>JAAFCE010004209.1:5358600-5455332 GCA_013389805.1 Trigoniulus corallinus | reverse complement strand
TGCTTAAGTTGAGTGATCCGACGAGAACTGGTGTGTCCAAGGCAATGAGCCGCTCCCCAATGACCTGGGACATTAGATGAAAATGAAAGGCTTTAGGAAATTGACTATTTTCTGTCTTAGTATTGGCTAACCCGCCGCGGTGGCGTAGTGGTTAGCTCACTCGGCAACTACGCCAGTAGTTCTAGGTTCGATAGTGGTGGACCGTGGTGGGTCGGCTTCTTTCGGGCGAGAGAGAAGCCGGGAGTGTGCCTTCTTTCGGATGAGAAGTAAAACCGAGGTCCCGTGTGGGTGTACGATGGCGCTTGCACGTAAAAGAACCCTCTTCTACTATGCAACGGGTAAATGAGGCAAAATTTCCAGGTGTAGGAGCTCTCCCCCTGGCGTCGTTAGCATTCCCCAACGAACACTAGACCGACGATAAATAAGCGTAGTGGTGCAGCTTTGGCCGGCAACCGGCTGCAGAAAAAAACTATGTCCAATATATCACCCTGTGTCCATTCAGAGGGACAAATGGGTACCCGACCCTGCCATAGGCGGGAAAAGGGTTAGGAGTTTCTTTTTTTCTGTCTTAGTATTGGCTACAAGTTGACAACAATGTAAAAGTTTTAAAAAAGTGCCAAATTCCTGTTGTCAATCTCTCTCTCTCTCCCTTTTTCGATGCAGAAAAGTAGCAACTTTTCCCGCCTATGGCAGGGTCGGGTACCCATCTTGTCCATCTGAAAGGACATAAGGATGATATATTGGACTTTCAATGCAGAAAAGTAACGGGAGTTTTTCTTCATGTTGTTGGCTTGTTTTTTTCTTATTTTTAAAAAGTACATTTATTATAGTTATATCTCTTAAGAAAAATAAACCATCAACTACATCCTTATATTTCATTCTTGGTTGACGAGAAACAAAAATTTTACTATATAAAAGAAAGTCGGAAAGAGAGAGAGAGAGCGGGAGAGGAGAAAACCTTTTTTCAGCAGATTGGAAATAGGTCAACGACCTCAGTGCAGTTCCTCACTATGTTTAGTTGATGCACTTTTCCTTTTCCGAGCAACAGCATAACGCTTCGGCACACACACATACAGCATATATGATCGAACCATATATATATCCATGCTTTCCTTTCTAAAAATTGCATTACACACCCCGAATCCGTGTTAGGTAAATATGAAAAACACCACGTACGTTTCAGTTTTCTGAACTAAGAAGAATTGTACGTCAATGATTTGGGGATATCATGACGATTTCAAAGAATAGATGCCTGATTTCAAGTTTTGAAAATAAAAGAAATGCGTGGGTGAAGAAGCTGTCGTTCGTGAGAGATACTATACAATAGATATAATGTAGTTACTAAGAATGCTTAGTATTGAAATCAAGAATAGTGTAGTAATACATGAATATGCTTACGATCTTCTCAAAATATTCTTGAAGGGGAGAGGGACGGGACAGCCCTGTAATATCAAAAGAATTTGATCTTTTCTCTGCCTTGAATAAAGAATCAACTATTACATCAATAGGGACTAGCCCGGTTTATATAAACACTTGTGAGTTTCATAAACTAATATTTTTACACTTAGCATAATAGGAGTAGTACACTGACACTTTTTGAGTGCTTCTTCTCGACCTCCTAGTGGCTTCAGGGGTCGAAACGAACTTCTTATAATCCACCTTTCTATTTTAAGTTTCTTTATTTCTTTACCATGCCCCAATATCCACCTACGCAGACGTGGGTATCCTGAGTTGTGGAGGATCAAGCAAAAACAGAATTAGAGTGATAGACATTGACAGGACAGGAAAGGATAACTGGTTCCATGGGGCCTCATTTTTTCATATGGAAAGGGGTTTTTACCTGAAATGACGTCGTGTACACTAAACAGGATCATTTGTTTTCTACCCCGAAAAATGCACCTGAAGTTTTTTCCTCATCGAATTGAATATGTCACCATGATCTCACTAGTCCTACCGAAAACGGCTGGAGCACTGAGATTTCGAGATATTTAAAAGCAGGTGCAGAGGGACGGTAAGAAGGGGACACAGGGGAAACTTATCAAGGGTTCAAAATGCGATAGGGCCTAATAGAAATGGTTTTGCAAAGCTGCAACAGAGTGTCCACTGTGAATGACGAGAGTGGGCTCATTGCGAGACGAAGGGGCGGTGACCTAAAGAGGGCTTATTTCGAGATGAAGGGCGGAGAACTTTTCTCTCTTTGAACCATGCCAGTATGGTATTTTGAGTGAAACAAAATGCAACTCCTAACTTTCTTTCCGCCTATAGTAGGGCCGAGTCCCCATCTTGTCCCTCTGAATGGACACAAGGGTGATCTACTGGACGGTATTCATCCCCAGCCGACCAAAGCTGCAACTCCTACGCTTATTTATCGTCGGTCTACTGTCCGTTGGGGCACTCCACCGAGCTTCTACACCTGGAAATTTTGCCTCATTTACCCGTTGCATAGTAGAGAGGGTTATGTTACGTGCAAATGCCATCGTGCACCACACGGGACCTCGGTTTTACTTCTTATTCTAAGGTAGGCGCACTCCGGCTCTCTCTCACCAACCCACCTCCATCCATTGTTGAACCTGGAACCACTGACACAGCAAACGAACATGTTATTCCTGCGCCACTGAGGCGAGGTCTACATCGCCCATCCGCGATACTTTGAATTTGAAGAATAATAATTGAAATTTCGGTATCGAAATTAGACACAATTGAGGTATTCCTGCACTACTAATACGTCCATTAAGTAAGCTATGAACCTAAGCCTTGTGTCACAGTCACGCATTGTCAATCACACACTGCCAACCTTCCTCGTTGTATTAAGCGATTTCTGCTGAAGTACCCCTTAAGGACTGAGGACAATAAAACTAATGAATGTGACATGGTCACAAGATTCTTAATGGTATACACTGAAAAGTAAACTTTACTAATTTGTCTGCTTCTAGATGTTTGTTGACTTCGCCTCTTATTTATTTTCGTATAAAAACTTTTAGTCAACATAATGTTACGAACGATTAAAACAGTCAAAGCCAACGTAACTTCCTGCCTATGTCAGGGTTGGGTACTCATCTTGTCCCTCGGAATGGATACAATCACGCGCGGATTCAGGATGGGGTTTTTGGGGTTGCAATCCCCCCTATGCACATATAAACGAGCGGCGAGTTGCGTTGGACACACCAGTTCTCGTCTGATCACTGAAGTTAAGCAACGCAAGCCCAGTTAGTACTGACATGGGTGGTCGCTCAGGAAAGCTGGGTACTGCTAATACCCAATAATCGTCGCATTGGTGTGGTGTCTGTGCAGTGTATGCATTAGAGCTATACAGTGGACGGGTCTCTAATGACCTTGTAGTTAACGGGACCTTAAACTCCAACAAACAACAACACATATAAACGTATTCGCATAATAGATGGGACCTGCAGTTCAACCCCCCCCCCCCCCCCCCGGCGAAAATCCTGGATCCGCCACTGGATACAATGGTGATATATTGGACAATGTTTTTCCACAGCCGGTTGCCGACCAAAGCTGAAACCCTATGCTTATTTATCGTCGGCCTACTGTCCGTTGGGGCACTCCATGGACGTGAGGAGGAGGCGAGCTCCTACACCTGGAAATTTTGCCTCATGTACGCGTTGCATAGTAGAGAGGGGTCTTTTACGTGCAAATGCCATCGTATGCCCACGGGACCTCAATTTTACTTCTCATACGGAGAAAGGCGCACTCGGGGCATCTCTCTCGCCAAGAAGGCAACCCACCTCGGTATATTATCAAACCTAGAACCGAGCACGCTACCCACTGCGCCACGGAGGCGGGATCTAATTCTATTCTAATTGAATACATTGCAAGCAGCCCTGATAGGTCAAATTGGCAGTGGAGAGAATAACTCTTATTCCTAAGTTCTAACTCATTGAAAACTCCAAGGAACCTGGAGCATAGCATCTATTCTCTCATCCATTCCCTTCCTGCTATAATGGCACCTTCTTTCAGAAAGTTCCTCACCAAGCCCTCACCATTGCCGAATGATCCGTGGGAAAAAGACCAGTAGTATGAGTCTGTCCGTGTCCTGTTCTCCTTCATTTGAATGGATGATCCTTTCTCCCCCTATACTCTGCAAGGGATAAGCTGCCAACTGGAGGACCCTCGTACCCTATTTTCAACAGTCTGTTGAAAAGTTTAATGCTGTCAGATACCCACCTCTGACGTAGTGAGTCCCACCCTAATTCTCTGATCATGTCTGACACACTCATTCTGCGAAAGAAGCGATGAAGCACGATTGTTGCTGCTCTCCTTTGGATCATTGGAATTTCCCAAGATAACGCCTGCGTAAAGGAAAACCAAATGGGACTACAGTACTCCACAAATGACAGTAGAAGTGAAAAAATAGGCTCGAATGATTAAACAGTTGCGGTACTATAATACTTTGCAGGGGTGTTCTGCAATTGTTGTGTTCCAACGGGACATATAGTAAGTACAAATCTGGCCAAAGGCGGGGAATGGGTTTGAAATGATGATTCAAGGCAAGTACTGTTTTAGGAAACAACTACATTACACGTGTCGTGTTCTTCTGTTGCCTAGGGTCCAACTCCATTTCTTTTTCGGCCAAAAATTGGGCAGGGCTTAAATTTGTGATTCTCTGCAAAGGAAATTGCTTGACACAACTCCCGGCTAAAATTACGTAATGATTACTGTAAAAATGACAGGAGTTTGTTTTTTTTTTTGGGTTGGCTTTTCTCAGTCTGCTTATTTTTACTCTTGAACACTGGAAGGGAATTACTGTAGTGGTGGTACAAAGCCAGTGTAAAGACCAATTAATTTTCACTTCCCACTCACCAATTTGTTCTAGATATTGATTTGACGCCCGAGATAACGTTGGTGGATAACTGAAATGGCCAACTACTGATGTGCTTAATAGCCTTACTTGTTTCTTGAGCCAGGTTAGATCTTGTTCTCACTATGAAATGACATATTGTCAGTTTGTGATAACTATTATATTTAGGAGCAATCGATATCGCAGAGGTCAAAATTGTTGTCATCGAAGTGGACATTGCAGTAATATGCTGGACATACTTCAGTGAATATGTTGAAGGGGTTGAAATACCTGACATCAGTAGTGCATGTAACAGACTGTGATATGACCTGCAAGACCAAGATGAAGTGGAGGTCGACGAATTGGTTATTTAATGTCGACCGATTTATAATAAGAGACAATTTAAAGACGCCTTGGAAGGGGAAATTGGGATATTTTTAAGGTACACATCGTGGTATAGATCGCGCCCGCGAAGTCGTCTTTACTTGGGGCGTTCTTCTCATCTGAAACAGGCCACTGGATCTAAACCTGCAAAGAGCTGTAGCTCAAGAAACAAACCTTTTCTGTCACTGCCATCGTCACCCTGCTTACACAAAAAGTGGGTAGAAGAAAGGTTTATTAGGATAGTGCAGGATAGGTATAATGGATTCGATAGCCAAGTTAAGGACCCCTTGGGGAAATACTGGCGGCTTCTTAGTGAAGGTTGGAGTACACCAAGGTTCAGCACTAAGTCCATAGCTCTTCATTCTGATTATGGACGAACTGTTGACGGGAGTGGGAGAATGTGCTCCTCAGTGCATGGTATTTGCAGACGATGTAGGGAAACTTAGTGACTCCAGAGATCAAGCAGATAAAGGCCAAAGCGATATTAGAACACCAACAGAAAAGGGGGGCTAAAGAAAACATGAAACACACCGAGTACCGGTATTTAACTTTCAATTGGGAAGGACACAAAAATAACGGTGACATACTCTCTACGGGCGAACTGGTGAAAAAGGTGCAAGGGGTAAAGTACTTAGGATCAGCATTCCAAAGCAGTGGGGAGATGGACTCTGAAGTGACCCATAGAATCAATGGGGGATAGTTGAAGTGGAGACAGGCAAGCGGAGTCCCGTGTGATGGGAGGGGAAGTTTCTCAGGGGAAGGGAAGTTTTTCAGGAAGTTTAACATCCCACTCGTGTACGGCAGCAGGCGCATGCCTGTAGTCTATTTTCAAGGCTCTTCAGCACTGCCCAACACTGATCTATAAAATATTGCCGGCATAACCTCTGCCCTGGAGAGATTTTCCTTCAACTTTATTGGGACCCTTTCATCCCTCGGGACTCCACTTGTATGCCTTCACTTTATCCACCCTACATCATTCACAAAAGCGCTTTTTTTAACTTTTACTTTTTCTCATGAGTGCTGTTATTATTAATTTCAATTTCAAAACAATTGCCAGAAACATTTTTGATAGATGCATTGTTGAAAATAAAACTAGGAATATTATTTGTGGAGTACTACATATGTAGGCTATTTTTTTGCTGTTGTTGTTGTTGCTCAATTGCCATCGATCTCTTTCACTAGAGACCCTTTATAAATATAACACTTGAATGAAAAGCGTGGCAATACTGAATCCCCTTTTCTCTTCAAAGGTTCACTCAAAAGTTGAGTGAATTGTGGTTGGAGTACAAGAGGCTTGCTGTTTAGAAATAAATCAGTAGAAAGAAACTATCTACAATGTTATGACCAAAACGGAAATCGACTTAAAAATATCGAAATAATATTGTGAACTAGTCGGGCATGTGCTGCTCAACTTGTAAAATGGCGTAGAGATAGTCGTTTTTTTGTTTTGTTAGTGTTTTAGGCAGAGCCGTAACGGGGGTATGAAGCGCCTGTGGCAAGTGTCTAACTTTCGCTTGCCCGTAACCCAATAATGACAAAAACCTTAAGCATTTTGCGCACCAAACCCATGTGGGGCCCGTGGCGGCCGCCATCTTGGCCACGCCCTAGTTACGGCCCTGGTTTTAGGGCCCTTCAACTACAAGGTCATCAGAGTCCCGTCCACTGCATAGATCTAATGCAGAAACTGCACAAACACTACACTAATGGGTTGATTGTTTTGGTATTAGCAGTACCCAGTTTTCCCAAGCGGCCACCCACGTTGGTAGACCTACTACCGGGTGTTGTGGGAGCGACGAATTGCGTTGGACACACCAGTTCTCGTCTGATCGCTGAAGTTAAGCAGCGCAACCCCAGTTAGTACTGACATGGCTGGCCACTTGGGAAAAATGGGTAGGCATGCATACTGCTAATACCCAAAACTCGTCACATTAGTGTAGTGTTTGTGCATTCTCTGCATAAGAACTATGCTCTAATGACCTTGTAGTTGAAGGGCCCTAAAACACCAACAAACAAACAACCTGGGATTGCGTTGCTTAACTTTAGTGATCAAACGGCCGCTCCCTAGAGATAGGCATGTTTTAGAGCACTTAAACTACAAGGTCATTAGAGCCCCCTTCCACCGCGTAGTTGTAATGCAGAGTCTGCACAGACACTACACTGTTACGACGATTTTTTGCGGGGGTATTAGTAGTACTCGGTGTTCTCAAGAGGTCATCCATGCCAGTACTAGCTGGGGTGGCGTTGCTTAACTTAAGTGATGAGACGATAACTGGTGTGTGTCCAACGTAATACAGCTGCTCGCAAGCATCCAGACATAAATTGACATCACCATACGTTGCTTAATATTAGTAATAGGATGATCTTCCAAGATAACCCTCTGGTGATCATAAAAGTTGAAAATAGTAAGAAAATAAAAGTGTCATTTAAGAAGCACCAGTTAGGAACATCAAAGCTATTGCAATCTGATTATCTAACGGAAGTTATCAAAGAGTTGTTGTCGTTATTGACTAGTAAACGTAATCTTAGTGAACAATAGAAGAAGAAGAAAGACAAAAAGAAACTGTATAATGTAAAAATAGGTCGGCGACAAGATTACATTTAAGTTAAGAAAGTTTTCAACTATCGAGGACAAAAGGAGAAATGAAACTTTGTATGATTGCAAATTCGAGAGTGAGGGGGTAGGGAGGACAGGGGAACCCGGTGGTGCTGTTTAACACACGCAATATTCACAGTAATAATAAGTTGAATATTTTATGAGCTATCTAAAATGCTACAGTCATTAGGATCGAGGCAATGCGTGCATATAAATGCATTTATATTTGTAGTTACTGAGGTCGCCGCGAGATACTCATCTTGAAAGTGGCCAGACTTCGTGTTGCTTAATTTTATTTCAAGTAGGTGATATGTTTGCAACAAGATAAGCTAAATTATGAGACCAGAACATGATATACAGGGTCTGAATTCTGGAACATTCACCGTCTGCTATTCTTTGAAGTATTATTGCCATACCCAATCTTAAAGAAATGATGAGGATAGGGGAGGGGAAAGGTGTTCCGTACTTAATGTCTGCAAGCTAGTTTTTTTTAACAAGATTGTTTGCACCTGGGGTAAACAAAAAATCCTTGCAACGTTTCTAGAGATTCGTGCTGTCGACAAGGGGTATGAATCATCCCTAAAGGAGATTCCGGACTTGTTGGTATTTTAGTCCCCTTCAACTACAATGGACATTAGAATCCCGTCCACTGCGTAGTTCTAATACAGAGTCTGCACAGGCACAGAAACTGTTTTGACGATTTTGGGTATTAGTAGTACCCGGCGTTCTGGATTCATTTATAGGGGTTGGGAGTTAGCCAAGCAGCCATAACAGGATGAGCCCTTAGGAGGCTGCTCGCGGGAGATGAGTCTTTCGTTGGGGTTTTAGGGCCTATCAACTGCAAGGGCATTAGAGCCCCGTACAGTGTAGTCCTTATGCAACGACTGCACAGACACTACACTAATGCGACAATTTTTGGGTTCTGACGGTACCAAGTTTTCCCAAGCGGCCACCCATGTCAGTACTAGCTGGGGTTGCGTTGCTTAACTTCAGTGATCAGGTGACAACTGCTGTATCCAACGCAATACAGCCGCTCGGACTCATTATTGAAAGGTCTGTTGATTGACGGGGTACGTAATAGGGCATCGTTCCACGAACTTGTTAACGCTGGATTGTGAGACATGGTGCGCTTCTCAGGAGTGTCCACTTCGGCTTGAATTGAACATGTGCGCCACGACCTTCGAGCCCATCCACGCTCGCACGAATATCTGAGCCTGGAAACTCAAGATTGTGGGGCACTTGTAAGTAGGTCTATAAATAGCCCGTGGACTTCCCGGTGACCGGATGACATGATATTCTTACAAGCACAGTGTCGTCTGCAAAAATACCCGACCTCCCGGCTCGAATTGAACCTGTGCACCATGACCTTGTGACCCAAACGCGCGATCGCACTTCATCGCTGGGGCAATGAGCCGCGATACCAACCCCCCCCCCTTCAAAAATAGTGCCTTTCTTACTCTTATTATGCTGCATTAACTTTTTCAATGACTACGCATTGGCCCAATTTTGTTTCGTTGGTGTTTTAGGACCCTTCAACTACGATGGTCATTAGAGCCCCACCCTCTGCATAGTTCTAATGCAGAGTCTGTACAGACACTACGCTGTTAGGACGATTTGTGAAATTAGCTGTACCCAGTGTTCCTAAGCGGTCACCCGCGCTAGTACCAACTAGGGTTGCGTTGCTTAACCTCAGTGATGCAATACTGTCTCTCTCATGGGCCCAACAGTCAGTTAGGAAGGCCCCCCCCACCTACCCCAACAGCCAGTCCAACCCTTTCTGTTCATTATTAACTTCAATTTATATGCCGGGAGTCGATCATCATTCCACACTCTCCGTATAGGTAACTAAGAGTGGTGACGTCATAAGGGCAGTCATACTCAAGTTAATCTGTCTTTTTCTGGTTATCAAGTTCTGTGTTTCTATTCTTGGTCTACTTTATCTGTTTGAATAAAGCATTATGAAGTTATAAGAACCTGACCCCAGTGGCGTCGCTAGGGTTGGTGTCACCCCCTCTCCCGAAAAAAGCCGCTTCTTCTGCTTTGGTGTCACCCCATTTCTCATGATGCGAGCGGTGTCACCCGGTGCGGCCCGCACCCCCTAGTGACGCCACTGCCTGATCCTTTAGTAGGCGGAGACAGGATGCAATCAGTAGTAGGATAAGAAACTTTTAAATACGGTAGTTGGGTAGGGGTACCTATGTATTTGTGATTTGTTTTGGGATTTTTGTACTTATTGAATTAAATTTTTTATAATCCGTTAAAATCATAGCTTTTCAAATATCCTCTTCTCTAACGTTGTAATATGACGTCACATCTTGCGTCATTACTTGTGAAAGTTATTGAATTTTTGGATTCAGGAAAAAAAACCCGAAGAAAAGCAACCTACTACAAAAAAAAAGTGGTACAAAACTTTTTACGAGTTTCATTTTAAAACTTCTGACTGAGGGGCATGAGCTATTTCCGCCGTCCTACGGGATTTGAATTTAAAAAAAAAAAACATATCCGGAACTGTACTATCAGAAATGTTATTTAGATTTACTACCAAAATGAATGTTTTCACATCTAGCATCATTTCAAAACAACTCTTCGAAAAGTAGTTAGTTTAGTTAAGTTTGTTACATGTGCTACTTAAGACTTGACTGAATGTTTTTTATTTCAAACAAAATGGCTTTGGAAGTTCTCTTCATTACTCAAATATCGTGCCACACATTTCACGTTTACATTAAATGTTTATGTAACAAGGAAAGTTGTTCACTTCTACCTATTATTATGCAACAGAAATGTTGGACAAGTGGTTTTGATATTGAGGTCAAACTTAAAATTGTGATATGCATACGAGAAGTAAAAAAAGCAAGCAACTCTTAATCCTTTTCCCGCCTTCGACGGAAAAGGGTTGTAGTCCCTCTGGATGGGTTGCCGACCCCCTGGATGCTATTCCACAGCCGGGTGCCTACCAAAGCAGCAACCCCTATGCTGATTTGTCGTTGGTCCACTGTTCGTTGGAGTTTTATGGCCCTTAAACTACAAGGTCACTAGAGTCCCGTCAACTGCGTAGTTCTAATGCAGAGGCTGCACAGACACTACACTAATTCAATGATTTTTGGATACTAGCGGTACCCAGTTTTCCTAAGCGGCCACCTATGTCAGTACTAGCTGGGGTTGCGCTGCTTAACTTCAGTGATCAGACGAGAACTGGTTCGTTCGTTTGTTGGTGTTTAAGGTCCCATCAACTACAAGGTCATTTAGAGACCCGACGAGAACTGGTGTGTCCAACGAAATTTGCCGCTCCCAGCCCCGTCCACTGCGTCATTCTAATGCAGAGACTGCATTAGGAGTGTGCAAACTGTTCAGCCACACAAGATCCCACCACGATCCTGTGTGGTCCATAAGCAACTTAGCAACTTCTCACCCCTCTTTCCCACCTATGGTAGGGTCGGGTACCCATCTTGTCCCTCTGAATGGAGACGAGGACGAGTTGGTGTATTCCACCGACGCCGGGGGGGGGGGGGGGGGCGAGCTCCTACACCTGGAAATTTTGCCTCATCTACCCGTTGCATAGTAGGGAGGCTTCTTTTACGTGCAAATGCCATCGTACACCACACGGGACCTCGGTTTTACTTGCCATTCGAAAGATGCCAACCCACTTTGGTCCAGTATCGAACCTAGAACTACTGATGCAGTTACCGAGCGTGCTACCCACTTAGTCACCGAGGCGGGTCTGATATCCATACAAGTACAAATATACCAGATGCCCATTATGCATAGGGTGTGTAACACTGTCAAAGAGGTGAGTTTCAGTTTTAAACAGTTTGTGACTTCTTTGGTTTATTGATGTTTTAGGGCCCTTCAACTACAATGGTTATTAGACTCCCGTTCACGGCGTAGTTCTAATTCAGGGTCTGCACAGACACTACTCTATTAGGACGATTTTGGGCAGGCATGTCAAGCTGGGGGTATTCCGGGGGCCACACTGGTAACTTATCTGTTGTCATGAGGGCCAAATTGCGCCTGGAGGCTACTGCCCCCCTCATAGTAGACAGGTAGACTTTAAATAACCAAATAAACAAAACAAGATCCCCTCACACTAATGCCAACTGCCGCTGTGGGCAACTGCCGCTCTTTTTTGGATCTGCAAATAAGTGTTGCTCATGCTAGTCTTCTGTGTCAATGGTAACAGGTTCGATCCTGAATCGAGGGGTGGCTACCTGCACGTCATCTTCTTGTAAAGACCATTGCTAAATGGAACGAATAAAATAATTCACACGAGTGACAGCTCCCTCTTTCCCCGTTAAATAAGCATAGGGATTGCTGCGTTAGGTCGGTAGCCGGCTGCGTAAAAATACTGTTCAGCAGACAACTCATTTGCTGAGCTGCATACCTGAGACAAAATCCAACTAGCAAACTTGGAGCGGTTAAGAGCGACAATTTGCTGAGCTCCAACCCGAGATAACATCCTGCAGCTCTGGGCCATTGGTGCACACTCATTAATGTAGTTTTGAAGGTTTATTTTTAAATTTAGGTATAGGAACATGATGTATCAAAATTTCACATTTTTTTAGAGATATGCGATGCGATAGTTAAAACTACCCCTATCTATTGAAAAAAATGTAACTTTCCATTGTCCTGAAAAAACTACTGCCAAAATTTCGGAACTGGTTTAGGAAGTGAATGTTCCCCTCCATCAACTATAACTTTTTCCTAACCTTTTTATCCCATATTTCATAGATTTTTTAAAAAATGCATTGGTTACTTTAAAAGAAACACCCTGTATATATAAAACAAATTCTATTGTTGTTCATTTTGAATGGCCCTGAGCCTTCTTTGTGGCGTTTCTTTGGAGAATAGTTTTCTGTCCAGTCCCACTCTTGAGCGCCCAACCAATATACCTCCTAAAAATTGGCCACCTTGAAACAGCTTTAATACTCGACAATTTCAAAAAATGAAGAAATTTCTGGTGGAAACAGGTCATTTATAAAAAGCGTGGGCTAGTAAATGTTTTTTAACCCACAGTTATTATTTTCTACAGAAAAATGAAAATTTTTTTGAACATATGTTGAAATTTTGATGATTTTTGGATGAAATTAGTTTGTTCCTCATTAGCCCCAAATAATTTCTTTCTCTAGTAACGGAAGTGGTGAATAAGTCAATAAAACAATTTTAAAGGTCAGTATTTCAAGAAAATGTTGATTTTTTTTTGGGGGGGGGGAGGCTTTTTTCAGTTTCAGAGCCACTTATTTCACTTAGATGTAAGTTTGAAAGGGGGTCACATTTGGATGCTGTTGGTCTGCTACGTGTATAACCCTTTCGTTGTGTATGACAAGGACGGGTGCTCATAAATTGAAGCATTAAGACACATACAAATATTATTCATAAAGACAGGTGTAACTAAGTCATGGATGAAAAGTTTGACAGTTGCTTCCTCGGAATTGCTTACAAATCTGACATCATAACTCTTTGAACTACTACCTCAGTACTACTGCCATGGGTGCATTTTGGCCTGAAATCCACTTGGAGAACTTCCAAGCTATGATTGGATAGGACTTTGGGGACTCGAGGTGTAGCTAGTGTTAAAACGTCTTACTAATTAAAAATCGTTTCATCTAAAATGAAGAACCCACCATCTTAATGGGACCTAGTGCCCCAAGTGTCTTATCATCATTACTCTCAATGCCTTTCCAGCTGAAGGTAAGCTCGGTAAGCCCTACATCTTCGTCCCGCTAGTTCCGGAAACATATCGATGGAATGTTGGATGGTATTCTTTCACGTAGCAAAATCCCTGGTTATTTAACGTCGGCTCATCTTTGTTTCCTTTGAGGGCAAGTTCTTTGACCAACGCCAAAGGTCGAGTTCCAACCTATGGGTGTTTCACCTGCAGGTGCTTCATACCAACCTATACTTCCTTCCAATCGGGTAAAAGGGGCATCTTGGGGCTTCTCTCCCTCTCTCGCCCTAAAGAGGTTATTCACCTCTGCCACGGGAGCGGCTGCATTGCGTTGGACACACCAGTTCCAGTCTGATCACTGAAGTGAAGCAACGTAATCCCAGCTAGTACTGACATAGGTGGTTGGTTGGGAACACTGGGTACTGCTAATTTCTTCACTCCTATCTCCCCCTCTCTCATGAGCAGCCTCCACAGGGTCTAGCCCATTATGGCTGCTTGGAGATCTTCCCTACCCGTTGGCGTAACAAACTAGAAACGAAATCTTTGCCAGGTTCGAACCTGCAGCCAATGATTCAGGAATGAAAGACGCAGCTGCCTCTTTTAAAGAAAGAGGTAACAACAGTTGTTGTTTGGTCTTGTAACGTCCCAAAAAGTACTGTTAGAGTTGATTAGCTTATCGTAATTGTGAGTAGTCGTATGATCAAAAAGTAATTATAAAATGTCGATGAATAAAAATGACAATAAAAAAAATAATACGGAAATTTGTTGTACGGAGATCATTAATCTAAATAACAAATGTGGGGGGCGTTGTCGTCGCAGCTGCCATTGTTTTATGGCAGTTGAAAATATCACAGACTATATAATTTTTATTGTTAACGATTAGACTCGACATCTCGTTAGTTGTTGTTTGATGCAAACGGGTTAAATAAATAATTAAAGAATTCCTAGTTCATAATAAAACGTCACAAATAGGCACTTCTCAAAACCGAAAAGAGGCGTTAAGGGATTCACTGTGTGTATATTTGCAGAACAAAAAATCGATTCACAATGGGAGCGTATAAAAACTAAAAACCAAATCTGAAAGGTCCCAAACGTCTCTATTGCTTCATTATGCATTGTACTCCACAGGGCAGGACAGCAAGCAACTCCTAACCCTTTTCCTGCCTATGGCAACGTCGGGTACCCATCTTGTCCCTCTGAGTCGGCTGAGTTGCGTTGGTCACACCAGTTCTCGTCAGATCACTGAATTTAATCAACGCAACCCAAGTTGGTACCAGCACGGTTGGTTGATTGTGAACGTTGGGTGCTGATAATCCCCCTCTCTTAAATCCCCTACTCCTACCTCCCCCTCATCCGCGGGCAGCCCCAACAGGATCCGGCCAGTTATGGCTGCTTGGCTAATTCCCCAAACCGTTAGCATCACATGCTAAACATATATAGGCAAACTGAATGAACACAAGGGTGATCTATTTGTTACCCCTGCCGGTTGCCGGCCAAGGCGGTACAGTAACTCCTATTATTATTTATTGTCGGTCTGCTGTTCGTTGGGGCGTTCCACCGACGCCAGGGGGCGAGCTCCTCCACCTGGAAATGCTGCCTCATCTGTTGCATAGAAGAGAGCCTTCTTTTACGTGCAAATGCCATTGTGCACGACACGGGACCTCGGTTTTACTCCTCATCCGAAGGAAGGCGCATTCAGAGCATCTCTCTCGTACGAAAGATTGCAACCCACCTCGGACCAGTATCGAACCTAGATTTGTTTCGTTAGTGTTTCAAGGCCCTTCAACTACAAGGTCATTAGAGCCCCGTCTACTGCATAGTTCTAGTGCAGAGGCTGCACAGACACTACACTAGTGCGATGATGATTGGGTATTAGCCGTACCTAGTTTTCCCAAGTGGCCACCCATGTTAGTTTGTTTTTTTTTTTTGGGGGGGGGGGGGCCCTACGGGCCTGGGGGCTCAACTACGAGGTCATTAGAGCGCCGTCCACTGTGTAGTTCTGATGCAGAGACTGCACAGACACTACACTAATGCGACGATTTTTGGATACTAGCGGAATCCAGTTTTCCTAAGCGGCCACCCATGTTAGTACTAGATGGGGTTGCGTTGCTTAATTTCATTGATCAGCCGAGAACATGGTGTGTCCAACGCAATACAGCCGCTCCAACGAACCTAGAAAACTGACGTAGTTACTGAGCACGCTACCCATTGTGCCACCGAGGCGGGGATACTCCATGGGACAGGATACGGAATTGAATATTCTAGCATATTTCTGAGAAACCCAATCAATGAATTTTTTTTATGTTTTTTAGTTAAAAAATAGCATGAAAATTTAAAAATGATATGCATATATCCATAATTAATTCAGAAGTAACTACGAAATTTAGTACAAGGTTTGTACGAAATTATTTTAGCTGTGGTTTCTGCTTTCTTTTTATTTTCAAAAAGCGCGCATTGCTAAAGTTGCATATCTTTTTAATATAATTGAAAATAAATATTTCCTATAATGTTATTCTTAGAACCGTGAAATTAACATAATTTATTTCAAAAATATCGAAAATGGATGCTATGATGTTGAAGCGTCAATGTGGCCACCATATCGTTTTTTTATAAACATTGCAGACATTTTTATTCAACCACCAGTATTTTTTTTTTAAAAAAATCTTCCCTATTATAAAAAAATATTATTTTTCAATTTTTATAATGGGTGAGAATGGATTCAAGTGCCGCTAAATGTTTCATTACCATAGTAATCAAAGCAACTCCTAACAGTTTTCCTACCTATGGCAGGTTCGGGTACCCATCCTGTCCCCTCTGAATGGATACAAGAGTGATATGTTGGATAGTGGACTTCCGCAGCCGGTTGCCGACCAAAGCTGCAACCCCTACGCTTATTTATCGGCGGTCTACTGCTCATTGGGGCACTCCACCGATCTCCTACACACCTGGAAATTTTGTCTCATCTACTGGTTGCATAGTAGAGAGGGTTTATTTACGTGCAAATGCCATCGCACACCACCCGGGACCTCAGTTTTACTTCTCATCCCAAAGAAGGCGCACTCGGGACCTCTTCTCTCTCGCCCGAAAGAAGCCAACCCACCTCGGTCCAGTATTGAACCTAGAACTACTGCACTAACGCATCTACCGGACGTGCTACCCACTGAGGCCGCTCCATTACCATAGCAATAATCACCGAGAATAAAAATAAAGCCTATGATAGGACACCTTTCTTCTACAGAGGATCTTGTCGCCATAACAACAAGCTGACGTCATGTATTTCTGGATTAAATTTCCAACAATGGCTGCCCCTTTACTTGGGTAGTTGTAACGGCAGTCCTTTGAATGTCAAAAGGCAATTTTCTTAAATGTATTTCTTCATCTTTAAACAACCCTTTTTTTCTATTGCCATACAGTTTAGATACCATTATGATTCGTTAAACACTGATGCAGGACCTGGTTTCTGACATGTGATGCTACTTGACCGGAAGTTTGGTATTACATTCGATAACACGTCGTCGATAATTGAATTATTTAATCTCAAAATCTGTTACCTAAAATGGATGTAATGGTAAAATAGGTGCTGAAGTTTCATGAAAGCAGGAACTAAACAGCTGTCCTGGACCACCCACGTCTCATGCTCTCAGTTGAGACTGCGTTTGGAGTTTCCACCCCCGCATGGGATCGAACCTGAAAGTAAGGAACCTCTCAGTCACAGATGGTTTAAAGTTCACGCTCCGTTTCGGCTTTTGTCAGCCTTTACTAGGAGTCGAATCATCTGCTCCACAACCTAAGCATGTCAAGAGGCCATTTACCGAAGCTGAGGGGCATATACCTCATCCTGGGATTGTTACCAATTTGCATCCTTCTTTGTATAAAAATGGTTTCTTTGACGTGCAACTTACGTCATACCCACCACAGGAGGTGACGACTTCCTAGCTGAGTGAAGGTTAATTTTTTTTTTAAGAAGTTCCCCCTTGAGCCACAGAACATAGTCGATTTCTCCTGACTCGAACCTGCTGTCGCATGCTCTCCTGAGGTGTAGACAGGTTTAAACGATCGATCGAGACCGGTATCAGTAAATGGGACGTTACTCTCATATATCTCCCTTACTATAATCACTTTTCTTGCCATCGCTCTCTCTGTGCCCCACCCAGCGGAGGATCGAGGGGGCATATGCAACACCTTTCAGATAAAAGAATTTTATTTATGTTTCTAAATCAAAATAAATCTCAAAAACCTTGTCGACATAATGACACTTGGGTAAGACACCGAGGCGTTTTGGATCCAATTTTGCCCCACCTTACTCCATCGATCACCATTCTCATCTCTGCCATCTCCATACATCACTTAACAGCTTCATTGTACTCTTTTGCCCAATAATAACACCATCATCTCCTTATCTCGCCTGTGACAGAGCCGAGTCTGCGGGTTCTAGCCCTCAACTCCTGCCTATCTCCCACAAGGTTCCCGTCCACCCCATATACTACCATATCCTTACGGACAACCTGCCCCCGCATCTGCTTTAGTCTTCCCTGCCCCAGGCGCTTCCAACCACCTGCATTCCTGTAATGCACCTAACGAGGTCTACTGTTCCGGGAATTCTACAGACGACAGAGGGGGGCGAGCTCCTACACCTGGAAATTTTGCCTCATTTACCCGTTGCCGGGGCATCTCTCTCGCCCGGAAGAAGCCAATCCAAATAGGTCCAGTATCGAACCAAAAACCAGTGACGCGGTTACCGAGCGCGCTATCCACCGCACCGATACTCAGGGTATTTACTCTTTGTCCATGAAATTCCATCCCCGGAGTCCGGCGACGTCTTTCAAACACCACTGCCCATTGGCACGGTTTCTTTTCCAAAGGGCAAGCAATGCAAGGATCTCTCGCAACCATTTTCATTTCTTTTCAATGTAGTATGGTTTCAACTTCAACGCCTACAAAAGCCGGAAGTAGAATCTGTCATTTGCCTAGAAATCCATGGCATTAATAGCACTGCAGTGAGGAATAAAGGACATGACAGCTGTAGATGTTACTATGGTAATATTTGTTCATTTTGCTAATATTGAGTACACGTCATACCAAGACGATGGATGTCATAGGTGAATTATTAGCAAACAAATCGGAAGCAATTACTTCAACGCACATTTCTTTTACAGAAAAAAAAATTATTCAGTTTTTGTTAAGTAATTTAAAATTTTTAGTTATTAAACTGATGCAATAATCCTTTTAACAATATAGGCACATATAGTTCACAATTATCATTAAAATCCAGTTGGGTTCTTGCTTATCTGTCAGAGTGCAATGCACTGTACTATTGAGCTATGTTTTAAGTAGAGTAATTAGGGGTTGGTTTGGTCGATTTCATACCATATTCTGATAATTACTACCGTTATATGCTAACGGAAGAGTTGTTGGCAAAGGATTTTTTTTGGGAAGGGCAATTTTTTGTTTTGTTGGTGTTTAGGGCCCTTCAACTACAAGGTCGTTAGAACCCCGTCCAACTGCCTAGTTCTAATGCAGAGACACTACACGATTACGACAATTTTGGGTTTTAGCAGTACCCAGTGTTCCCAAGCGATCTCCCACGCTACTACTAGCTGGGGTTGAGTTGCTTAATGATGGGGGTCATCCCTCTTCCCTATTTAGAAATACATTTCAGATTTTAATAGTCCCATTCTGAGAAGCAATATTTGAATCGATTTCTTCCCTCTTCTCCCCATATGAATATGTAATCCTTTGTGACCGATACCTTGTTAGTGAGATTTTTCATGCTAGACCCATATGCCTAGATCTCCACCAGCACCCTAGCAACACCTTTGCTTTCAGCACCCATTCAAGCGGCTCCACCCCAACACCCACCATCCCCAGGACCTCTTCCAATGTTGGGGTTCCCCAACCCCTCCTGCAGTGGCCCAGTATCACATACCTGACATCCTCCACGTCGACATAATGACACTGCAGTGACCCAGCTCTTGCTCGAAACAGAAGTGAGCTCTCCCACCTATTGTCTGTCATAAATTACCTCCCTCTCTATCTTAAGCTTGTTCCTATACACCTTCAGAGTTTTCTTTGCCGTCGAGCGGCGAATTGCGTTGGACACACCAGTTCTCGTCTGATCACTGAAATTAAGCAACGCAACCCAGGCTAGCACTGACATGGGTGACCGCTTGGGAAAACTGGGTACCGCTAGTATCCGAAAATCGTCGCATTAGTGTAGTGTCTGTGCAGTCTCTGCATCACAACTACACTGTGGACGGGGCTCTAATGACCTTGTAGTTGAAGGGCCCTAAAACACCAACAAACAAACAAAAACAATCTTTGTCGCCCTTCCCTCCATGCTCTGTCGCCACTGCCCTAACCCTCATTCCTTAACTTTGCCCTTTACTAATCTTTACATTGTTGTTGCCCCTCCCCGGGAGTCAACTTTTGAGATTTATTGACTATTTGACCTATCCCTAACAGGGGATCCCTCGTCGCCCTACCGCACCCTTTTTTTAATGTCTTTCAGCAGCCTAGTAAGAGGCCATATCCAATCTAACATCGGGACGAATTGTGTGCCCTTTCAATCCGTCCCAGATCAGAATTTATCGTTTTTGAAGTAACCTACGTAATTTATCAGTTCTACCCAATAACTGATAGGCATCTTCGCTAGTTTGAATGTATCCGCCCAGCAAACCGGAAATGAGAAAAGTAAAGTCCTGTAGTCTTTTTTTTATTTCAACTCTGGAACCTGTTTAGAGGACGGTACAACTACCACAACTAGAAACGCAATTGTTACATACATTGCCTAAAATGTTGTATAACCGGAATACATGTGTAACATCAGATCTCCATAAATGAATATAATAATTTTACTACTCTGAAAGCCACGTCCTCTCCCTAATTGGGCGTTGACCAGAAAATGGTCACTTTTGCGTTTCTAACGGCGTTTTGTATACCTGTGTGCGTGTGCAGTTTATAACCCTTTGACAATGTATTATTTATCATAGAAGAGGGAGGAGGAGGAACTATGAGTTACAGAGACCTCAAAAAACCTGCACATTTCACTATAGGTCATCTAACTGGAGATTATTTAGCCTTTGAACATTTTATGAATTGAAAAAACCTACGGCATTATTCAATTCACGTTTAAACATTTCATTAATCGTCTTGTCACAATAGAATCTTTTCGCCCCTCTTTTTATCCTAGCAACTTACCTCGGAACAGGTGGAAAAAGGGCTTACATTAAAAACATCCACTCCTTTCTGAAATGATAATGAAAAAGGTCGTTTCAAAGGTTAAATCGAATTTCGTAATAAAAGGGTCGTGTAAAGGGTTCGCTCGCGTCTATTAAAACCTGCTTTTTTTTTTGCTGGTGATACGAAACACGTGCCTCTTCTCTGCCACGTGCTGTAACGATGATCCCCTTGCCCCCTCATTGTACTAAAGGGGTATAAATATTTGAGAGTATGTCTTCAACTGTCAAAATTTGTTCAAGTTTTTATAATCATTGATGTCGTTTTCTCACAAACCCTTTAATGCCCTCCTTTTAGCAACGCTGTACAAGAATTTCTTACTGGTACCAAAACGTTTTCATAAGAAGGGTCGGACCAGACCTGGAAACCGGGGGGGGGGGAGTTTTAATGAGTAGGGTTGGAGTGGGCCACCGAGATTCAGGGCTTATCCCAGCTGACGGTGAGCAGCTTATTGCGTTGGGCACACCAGTCCTCGTCTGATCACTGAAGTTAAGCAACGCAACCCCAGCTAGTACAAACATGGGTGGCCGCTTGGGAAAACTGGGTGCTGCTAATACCTAATCATCATCGCACTAGTGTAGTGTCTGTGCAGCCTCTGCGCTAGAACTATGCAGTAGACGGGGCTCTAATGACCTTGTAGTTGAAGGGCCCTGAAACACCAAGAAACAAAAAAAGGGACTCTGATGCCATATTACACCGTTAAAAGAGGTCCTAGGGTGATGAATTTAGGTTGAGGAGGTCCCAAGTGCGCAATCTGTCAGATGGGAAGTAAAGCCTCCGTCCCGTCTAGCAAAGACTCACTCATCTACCTATAGAAACATATACTGCCCACTCAAACCAGTATAAACCTCAGGTGTATGAGGTCTCCCTTTGCCAGGCATTGGTGGGCCTAGGTAGATGGGCGGCACATGACTAGTAAAGGAAGCTGCAGAGCCATCTACCTCTGCAATAGAGTCCCGACAACCTCTTAGCATGACCCTACGAATGGTTTAAAATGTAAATTTCAGGAAATTGAGTAAGTGCCGGGGATCCATTTGTTCTTCTAATCTCTTCCTCATAGGAGGTTGAATTTAACATAATCCTTTTTTTAAAGTTGTTAATTAAATGCTTTTAAAATCTCACCAGGCATACTAATTTAACAGGAATGTTCAGCTTCAGACATAAGTTTAAATATTAAATGTCTGGCAGTTGTCATATTATCAGCATATTGTTAACAAAATTTAATAATTCATGAAGCGCTTTTAAAATTAATAATTACATTTCTTGGAATGTTGATGTATGAATTTCATTATCTACCTGGTTTAAATTAAACGAAATCCGAATTTTTAACTTTTTACACGTAAATTAACTACTGTACATTCAATTCTTACCACATTTTATAATTAGAAATGTAACTAAATATAGAGTTTCATTATAAAATTGGCTTTGATTGTAATTAATTAATAATCATCTGTTAAATTAATCAAAGCAAGCAACTCCTAACCCTTTTCCTGAGTACCCATATTGTACCTCTGGATGGACACATTGGTGATATACTGGGCAGCATTTTTCCGCAGCTGGTTGCCGACCAAAGCTGCAACCCCTATCTACTATTCGTTGGAGCACTCCATCGACGACAGAGGGGCGAGTTCCTACACCAGGAAATTTTGCCTCATCTGCCCCTTGCGTATGATCTCGGTTTTACTTCTCATCCGAAAGAAGGCGCACTCGGGGTACTTGGGCGCACCTATATATCGCCCTTGTGTCCATACAGAAGGACGAGATCAGTGGCGTAGCCAAGGGGGCGTTGGGGGTTAAACCCCCCCCCTTGGGCCTCGAATATAACGTAGAGGTATACACCCTATCGAGTCATATCCCCCTCTTCAGAAAATCCTGGCTACGCCACTGGACGAGATTGGTACCCGATTCTGCATTAGGAGGGGAAAAACGGTGAGAAGTTGCTAAGTTGCTTATGGACCACCCAGGGTCGTGGTGGGACCTTGCGAACCGGTTGCACACTCCTAGGGCAGGCTCTGGGAGTTTGTATAACGAATATCAATTCACCAGGTGGGGTGTCCTCACTCCAAAACGGTTTTAAAAGCACCTGGCTTTATTCTTCTTTCTCTAAACTCCTTTTACACCTATTGAACTAATCATAAATAACAGGTAGATGAGGCAAAATTACCAGGTGTAGGAGCTCGCCCCCTGGCGTCGATGGAGTGCCCCAACGAACTGTAGACCGACGATAAATAAGCATAGTGGTTGCAGCTTTGGTCGGTAACCGGCTGTGGAAAAACACCGTGCAATATATCATTATTGTGTCCATTCAGAGGGACAAGATGGGTACCCGACCCTGCACCCTGCCATAAGTGGCAAACAGGTTGGAGGTCGCTTTTTTACGTATAATAAAGTCTGAGAAAAAGTAAACTACAGTACACATTTTTTTTTTTGGTGTTTTAGGGTCCTTCTACTACAAGGTCATTAGAGCCCCGTCCACTGTGTAGTTCTGATGCAGAAACTGCACAGACACTACACTAATGCGACGATTTTTTGGATACTAGCGGTACCCAGTTTTCCTAAGCGGCCACCCATGTCAGTACTAACTGGGGTTGCCTGCTTAACTTCAGTAATCAGACGATACACATTGTTAGTTTCAACGACAAGTCTTTAATGATATAACCGAAATATAATTTGATACACCTATGCCCCCCATTTCCCTAACTTCAACATCGACCTTAATCTATCAAATGAAAGTATATTAAGCAAGCAGTTTTGTATTGAAATAATAATTTATTACCAAATTAAAATATTAAAATCTACTCTTTCTCTTTATGAAGCGAGTTATTTTATGATTCTACTTTTTAAAATTTTTATGCAGTGCGCTATTTTTTAAGAATGTTTAAATTGTTTAAAAATTCACTTTAAAACACAACTGATTTTGAGAAATATATGAAAAAATACGCCGTTTTATAATTATAGGAGTTAAACCATTGGATGAAACAAGTTTTAGCAGATGAAACGAGAATTTTATACCATTATCATGTCAGAAAAATGTTGCAGGAAAATTCCTTGAATGAAATTATTTCTTTTTTGTGTGACGATCAGTAAATAATGGTTTGGTTTCTAGTAAGAGTAACGACTATTGTGTGAAAATTTTGGGGATAAAGACACAAATTTGTTGTTTGTGATATGTTAGGTGGTGGTGAAGGGAGTGGTATTTAATAAACAACAGCCGTTATTATCACGACTGAAGGTGAAGCAAATCAAAATGACAGGATCGGGTACCCATCTTGTCCCTCTAAAAGGACACACGAGTGATATATTTGACGGTTTTTTCCGCAGCCCTCTGCTGACCAAAAGCTGCTTGTTGGTTGGTGTTTTACGGCCCTTCAACTACAAGGTTATTAGAACCCCGTCCACTGCGTAGTTCTAATGCAGAGACTGCACAGACACTACACTAATGCGACGATTTTTGGGTATTAGCGGTACCCAGTTTTCCCAAGCGGCCACCTATGTCAGTGCTAACTGGAATTGCGTTGCTTAACTCCAGTGATCAGACGAGAACTGGTGTGTGCAACGGAATAAGCCGCTCCCGACCATAGCTGCAACCCTCATGCTTATTTATCGTCGGTCTACTGTTCGCTGGGGCACTCCGCCGACACCAGGAGGGGCGAGCTCCTACACCTGGGAAATTTTGCCTCATCTACCCGTTGCATAGTAGAGAGGTTTTTTTTTACGTGCAACTATCATCGTATACCACACGAGACCTCGGTTTTACCTCTCACCTGAAGGAAAGCGCACTCAGGACCTCTCTCTTTCTCTCTCTCCAACCCGAAAGAAGACCAACCCCAGCTATTACTATCATGGGTGGCCGTTTGGGAAACGTGGGACGACTGTCTGTGCAGTCTCTGCATTAGAACTACGCGGTGGATGGGGCTCTAATGACCTTGTAGTTGATGGGCTCCAAAAGACCAACAAAAACAACCTGAAAGAAGACAACTCACCTCTGTCCGGTATCGTACCTGGAACCCCCTTGAAGATATCTTCGTATCTCCTACCTAACTAGTCCACTCCTGGTGGACCCTGATATCACACCCCATTTAGCACCTTCTTAGTTATCAGCACCTAAATGTTCTACTCCATGATACGCTACATGCTGTCCCACTTCAAAATAAAATCGTTAGGCACAAATTATGTTTACAATAGGTGTAACAGATTGAGGTCCTTTAAGGTGCGAATAAGAAAGAGAAGTATACAAATGAGCACTTCCGTTTTGTATTTCGGATAAAGGAAGATGAGCCTAGGAGAAGGATCAATCTAAGAGCAGCACTATTATCCTCAAATGGGATATTCGCTAACGAGAGCCAGGAAACTCAGTAGCGACATCCAAAAATGGTGGGAATTGTAAATTGAGGTTTCTGTGTGGTTCTGATTTGCAGTGTCCTCAAAAAATACTCCTACTTCCAAGATAGGGATAGGGGCCATTTAAATATGAGAAGAGTTTATGTTTAAGGAGAAAAGGGATCAAAGGGTGGTGGAGAAAGGGGAACTTTTAAGTAGTGAATGAGTTGTTATGCAATTGCTTTCTTTGTTTCCTCCCCTTCATGAATGTGCACATTATTGCGAGACGTGTAACATGTAGCCCATAGGAAAACTTCTTGAAAAACATCTTAAATAAGACAAAAAAATAGACGACTCTACTTAAAATAATCCTTTATACGTTTTCCTTGAAAGTTTCAAAAATTGGTTAAAACTCATTAGAAGTATATGGTCATGAGATAGTTTGTAGTGCACCCCCCTCCTCCCAAATAATGATGATGACGATGATGAATAGCATCTACAATTACGTCAACCGATACATGTCAAGTGAACATGTGATCGACCTACTGTACATTTTCGGATACTTAATTTTGAAGTTTGTTGGCGCCATCAGTTCTTATTAAGTCTACGTAATAGACAGATATAGGAAATAAATGATCAAGAGATAAATATGTCAACTTTCCTTGAAATATTTTTATTTTTTTAAAAAAATATATATGACAGCACTCATGAAGTGGGTCCCTCTCATCAGCACGACAGATAAATTATTGCTCGGGATAGTATTTTGCACGAGGACTGTTTTGGTAAGGATGTTATGCATCGTTGTACATTGACAAATAGCAGAAAGGATATATCAATTGTCGTAGGTAAAAAAAACCTAACCTACAATTACAAAAGTGATGATGAGACACATAGGAGCGAACATTGACATCAAGTTTTGGCGAGAGGGTCAACCTCAAAACGGAAGTGGTGAATATTAATGGAGTGTATTTGAATACATACTATGTACTACTCATGTTAAATTAATCATTACTTGCCATAGTAATGTTACTCTTCTGGAGACTTATATGGGTCACTCAACCAAGTTGTGGTCATTTAGGTCCAGAAATACAACCGTGATTGATTAACCAGTAAGAAAAACTACTACCTGTCCAATCAGTCATTAGACAGATTGGACAGGTTTCATTCCGCCTACAAAAAAATTTTTTGTCCAAAATGTAACTAATTTAAGAGTTGAAAAGGGAAGTAGCAGCAACTGCATTTGAAATGGGAGGTCCACAACGTAGATCCGCCATATCCCTCAACTCCATCATCCCATGGTGGAACCTTCAGAGGACTACAGTAAAATTTCGTTTGAACCAGTCTGAGAAAACCTGTTCGTATATAGGAGGAAAAAATCAAAGTTCCTAATCAGGCAAATGTAGGACATATACTTTTCACTAAGTCTAAAACAGCAATGTGCTTAGATAGTCCAGGTCCTCTCGTGGTTTCTTATGTAAACTTAACGTAATTTTTTTCTTAAATTAATTTATGTGTCATTTACTACAGCTGCACTACAAGATAAACTCGAACTAGTTATCAGTTAATCTCTGTTTAGGTTATTAATATAATCAGCAAAAAAAAGCTCTGCTTTCAATTTATTATAATGAGAACAGAAAATCTATTTCTTTTTTTTAATAATCAGAAGTAAAACAAATTATATCGCGTCACCTCAAGGAAAACCGAAAGTAAAGAAATGAAGAACGATAATGAACTCTACTTCCTGAATAATAACAAATACTTTTCAATCCTGATCTGATCAGCGGTTATAGGCCCCATTTTTGAAAAGACTAAAAGCTTCACTGTCTTTGAGGTTAAGATGGAACCTATGCGCATGGAATTAACCATTAATTCATTAGACAGGAAGTTCCGAGAAGTTACAAGTAGTTATCGTTTTTTTGTTCTTTACCTAATCCATTTTAGCGTGTGGCAAGGTGGGGTATCCATGAGTCCGACTTTACATATCAGAAACAATAGCAGGAAGGTTAGAACCACATTTGGGAGTGTGTGGAAAATAAAGCCAGACGAGATAGAGAGAAAGCGAGACAAAGTGGAGAGACAGAACAACACAAGACAAAGTGGAGAGACAGAAACAGACGAGACAAAGTGGGGAAACACAAACAGACAAGACAAGGTGGGGAGACACAACCAGACAAGACAAAGTGGGGAGACACAACCAGACAAGTCAAAGTGGGGAGACACAACCAGACAAGACAAAGTGGGGAAACGCAACCAGGCAAGACAAAGTGGGGAGACACAACCAGCCAAGACAAAGTGGGGAGACACAACCAGGCAAGACAAAGTGGGGAGACACAACCAGACAAGACAAAGTGGGGAGACACAACCAGACAAGACAAAGTGGGGAGACACAACCAGACAAGACAAAGTGGGGAGACACAACCAGACAAGACAAAGTGGGGAGACACAACCAGTGGAGAGACAGAAACAGACGAGACAAAGTGGGGAGACACAACCAGACAAGACAAAGTGGGGAGACACAACCAGACAAGACAAAGTGGGGAGACACAACCAGACAAGACAAAGTGGGGAGACACAACCAGACAAGACAAAGTGGGGAGACACAACCAGACGAGACAAAGTGGGGAGACAAACAGACAAGACAAAGTGGGAAGACAGAAAGAGACAAGACAGAGAGGGAGAGACAAGGTAGGAGTCAGATAGACAGGACAGAAGGCGTGGGAAAAGGACATAGACACTATGAATTCATGGATGTAATGATGGAAGACGGACTTGCATGGTTAACTTCCTCATGTCATAACCCTTGCACAACAGGCAAAGAAACAGCGGGAGTGAAAATCCTACCAGGAACCCTAATCAGGAGACTATTATCTTCTGCCACATTCGCTTTTCTTGGATAAGCAGAAAACAGTTTCTCGTTCTTTCTCTCTTTGTGGCTTTTAACCAGCGATTCATGAAACAGATGCACCATGTCAAACAGTCAACTTTTATTTATATAAAAGGGGCTTTCACATGTGTATTTGTCAGATCGGTGTCACTTCAGCGGTTTTAAAAGACCACTCGGCTATGAGCATTTAGTGATGCTCAAGCGACCGCAAACCTATCCTTCCCATCGACTTTTACACATTATAATAACATAATGACATTTTGTGTTATTCTCAGGCTACCACCTTACGATGCTTTTCATAATCCGTTGTACTATTGAAGTAATGTTATTTGAAAAGCGATTAATCACCTGTTTCTCCATCCTGAACATTGTTTCACAAGTGTGTTGTTGGATTGCATTTCATCAAATCGTATACTGACTTTTGACTAACGTATTGCTAAACCTAATTTTACTTTCTAATATAAAATATCTACCAACTCATACTGAATTATTTTCTGAAAACCAAGTGTCTGCCAAATGAACCATCTAATGTTAATATTTTTTTCTTTACTTCAGTCATAAAGCTGCTTATTTTTCCCCCACTTACGACCTTCGGTTTTTTTGTGAGTATCACTATTTTTGACTACTTTTTTTAGTCTTTTTATATCCAATATACTTGGCAAAAGGTAAACAACTATATTTTATAAAAAGAATAACAATATCTTCATACAGAAGTTATACTTTATGGTTATATAAGTGAATAAACGATTGTAGTTGGTAAATTTTTCACATTACCAAGTTAAGAAACAATGGCTTTTTTTACTCATCTTCTTTCAAGTATCCTTTTGAAAACTAATTGATTTTATGACTGAATTTTTTGCCTTTAAAAATTCAAGACAATTTCAATTCTTTAATTCTCTCTCTCTCTCTTTTTTAAGTATGAATTGAATGAATACACTTACAATCATCACTATTATTTCCGGACTATAACTCAATTCATTATAACTCCCTTTCATACAAAAGAAGTAACATTTTTGAAAATTAATTACGTCAGCCTCACCAATCCTCGCTTCTTTATGTCTTGTAATGCCATATACTGTTTCGTTATTTTACTATTCTGAATATGAAAGGCGCCATATAAATAGTATCTGTAAAATTTATGTAAACACAACAATCTATAATGCAGAAATCAATTTAGGCAAAGGAGGAGGAATGAGTTGGAAAAAAGTTCAGGTAGTTTTGATTAGTCAACATTTATAATGGTCTATTACTGATACTAAGGTTTCATACTAATGAATGACAACGTACTCTACCTTCTCTGATTGACTCATTTCAAATTTGGGAATTATTACAAATGTTTTCTGCTCCAAAAGAAACTCAACCTTCTTTCCGCCTATGGCACGGTCGGGTACCCATCTTGATCCTCTGAATGGACACAAGGGTGATATATTGGACAGTGATTTTCCGCAGCCGGTTGCCGGCCAACGCTGCAACCCCCTATGCTTATTTATCGTCGGTCTACTGTTCGTTGGAGGCGTGCTTCTACACCTGGAAATGTTGCCTCATCTACCCGTTGCATAGTACAGCAAATGCCATCGTACCACACGGGACCTCGGTTTTACTTCTCATCCGAAAGAAGGCGCACTCGGGGCTTCTCTCTTGTCCGAAAGAAGCCAACCAACCTCGGCCCAGTATTGAACCTGCACCACTGACGCAGTTACCGAGCATGCTACCCACTGCACCACCGAGGCGGGTCAAACGTTTTTTCCTCTCCATTAACTAAATTATCCTGAGCAGTTCCTCTGAATTGCCCTTACAATAAGGAGGTCCTAGCACATAAAAGGGTTGGACAAAATGCCGAAGTACATAGTGTGTGAAGTGAAGCGCATCAGACCCTGCTACAAGTCGGACATAGTCTGTTGTAGTAGAACCACCACTCTGTGGTGGTTCTACTACAATATGGTTCCACCACACAATATGGTTCCACAGGGGGACAGAACTCAGGATCAATCACATGCCAGGCAAACGTCCAATTCAGCACACCACCCATCAGAGACCATCATGATGATGATAATAATGAAACGCTATCTCCATAATAGACCCGATTTAAAAAAAAATTGCTCAATTTCTTCAAATCCGTGCCTGTTAGCACAATACCGGGACAAAATGCAAAGAGATCCTATCATGAAATCCATTTCAAAGACTTCCGGAAGTACACCACCTATGATAAGACTCTAGACATAATAAGCTCTTGGCCTAAATACAGATCCAGGATGAGAATGAAACGAGTTAGATATTTTGATCAGTAGGGGGAGAGGGGTGCAATTCTGAACACTTTCTTGAAGAAGGACAGCTTTTACGCATGGCACTAGCTAGATATGCGAAGGAGAACAATAAAGGATCTTTCTTAGGACATCTGTTAAGCTGTTACTTAAGTCGAAGGGGACGTAGATACAACCCATAACAACGTCCGGTCCTTTCAATTGTATTGGTGCATACTAGTGACAAGATTATAACAGTCATTGATGCTCTTCGCCAGTAGTCCTAAGACTAACCTAAAATGTCATCATTTGCCCCGTTTTTCGGATAAGTCACGTATAAAATGCGGCAGGTTCATCGCAACCCTCTACACTCGTAGTAAGCTTTGATGCGGTTCATCTACGTAACAATGAGATTAAGGAGGATTTACGTCATCTAGGTTGAAGGTGATTGATCGCATTCAAATATGAAGTCAGTTTAGGAAACAAAACTGAAAAAAGCACCAAAATGATATAATAAAAGAAACATGTCCAGCTTCATGACGCGAACGATGGACAAAGCACTAAAAGGAATCTAGAGTATTGATCCAATCCTCATTGTTTAACTACCATTAGGATTTCCAGTTCAGAGTTGATGTTTGTCAAAGAAATTCTTGTCGTCTTCAAAGCCCTGAATGAAGCTTTTTCCTGCTTCAACCGACTACGGAACAACCAATAAAAGGGCTTCACTGAAAGTATCCGGACAACAACAGATAGAAGAAATCCAGTTCAGCTATAAGACAGTTTGACGTTCTCTGCTAAATGGCAACAGCAATTGTTTTGGTATTTTATGATTTGTACGTAGGAGTAATTTTAGCAGTTTATCAAACACTTCCCCAATTTCTGTAGGGAGTTGGTCTTTCGGCTATGAAGGGACAGGAACCTGTCAGACTAGACGACCATTAGAAAAACAACAATAACAAACTAGAGATGAACCAAGGGTTATTTCTATGACGTATTTCAGAATTCCAGAGAAATTAGTGCTTTCTTTGTTATCCTATATTAATTGTTTTGATAACGGTTTTGTTTCGTTGGTGTTTTAGGGGCCTTTCAACTACAATGGTCATTAGAGCCCCGTCCACTGGCTGGTTGTTGTTGTTTGTTGGAGTTTAAGGTCCCGTCAACTACGAGGTCATTAGAGACCCGTCCACTGTATAGTTCTAATGCATATACTGCACAGACACTACACTAATGCGACGATTATTGGGTATTAGCAGTACCCAGCTTTCCCGAGCGACCACCCATGTCAGTACTAACTGGGCTTGCGTTGCTTAACTTCAGTGATCAAACGAGAACTGGTGTGTCCAACGCAACTTGCCGCTCCCTCCACTGGCTGGGATTGCGTCGCTTAACTTCAGTGATCAGACGAGAACTGGTGTGTCCAAAACAGCACAGCAACTCCTTTTGATAACGGCTCCTTGATCCTCTAAAGACGGTGGCCCACAGAGTTTATTTGATTGATTTGTTGGTGTTTTAGTGTCCTTCAACTACAAAGGTCCTTAAAGCCCCGTCCATTGCGTAGTTTTAATGCAGAGACTGCACAGACACTACACTAATGCGACGATTTTGGGTATTAGCGGTACCCAGTTTTCCCAAGCGGCCACCCATGTTAGTACTAGCTGGGGTTGCGTTGCTTAACTTCAGTGGTCAGACGAGAATTGGTGTATCCAACGCAATAAGCCACTCCCGGCCCACTGAGAAAAACTTAATACTCGATATGGGCCAGTATTAAGACATCATTTTTAAAAAAAATTAAAGCACATTTACAGAAATTTTAGGATACAAGTGACGCAATAAGATGAGGAAACAGATTAAGGTGGTATGGGCATATGAGAGGAGCGCAGGAGGAGCTGGTTAGGTTCATCACAGGAATGCAAGTTATTTGCAGCACTCGGGGCAGAGGGAACCCTAAGTAGACGTGGGAGCAGGTTGCACGAATGGAGGGCCAGACCCGCAGACGCCACCCTGCCGCAGACGGGATATGACAGTATGAATACGATACTAAAGTGGTCCAATGAATCCCTGTTCCCATTCTATGTTACAGCCGTGGTCAGTCGACAACGGGGTTGCAACGTTGATATGGTTCTTATTTGAGTAGGATAAATGTCAGAATTATTTCATTGTCCCATTATCCACTTACCACTAAGTCGACACTTTGGCTACCATGGGTTGGTGGAGCCCCTCAAATGAATACGACAACACTCTTCATTTACTTACACCTGAATTTCGCTGTGACTTTAGGCCAGAAGCTGGCTCGAGTGCTTCCTGTACCGGGACAAATGGGTATCCGATCCTATCATAAGCGGGTAAATGAAGCTACAGAGTAGTGTTTCTCATATTAATACAAATTGGCCTGCTAATCAAAAGCTGGTATCCAGAAATATTTAAGTTTCGAGGTCAGTAGACCCTCCCTCTCCCGAATTTAAATGATCCTTCACCAATGTCAGTAAACTGACAAAAGTTCTGACATGAGTCATTTGCAGAATTGAGAACCAAGCGAGGAAGAAATCCTCCTCATTTCTGAAGACTAACATAGAGGGTCTGTAAAACATATATATATATATAGAGAGAGGTGTGTGTTTGATAGTTTGCTGTCACATTTCAACTTGGGACAATTTTGTACCCTCTCTCTCTCTCTCTCTCTCGCTTGTAGCAGCAGCAGAGCAGCAGTCTCTGGAAATGTGCCAAGCCATTTAAAGGGCCAATGAACAGGAAGGAAATTGTCGTTTGGCACATTTCCACCACGGAACTAGCAAGGAATTACTGGGCTTAGGATAATATGGCCAATTTCTGCACTACTAGAGGAGGGGGTTGGGGGTTAGTTTTTGTGATGAGTAAAAATCGGGGTTGTTTTCTTTTCTGCAATTTCTTGAATCCAAATGCTATTGATGCCCCCAAACATATGTTTTCCTAAATGGAGAGAGAGAGAGAGTAGCAATGGAATGGTGCATCCAGAAATGGTCGGCTACACTGGTCTGATGGATGCATCCCTAAGAGCCTGGTTTATGGTCTCTCTCGTTTGTAACGCAATCAAATGTCATAGGGGACCTCATTGTACAGAATTAAAAGTGACATTATCATGCGATTATAAACTAACTTTGAAGGAGAAGGCAGTTTATTCAACACCGTTATTTTCAAGTGCGCATGTGCTGTTCCTTCAGGACACCGTTTTTATCGTTTAACGCCACATTGCACCATTATTGAAAGACTATCCGGGTTTATTAGAGGGGGAGGGGGGGATAAGAGTGGCACTGTCTCTATACAAGCTCTGGGAAAATTGTAAACTACGTTTGTAAAAAAACCCGATAATAATTATAACAATTATCTGAAGCCATAGCCTCTTATAATAGATTAATTAGTTAATTATTTGTATTGTTGCTACAAGATCAGAAAAGTGGGATCCGAACCCATGTAACTCAATAATCTTAGCGGAAGTAATAAAAATGTCAATTACTTAACAGGGCATTAACCTGTTCACTGTACTGTGCCGGTTTTAGACATGACTAAGTCAATCGCCCTGGGCGCCAAAATTATGGTACGTTATGATAAACGGACGCCAAATTAGGACTTGGAGGTGATAAACGGAAAGCTTTCGACTCCATTCTCCACCCATACAAATATGATTACAAAAGAATATTAATATGAAAGTTTTTTTACTAATATGAATCATTAGTATGTAGAACTGTAGGGTGGGCGTTATGTGTAGTTTGCCCAAGGTGCCAAGCCTCCAAATTCTACTTACTTTAACTAGGCCTGAGGTACTGAAATCATCAGAGCCTGAATGTTAGAGGGCGGGAAGGAATTCAAAGGGTTGGGGCCGATTGTATTTTTTAACACATCTTAATCACTGAAATAGAATTATTAATATTTAACTGTACACTGTTCCCATAAGTAGGCCAAAGTAGACCTGCGGCAGGATGATGAGGATGATGACGACGACAGATCCCCAGAAAGATAAGAAAACGCTAAATAAGTAGAGGTTGTGGCATTAGGTGGGCAGTAGGATATGTGGAAAACAACCGTCCAACAATATACCTCTGGTTCTCAATATGAACAGGATTAATGAATGCCTGACCCTGCTAGAGGCGGGGAAAAGTTTCAGAATGTCAATAATAATGATGATTTGATGGGGGTGAAGAGTGGCTATCGGCCCCTGAAATGGCACAGTTACTTTCTGGGGCCTGCTGTTGGTGTTTTAGGGCCCTTCAACTACAAAGGTCATTAGAGCCCCGTCCACTGCGTAGTTCTAATGCAGTCTGCACAAACACTAAGCTATTACGACGATTTTTCGGGAATTAGCAGTACACAGTGTTACCAAGACAGTCACCCATGACAGTACTATTTGGGGTTTCGTTGCTTAACTTCACTGATCAGATGAGAACTGGCGTGGCCAATGCCATATAGTCGCTCCCGGAGAAAAAGTAAGATGACGAGGGGACTAGACTGAAGAAAAAATTATGGCCGAGCCTGCCAGGCCCACAAACACTGCTCTTGTATTAAGTCTTAATAATGGCTCAATGGCTCTCGGACGACAACCACCCCAAAGCGGGAAAAAGATCAGTACGCTAAGAGATTCGTGGTATGATGACAGAGACATTGCTTTGGAAAACAGTGGTTCCTAACGTGGGTTCTTCCAGGTCTGGAAAAGAAATTTTTTTCTCTATTAATGGTCTGTCAGAGATAAAAATTCCGGGAACGTCTGTGGTGGGGCATAAAGAACCAAATATGGATACGAGACTATGTTCTATGTTACACTAACGGGTTGGGAGTAAGCCAAGCAGCCATAACAGGCCGAACCCTTAGGAGGCTGCTCGCGGGAGAGGAGGATGTAGGAGAGGGGAAATTTGCAGCACCCAACGTTCTCTACCAACCACCCATGTTGGTACCAACGTGGGGGAGCGGCGAATTGCGTTGGACACACCAGTTCTCGTCTGATCACTGAAGTTAAGCAGGGCAACCTCAGCTTGTACTGACATGGGTGGCCGCTTAGGAAAACTGGGTACCGCTAGTATCCAAAAATCGTCGCATTAGTGTAGTGTCTGTACAGTTTCTGCATCCGAACTACGCAGTGGACGGGGCTCTAATGACCTTGTAGTTGAAGGGCCCTAAAACACCAACAAACAACGTGGGTTTGCGTTGTTTAACTTCAGTGATCTCACGAGAACTGCTGTGTCAAACGCAACTTGGCCGCACTAGCATGGGTGACAGCTTGGGAACTCTGGGTACTGCTAATACCCAAAAAAATCGTCGCATTATCGTAGTGTCTGTGCAGTCTCTGCATTAGAACTACGCAGTGGAGGGCACTCTAGTGACCGTGCAGTTGAAGGACCCTAACACAACAACGAAACAAAAATCTCTCAAGTCCTGAGTCTTTGTCTAGTTCATTCTGATCGCATTGCAAATGGCTGCCCATCCTGGTACTTATCAGAATAACATGTTAACAAATAGGCGACAATTTTATTAACATGTTAACATTATTAACCAATCAAAAATTAATTAAATACTAAATTAGGTGCCGTCTTCCTGAACTAGATTTTACTTTTTTTATTGTTACTCTTTTTATCACTCAATAAATGTAATAGGTATCACGATGTTAAGATTGGATACAAGTATTAACTTTTTTCTTTAAAAAAAAAAGGACTTTTAATACTGGAGTTGGTCGACTGAATCACGGAACTAATGTTCACCCTGCCAAAATGCATTTTTTCCCTCCAACATCATACCTGTCACTTCTGTTAAATTAAGACACGCATTTGTCACTATTTTATTTGCCATTTAAAGCTTCAAATTTAACTTTGCGTGATTCATTTGCCTTAATCTTAGGAAGCCGGTTAGTAGGCTGCAAATGTTTGCTGCAATATTTATTCACCTTCACTATATACCCCCTTCTCCCCCCCCCCTCAGCTTGTACCTATCTGTACACAAAAAGTACACTCACGTCATTTGCTACCTCAGAAATCTAGTAATCATTTCTCATTGTGCGCATAGTATCACAACATTTGCACGCCATTTCACAGGTGCAAAATTTAAATATAAATCAATCTCCAATTTCTTTTTTAAAATTCATACCTAGCTGATTTATTTGCATGACTTTACATAAATCCTGTGTTTTCAAGCATTTCAACAGCACCGTTGACCACAGCCAAACCTACGTATTTTGCATTCCTAGAAAAATGTTGGTGGGAAGGTCCCATTCCAGCACAATAGACCCGATTTTCTAGCGGATCTTAATTTCTACCCGATTTCTGCACTTTGGCGGGACAAGACAATCAACGACAGAACGACCTCGCCATCCTATTTCAAGTACAGGGGCGTGTCAGCACAGTGTGCAATGCACAAAGGGGCCAGAATACTACCGGCGCTCTAGCCCTCTACTTGCTTCTTAGTTTCAGCCCCCTGATCTGCCATAGTCAGTGATAGGACCGACACCACTGCTCATTATGTTTTCCTAAGTTACCATTCCTAGGTGATGCTGTGGCTGCGTTTAGGCAATCAGACGAGAACTGGCGTGTCCAAAGCAATACAGTCGCTCCCAGGCAGTCAGGAAGAGCCACATAAATAGAATGCAAGTAGCCGAGATGCGAATGCTGCGGTACGTGAGTGGGTATCGAGAGCCGATAGAATTAGGGATGAGTATATTGGGGTAGCTTGGGGTGGGGGACATTGCCGAAAAGGTCGCCTGAGGTGGTATGGACACTTAAGGAGACGAGCGGAGAAGGAGCTCGTCAGGTTCACTACAGGTATGCAGGTGGTTGAAGGCACCTGGGGCAGGGGGAGACCAAAGAATACTTTGGAACAGGTAGCTCATAAGGATATGGTAGGGCGTTTGGTGGACGGGGACCTGGTGGGAGACGGACGGGAGTGGAAGGACGGACAGGATAAGAGTATGATGATGATAGCGGCAAGCAAACTGGATTCGCATGAGAAGTGACTAACTTCTTTAAAGGTGGGATCGGCCTCTTCCAGTTCTGGCATTTGGAGAGTAGCCTATAGGATACCCTCAAGCATTGGCTATTAGTTGGGAACTAAAAATGGGTCATGATGTCGGACGTAACAGGAATGGCTCACCGGGGTGGCTGGTGTCAGTGGTATGCTGCACCCGTCATATCATTAGCAAAACCATCATTTAATTGCAAAACAGACCTCGGTAAATCAATCTCTAGAGTGCACTGCATTTGATTTCATAGTGCACAAGTTCCATCATGGACGAATTTGATCAGTTGGTGTTTTAGGGCCCCTCAACTGCAACGGTCATTCGAGTCCCGTCCACTGCATAGTTCTAATGCAGAGTCTGCACAGATACTATACTGTTATGGTGAGTTTTGGGTGTTAGTGATAACCAGTGTTCCCAAGTGGCCATTCATGTTAGTACTAACGGGGGTTGCGTTGCCTAATGCCAGGGATCAGACGAGAACTGGTGTGTCCAACGCAATACAACCGCTCCCTCCTGGCCGAAGTCAGTAATTTCCTCTGATAAGTGGGAGATCATGATTCATGTAAAATCCACGATTCTTGTGTATATTGTATATAGGTTCTGCCACCTGCCTTTTCATTCATGAATATAACCAGGACCTGAAAATACGAGTAAAAATTGCAGCATCTTTCATGTTTCGCAGTACTGGATATCTATTTTGACGTCAGACACTGTAAGAAATGTAATACAGTACAGCACACAAACGCCGTCAAATGATCGGTCAGTTAAATTCTAGGAAAAGCTGACACCTGGATTACTTCTGGCCGCGTTGCTACGTTAGAGCCTAATGACCTCTTACATTATACGGATAACATATGAGGTTTCTCTGACAGGTGACACCACACACTTAGACACGTCAAGGCGTCAGTGGGGATACTTCACTCATATTATACACTTACTACGTTAATAGTTAGATATTTAGGAATTTACTGATGGGGGAAAAGGCAGAATATGGATTTGGGGCAAGGGTAAATTTAAAGAATATTGAAGTAATCACGAAGGTGAACATGAAGAAAACAGAGTACTTAGCTTTCAGTTGGAATGGCCAGGACCAAAGGGGTGTAGTTCGTTGTGGAAATGAGGTGCTACCAGCAGTGAAAGAGTTTAGGTATCTAGGATCAGTGATTCCGAGCAACGGGGAAATCGATTCCGATGTTACTCACAGAATCAATGCAGGATGGCTAAAGTGGAGACAGGCAAGCGGTGTGCTGTGTGACCACAGAGTCCCAATAAAGTTGAAAGGCAAGGTTTACAAAACTGTAGTTAGGCCCGCTATGCTATATGGATCGGAGTGCTGGGCAGTGAGGAAGAACCACGAGAGGAGAATGCAAGTGGCTGAGATGCGAATGCTGCGTTACATGAGTGGGGTGTCGCGTGCTGACAGAGTCCGCAACGAGTATGTCAGAGGCAGCTTGGGGGTGGGAGACATTGCGGAGAAGATGAGGGAGGTAGGCTGAGGTGGTATGGGCATGTGATGCGAGGGGGGAGGAGGAGCTCACGCGGTATATTGTGGGACAGCAGGTGGTGGGTGGCATCAGGAGCAGGGGGAGACCCAAGCAGACGTGGGAGGAGGTTGTACAAAGGGACATGATTGCGTGCGGGGTGGATGAAAGCCTGGTTGGGGATAGACGGGAGTGGAGGATTAGAACCCGCAGACCCGACCCTGCCATAGGCGGGATAAGGGTGTGATGATGATGATGATGATGAAGTAATCACGCCCTCTGGTGTGGCACCTTAATGATGACAGGAAGCGAAGGAACGTCATATCTTTGACTATTCTACGCCTGCACGTTGTATTCTTCTCCATGAAGACGGGATTCTTTTGGGTGTCCTGATTCCGAGCGGCTATATTGCGTTGGACACACCAGTTCTCGTCTGATCACTCAAGTTAACCAACCCAACCCGAGATAGTCCTGGAATGGATGACTGCTTGGGAACACCAGGTACTGCTACTACCCAAATCTTCGTAACAGCGTAGTGTCTGTGAAGAATCTGCATTAGAACTAGCCCTAAAACACCAACAAACAAAGGGTCTTATCCGTTAGGATGACCGAGACAAGAGTATAAACGATCTTAATTCTGAAGAAATTTATATGGTTTTTTTGGCCTGTGACAAAAGAGAAGGCTCTAGGTGTCGTATAGTACATACCTACAGACGCATTACCCCTATCAAAAAGAAATCCAAATTGGTCTTTGATTGGGTTGGGTCAACCCACGTGATACTCACTGAATGACTTATAGTTAAAATATGCCCATCTCGGTCATTCATATAGCCACCACTTGAGAAACATGAATCATTTCTGACCGTTGCCTTTCAGAGCCTAAAAAGTGGATGACAATGACTCCCTAGGTCACTACCGTTCAGAAAGTGTCAGTTCGTAATTAGAAATTTTGGCACAGATAACCGACCAAAAAGCAATTTAATTTCATGTCTTTACAGGATTAACATTATGGTGTCAATGACATTGTTTGTGTTAGTTTGATTGATTTGTTGGTGTTTCAGGGCCCTTCAACTACAAAGATCATTAGAGCCCGTCCGCTGTATAGTTCTAATGCAGAGTCTGCACAGGCACTACGCTGTTACGACGACTTTTGGGCATTAGCGGCACCCAGTGTTCGAAAGCGGCTACCCATGTTAGTACTAACTGGGGTTGTGTTTGTGAGGAGTTGTGTTGCTTAACTTCAGTGATCAGACGAGAACTGGTCAGCCGCCCCAATTGTGTATGTGGTGGGAAGGAAAGGATTACTGCCTTAGACGTCACTCCTCAGTGACTCGAGGTCAGCGCCATAGGATGTGTTTTGGAGTTCTAACTTCAGTCAGTCACAGTTCAGTCCAGCACACCCAACAACTTGTTTTTAACCCGTGCGGTTCCCTGCTCCGATGACACAAATCAGTATCCTACTTGTAGAACTTTCTGTGGATAACATTAGAACATTATATGGCAAGTAGAAAATTTGAGGATCGATTCTTTCCATATGTGATTAATGCTGAGAGTATTGATTCTCTAATGTAGTACAGCATCAATAGAGGTGGTTGACTCGGAGGCAAGATTGCAGTCTTGGCTGACGCACAATTTCTCAAGAAAATGAACGGTCAGAATCTGCTGGACAGTTGTAAGACCAGTAATGTGAAATAGGACACAGCATTACTAAATATGGATTGGATATGGATATACAGTATCTATGGGGTGAAACGACAGTAGGGTGGGTCAATAAGGAAAAGGTATACTAAGGCATGTGCTGAGGGGGAGATGCGAAGTGCACGGGGACGGGAAAGGAGGCCTCTGACGAGAACTTAAAAAAAACTGGCTTTTTGGGAAGCCCAAAAGGCAGGATCACTTAGTCCAAAACACTCTCTTCCAACTCACAGTGCTCAGGTTCGCTTTGCCTGTGACCAACCTTGAAATTTTCTTTCTGATCAGCGGATAGGAGGGGAGACCTGTTATTAAGGTACCATCAAGGGCGGACTGGCGATGTGAAAGACGGACCTCCAAGAACGGTTTTCAGCAAAAAATTCGTCTTGTAAAAATGTTTTGGCAGGACAATGAAAAGTTCCCCATCTTCCACGTTGTCAGCGGAGAAAAAGGAACTTCTACCCCTTTTCTCGACTATGGCAGGGTCGGGTACCCATCTTGTCCCTCTGAATGGACACAAAGGCGATATAGTTGGACAGTGTTTTTCCGCAGCCGGTTGCTGACCAAAGCTGCAACCCCTATACTTATTGATCGTCGGTCTACTGTTCGTTGGAGAATTCCATCGACGCCAGGAGGGAGGGGGCGAGATCCTACACACCTGGGAATTTTGTCTCCTCTATCTATTGCATAGTAGAGAAGCTTCTTTGACGTGCCACGCGGGGCTTCGGTTTTACTTCTCATCCGAACGAGGGCCCACTCGGGACCTCTCTCTCTCTTTCTCTCTCGCCCGAAAGAAGCCAACCCACCTTGATCCCATATCGAATTTGGAATCACTGGCACACTACCCCCTGCACCACCGCGGCGGCGGTTCCACGTTGTCAGTGCACCATATAAAAATAGCTACCTGGCCGTTCAAGATTGCAATACCACCTTTCTGATCCTGTGTGGCATGGGCCAAGCCAACGAAATTTTGCATTAATATGGGGCAGGCCGAGTTCCCGGGAGCTGAAATTCGCGATCTAGCATCTTTCAACTTTCCATCCTAGGAACCTGCCTTGGTGTTTCAATGAAGGGTTTCATAACGGATTCAGGGATGCAGGTTAGATTCAAGTGCAGGGTAGGTGACCTTTTGTCGCACCGTTCTATGGTCCCGCCGTGTGGAATGTACGGTTCACCCACATAGAAAAGCACCTCTTCAAAACGGTCGGAGAGAAAACTGTAGGAAAAAGATCGGTAAAACTGTCGGGTGTATGAGCTAGTTTCAAACTAGTAGATTGAAGTGGAGACAAGTAACATTTCAGAAGACCACAGAAGTAATATGGGCTGCAAATTAAATTACCAAGACTGGGTTATTTGCATACCAGGTGGCTTCAAAGGCATCATACAGATTACATTTTTTTGTCATCAGCATCTAAAGTTTGACCTCAGAAATGCGCCATTACCTTATGACGTCATTGCGATAAGTTTTATAATGACGACACACTGTGTACCTGGTATTCAATTATGATGCATTAAAATGTCAAATTTAATTTCGTAAACAGGTCCTATCCATAATGCAGTCCCGTCATTTTAAACCATGTGTTCCTACTTCACTCACATGACAGCAGTCTATTTCAATTCTCAATTATTTTGATGCAACTCCTAACTCTTTTCCCGCCTACGGCAGAATCAGTTGTTGTTGCTGTTAGTGTTTTAGGGCCCTTCAACTACAATGGTCATTAGGGCCCAGAAAGACAGTCATAGCAGGGTGGGGTAAGAATTGCCATCCCATCATAGTGACAATAAATAAGGGCAAAAGCCCAACAAAAAGCAATCATAAAATAAAAATCCAAAAGCCAAAACGGACACAAGGATAAAAAGCAATAGGCCAAAACAGAAATAAAAGGAAAAGGCAAAAGGCCGAAAAGGAGCACAAACATAAAAGTCCAAGTGTTAAAATTAGTGAAAGAGGCCAGCCTCCTTCACAAAGAGGAGTGAGCTCTCAACCCCTCGGTGTTCATCCCCAAGGGAGATGGAAAGCTCTGAGGGAGCGGCGAGTTGCGTTGGACACACCAGTTCTCGTCTGATCACTGAAGCTAAGCAACGCAACCCCAGCTAGTACTGCCATGGGTGGTCGCTCGGGAAAACTATGTACTGCTAATACCCAAAAATCGTCGCATTAGTGTAGTGTAGTGTCTATGCAGTGGACGGGTCTCTAATGACCTTGTAGTTGATGGGACCTAAAACACCAACAAACAACAACAAAAATGGAGAGCTCTGGACTGATACGGCAAGGTCGGGTACTCATCGTTGTCCCTCTGAATGGACACATGGGTAATATATTAGACAGTATTTTTCTGCAGCCGGTTGCGACCCAAAGCCGCAACCCCTATGCTTATTTGTCGTCGATCTACTTTTCGTTGGGGCAGGCACTTCACCGACGCCATGGAGGGGGGGGGCCGAGCTGCTACACCTGGGAATTTTTGCTTCATCTACCCATTGCATAGTAGAGTGCAAATGCTATTGTACACCATACAGGACCTCCGTTTTACTTATCCGAAGGAAGGCGCACTCGGGGCCCCTCTCTCGCCCGAAAGAAGCCAACCCACCTCAATCCTATATCGAACCTAGAACCACTGTAGTAGTTACCGAGCACGTAACCCACTTCGAAATTCCCTCCTTGCAAACTATTTTGATGCACTATCGTTTTTGATTATGATAAAGTGAATTTAGTAAGCTAATTTATAAATTATACATTTTTCTTCTGGGTGGACAAGTTTTTCAAATCAGCCATGTATTTTTTTTTTCAATTTTATAAATAAATTATTAGCCAGTTTCAAAAAAAAAGTTTGTGAGGACACGAAATATTCATCATCTTATTGGGGTAGACTGACGTACGCACACAACTTCATGTAGGTCAGGTAAAAAGCTGCTATATCACATTAGGAATGCTTACTAGAGATGCTTACTAATGAGATGTACAACTAATTCGACTGAAGTAAGACAGAGGGATGGGGTGCAGTAAAGAACTAAAGGGAGACAAGGAGGCATTGGCATTACTTAATCGGCTGATTCTGGGTAACAGGAAACCTCAGACCACTCCTTAAATATTTTAAAACACGTAGTGACAATTAGGTTTCAGCTAGGAACGTCAGAGCCTGCGGAGATGAACAAGACACACAAAGGTTCCAACATAAAACCATTACAAGCACAAGTATAGATGATGATGATGATAATGAGAAATTATATTTTAATAAAGATAATTTTTCAAAGAAACACTTCCGGGGTATAAATACCTGTCTATTCTATTACGTAAAAAGACGATGCCATTTTATAGGTTGAAAGGGTTAGCGCATCATCTGATAATAGAGAGTTAGTGGTGAACGTCGACGATGACGATACGAACGATAAGAGGTCAAATGAGGCAAATGCGCAAGCTCAATTACTGGTCTGCTTTTCGTGAGCATGCACAGTTGCCTCATTTGACCTCGTATCGTTCATATCGTCATCGTCGACGTTCACCACTAACTCTCTAATATTTCAATATGTCATAGAGTTAAATTGCAAAATGTTCTGAAGTAGAAAATAGATCCGCTACGTTCTCACATTTTGACCAGGGCAAATATTTTCTACAGGTGAGAGAGAGAAGGTTTCCAAAGTACACCAAAGTTAAGTCGTGGCCCCGTGTGATGTGTACGATGTCACCTGCGTGTGAAAAAACCCCTCTCTGTATGAAAAAAAGCATACATGTAGATCGGCGATATGACCAGTTGTAGAAACTCGTCCCCCAACCTCTGGTGCTAGTAACCAACCCCCTAAAGTTGAGGGAGCGGCGAGTTTTCGTCTGATCACTGAAGTTAAGCAACGCAAGCCCAGTTAGTACTGACATGGGTGGTCGCTCGGGAAAGCTGGGTACTGCTAATACCCAATAATCGTCGCATTAGTGTAGTGTCTGTGCAGTATATGCATTAGAACTATGCAGTGGACGGGTCTCTAATGACCTTGTAGTTGACGGGACCTTAAACACCAACAAACCAAACCAACCCTAAAGTTGAGAGCGGCCACATTGCGTTGGACACACCAGGTCTCACCTGATAATTGAAGTTAAGCAACGCAACCTCAGCTAGTTCTAACATTGGTGGCCACTTGAGAAAGCTGGGCACCGCTAGTGTCTGTGCAGCTCCTGCATTAGAACAATGCAGTGGACGGGGCTCTAATGACCTTGTATTGTTTGTGCGGCTAAGTTGCATTGGACCCACCAGTTCTCGTGAGATCACTGAAGTTAAGCAATGTAAACCCACGTTAGTACCAACATGGGTGGTTCGTAGGGAACATTGGGTGCTGCAACTTTCTCCTCTCCTACATCCTTTACACCTACCTCCTCCTCACCCGCGAGCAGCCTCTTAAGGGTTCGGCCTTTTTTGGCTGCTTGGCTTACTCCCCAACCCGTTAGTGTGCAAGAAACTAAGAACATAAGAACAGGTGGTCCAGGATGTCGTGTTGGACAGCTGCAGCACTCAGTGCACTACGATAATAATGACTGCTGAAAAAAGTTGTCAGTGGTCCCTTGAGTAGGACGATACGGTTCTGGTACCAGCAGTCTGCTTCACTTAAAAGCAGCCGGAACATGGCCGGGCCTTGGACCCTGGCCTTATTTTCAGCCTTAATTTTAAACCCGAAACTTTCATATAGGTTTTTATTTGCCTACAGACCTACACAAATCCTCATGTCTATGAAAGGTACTATTTCGGCTTGTGGGACTCTCTTTCGGGGTTCAATCGATCCTTTCCGCCTAGGTCCTATAAGAGCCTTAATCTAGAAGTTAGCCCTTATGATGTCCTAGTGATTTTCCATGCCAATATGATTATGTATTTTTCGTTGGTGTTTTAGGGCCCTTCAACTACCATGGCCATTAAGGCCCCGTCCACTGCATAGTTCTAATGCAGAGTCTGCATAGACACTACGCTTGGTATTAGCAGTACCCAATGTTCTCAACCGGTCACCCATGCTAGTACTACCTGGGGCTGCGTTGTTTAACTTCAATGATCAGACGAGAAGTGGTGTGTCCAACGCAATACAGCTGTTCATGATTAAGGAGACTCCTATGAGTAGGGCACTAAGGTTTGAGAGATTTGGGACATTAAAGCTGGGAAGCAAAAGGCCCGTTTATTTCAACAATTCCTAATTGCAAGAGGTCGCGACGTCATGAATTACAAGGCTCATCTTCTTGAACATCAACAAGAGAGAAGTGAGACTCTAAAACCAATCTCACTTCAGTGGAAATTACACTTGGCGCGACGGTGACGTCTATAGTTCCAGGAATCAAACATTTCAAATGCCACTGAAATCCTTGGTTTCTTAAGATAACATTTAAGACACTTTTGAAAAGCCGTTGAATTTTCAAAAATGCTCACTTTGAAATTCTTCCAAGAAAATTTCCTATTTTTTGCAATGAAAACTATCTAGACTGAGAATATGCTTTGGCGGCAGGGTTCAATGATCTTTCATTAAGGTGGCTGTTGCCAACAGGAATCGAACCCTTGACCATTTAATCTCTTTTGGAGGATATTGCACCAATTCTTAAAAAATGGTTGTGATGACTGCCAGAACAAAGTTATCTACAATGTAGCTACAAATGTTTCAGTGTAGAGCCCTTCACTGTCAGTGAAATCTCTTTTCCTGATAAATTAACTGCTTCATATAACAAATCATTGAAACTATTAATGCATACATTTAGAACATAGCAAAGCCTAACCCTTCTCCCGCCTATGGCAGGGTCGGGTACCACATCTTGTCCCTCCGAATGGACACACAGATGATCGATCTATTGGACGATGCCGACCAAAGCTGCAACCCCTCTGCTTATTTATCATCCGTTTACTGTTCGGTGAGGAATTTCAAGGACGTCAGGGGAGGGGCGAGCTCCTACACCTGGGAATTTTGCCTTATCTACCTGTTGCATTGTAGAGGGCTCTTTTACATGCAAATGCCATCGTACAGCACACGGGACCTCGGTTTTACTTCTCATCCGAAGAAAGGCCCACTCGGGGCTTCACTCTCGCCCGAAAGATGCCAAACCCACCTCGATCCAGCATCGAACCTGGAACCACTGACGTAGTATATCGAGCAGGCTGCCTATTGAGCCACCCTAGGATTCATACATTTGGAACAAACCTAAAAATTAATACAGCCCACTAGATAACACACCTGACAACAAGCTTGTTAACAGAGTCGTTAACAAATCCCCATCTTTGGCTTCCTATTGTAAGAAATGTTTGCTTAACTCGTTACCTCTTAAAGAATCAAGAAAATCAACCTTAATTTCAAATTAACCCACTTTCACATTAAACAAACATGATTGGAAACAGGAAGAGGACACTGGTGCTTGTTGAGTGTCTGTTATCGATGAACTGTTTATCGAAAGTTAAATTGTAAGAAGGCATTCAACAAGGTACCAACGTCCCTTTGTCGCCGAACATGTCTGTTTGGTGTGTACATGGCTCAATTTTCCTACCTATGATCACTTGCTTCTAGTTATCAAATTCTTCCATAAACTCCCCAACCTCCCAATTAAGATGGATGGCGATTCTGACCCAATTTCAGTCAAAAATACCTTACAGTTTTCCTATACAATGATCCTACAAAGAATTATCCTATAATTGACCCTATTTCGTAGAATTTCAGATTGTTTTTTATTGCATTTTATTTGGGGCACAACAGCCTTCCCAAGACTGGAACAATTACCACACGTTTCCAAAATTGAGATTTGAACTCAGGATCCCTAGTAAGTCAGATTAATACTCAACTCATCATGCCACCAGCTGGGAATAACAGTTTCGTTGGTGTTTTAGGGCCCGTCAACTACAAAGGTCATTAGAGCCCCGTCCCCTGGGTAGTTCTAATGCAGAGTTTCCACAGACACTAGGAGTAGGTCGTCATCCCCCACAGGCAACCCGGTCAATATTTATGCGGGTTCCAGACGTCTGGATGGCGCGCCCCCAGTCAGAGCAATCTCATCTAGAGAAGGGGCTCTCTTAGATTAGGGACGTGAAATGTGGGGATCATTACAGGAAAACAGGAGAATTAGTTAAGATCCTAAAGCGTAGGAGGATTAGTCTAGCTTTCTTGCAAGAAACCACGTGGAAGGGGGATGGATCAAGGGCCCTTTGGGAGGAATACAAGCTTGGTCCATTTCAGGAATGCAGGTGGTTGGAAGCAATCGGGGCGAGGGGGGGAGACCGGAGCAGACGTGGGAACAGGTGGTCTGAAACCATATGGTAGTGTGTGGGTGGACGTGGACCTGGTGGGAGATAGACGGGAGTGGAGGGCTAGAACTCGTGTTGTTTAACTTCAGTGATCATACAAGAACTGGTGTGGAGACACCGCAGAGGTGATGACAATTATTGAAAAAGTGGTTCTATTATAACCCTTTAAAGGTAGTGTATGTGTTACTGTCAAGGATCATCAAGGTCTCAGACAAAACAAGGCGTTTTAAACACCTTTGTTTCCAGTTCACCGCCTTTCAATTTTCTTGTATTACATGATAGGTTTCTAGGAGTGACTTTAGCCATTTAGTTCTTTCTCAAACGCCTTGAGTTGATCAGCCACAATTCTGCCAAGTACAATGCTTTCAGGAATCATAATGCCATAGGTTGGCAGCGGATTATTGGATTGTCGTGGGCGGATAAGAACCTCACAAACACTGTGCCTACAAAGTTTTTAAAAAAAACATTGTAGGCATAATATGACCTGGTCAAATAACGCGATTATTCCCTAAAAGGCGTGTTGGGTATTAGTCATCACAAGGAAAAATAAACCTCTTGAGGCTGTTTCTCACAACCTTTCTTGTAATCCAGGACCGCCTTATCTATCAGAGGCAGGTTAGACATGGTGCCTAGGGCCTACGAAAACAGGAATAACAAAAAAAAAATCAGGAACTGAGAAGAATAAATATTCAAAATACCTGGAGTTCAAAATTGGAAGGCTCGCCCTGGCTGACTTCCTCCCGCCCCTCCTTGTAATTGGTTTTTCGTTTCGTTTCGTTCGTGTTTCCACAGCGTCCACATAGAGACTGCACAGACACTACGCTGATCACTATTAGCTTGGGTGTTGCGTTGCTTAACTTCAGTGATCAGACGAGAACTAGTGTGTCCCAACCAAGACCTCCTAAACAGATTGTTATCTAGGAGGCTTTGGTCCAACGCAATAACCCGCTCTCCCTTCTAATTGGGAAAGTTTTCGAGAGCGCCTTCCATCACATAGGAAGTAAAAGCTCGGGTTCTTTCTGTGGGAGTAACTTATGTTACATCATTGCTCACGAAACTGAACATCTGAAATGTGTATGGTCAAGATCGGGTCCCTGACCAAGCAGCCCATGAGAAAAGCCTCTAAAATTGAAAAATGGTTCTGGCGTTGCAACCACACAAGACAGGCATCTGTTGCCGATTCATCTTACGATATGTAGGACAGTGCTGCTCAAACTTTCCTGATCGAGGCCCACTTGGACGAAGCATCAGAGCGGCTGTATTGCGTTGGACACACCAGCTCTAGTCTGATTACTGAAGTTAAGCAACTTAATCCCAGCTAGTACTAGCATGGGCGACTGCTTGGGAACACTAGGTACTGCTAATACTCAAATCGCCGTAACAGTGTAGTGACTGTACAGACTCTGTATTAGAACTACGCTGTGGGCAGGGCTCTAAAGACCGTTGTAGTTGAAGGGCCCTACAACACCGATAAATGGACCAAGCAGATAACAGTAGCCTGCTAGACCCTAACTGAACCTTACGCTTAGTATGCGGAAAGCAGAACTGATATTTATTTAATAATAAAATTTGCGGTTTGCACTTTGGGGAGCCACTGCTATGGGGCACGTTAAAGACAGAAGTCCTGTGTGGAAATAATTGAATTTCGTAGAAAAATCACATCAGAAGTTCGTTGAAACCAAAACAAGGACAAAGTTATTTTCCGTGTTGACGGGTGGTTTTCTAGACTGTGGTGTGGACGACAATCATCAACCAAAATAGTTGGCAGTAGGCATTCGTGTTCTCAACGCTGACAAGTATTTTGACAGTGACACGTACTGATGTTAGGCACCAACAGACGTATAATCACGTTGCGAGTGCAGCACTTGCCATTGTTTTCTTCAAGAGTCTTTTTACCTTGCAAAATCGAAGGCACCCTCTGTTTCCAATTATTCACTAGTGGTCCAATATGTAATTAAATTCCTCAATCATAATCGCCCCACTTCCTCCAACATTAAGACATGTTCCTCTCTGCCCCCCTCTCTCTCCTTCCTTTGTTTCAACACACCATAACTTTGTCATTGATTTGCATCTATTTAATTATTACCCTAAGACACTGGGCGTATTGCATATATTTCAAGCAAATTTGTTGAAATCCACCCATTTATGTGACGCTGAGGGGGGCGGCTTCTGCCAGTGTTCCAGAGTACTAGGGAGATCGACTCGGATGTGACGTATAGAATCAAGGGAGATGATTGAAGTGGAGACAGGCAAGTGGAGTCCTGTACCATAGGATTTTTTGGTTTGCTCGTTTCATTGGTGTTTCATTTAGAGTCCCATCCACTGTGTAGTTCTAATGCACAGACTGCACAGGCACTGCACTGTTACGACGACTTTTGGGTATTAGCAATAAACAGTGTTCCCAGGCGATCACCCATGTTACTACTAGCTGGGATTGTGTTGCTTAACATCAGTGGTCAGACGAGAAATGGTTGTTGTTTGTTGGAGTTTAAGGTCCCGTCAACTACGAGGTCATTAGAGACCCGTCCACTGTATAGTTCTAATGTATATACTGCACAGACACTACACTAATGCGACGATTATTGGGTATTAGCAGTACCCAGCTTTCCCGAGCGACCACCCATGTCAGTACTAACTGGGCTTGCGTTGCTTAACTTCAGTGATCAGACGAGAAATGGTGTGTCCAACGAAATATACCGCTCCCTGTGAAATACGAAGGGTCCCAATCAAGTTGAAAGGGAAGTTTTACAGGACAGTGGTTATGCCCGCTATGCTATATGGATCAGAGTATTGGGCAGTGAGGAAGAGCCACGTCAGTAGAATGCAAGTAGCCGAGGTGCGAATACTGCAGTACAGGAGTGGGATGTCGAGAGCTGATAGAAATGGGAATGAGTATATTAGAGGTAGCCTGGGGGTGAGGGACATCGCGGAAAAAATGAGGGAGAGTAGATTGAGGTGTTATGGACACGTAATGAGAAGAGGGGAGGAGGAGCTCGTTTGGTCCATTACAGGAATGCAGGTGGTAGGAAGCACCCGAGGGAGGAGGAGACCAAAGCAGACGAGAAAGCAAGTTGTCCATAAGGATATGGTAGTGTGTGAGGTGGGCTGGGTCCTGGTGGAAGATAGACGGGAGTGGAGGGCTAGAACCCTGTCACAGGCGAGATAAGATGATGATGATGAGGGGTCGGGGTTTCTGCAACTACGTAAATTAAAATGACGATTTACTAGTTGCAGAAACTGCCTCAAGACTGGAGCGACGAAAAACGTGTAATTTTTTTAAAATATGCTCTCTAATCAAAAGTTTTAGGCAGAAAATAAGGACTAACTGTTAAAAGACAATGCAAACAGTTTTCTTTTTTGCATTTCTCTAGTCTGATAACTAGGTTAACGTCTGATAATTAAAAGTTGCCTGATTTGACACTACTTTTCTTAAGGAGTCTGTAGTGAAAATAATGCAGATAGCAGAATAGGGTTAATGTATTGATTACTGAATGTCGTTTCTCTACTCCTTTTATTAGTTAATGTTAATTACCAGTATTTAATTGTTGTAAAAGCACAAAAATTATTGAATTTATTTCAAAATTACAAGAAAAAGGGAGAATTTCTTGTTGAATTAATATTGTTAAAATCAGCGAACACTTTAGCATCTGTCGTTAAGAAGAAATTACTCCTTCCGTCTACACAAATTAGTATTCCTCACCTTACTCAATAAACTTCAATTTCAAATTGAAATTCAAAAGTCTGAATCTGTCATAAAAGGTTTAATGGATGACATTTTCTTCGACACCTTATCTTCCCACTCTTTCCTTCCCCTCTATTGCTTCTTTTGGGTCCTATTGGGAATGTCTGCATTTCGTTAGACACCCCAGTTCACGTCTGATCACTGAAGTGAAGCACTGCAGCCCCAACTAGTAGATACTAACATGGGTGGCCGGTTGGGAACACTGGGTACCGCTAATACCCAAAAATCGTCGCATCAACGCATCATCTGCATTAGAACTAAGTAGTGGAAGGGTTTGTTTGTTGGGGTTTAAGGTCCCGTCAACTACGAGGTCATTAGAGACCCGTCCACTGTATAGTTCCAATGCATATACTGCACAGACACTACACTAATGCGACGATTATTGGGTATTAGCAGTACCCAGCTTTCCCGAGCGACCCCCCATGTCAGTACTAACTGGGCTTGCGTTGCTTAACTTCAGTGATCAGACGAGAACTGGTGTGTCCAACGCAACTCGCCGCTCCCCCAGTGGACGGGGCTCTAATGACCTTTGTAGTTGAAGGGCCCTAAAACAACAACAAAATCAATCAATTGGGTCTTGTATATCTGGAAATGTACCTCTATGACAAAGATTCACTGGTGTTTTAGGGCCCTTCAACTACCAAGGTCAGTAGAACTTCGTCCACTGCATATTTCTAATGCAAACTGTGCACAGACACTACGCTGTTACGACGATTTTTTTTGGGTCTTAGCAGTATTCAGTGCTCCCAAGCGGTCACCAATGCTAATACTAGGTGGGTCAAGGCCCTGCTGGGGTTGTGTTACTTAATTAACTTGAGTGATCAGACGACAACTGGTGTGTCCAACGCAATTTGCCGCTCGGAACTTTCTTCTCAAAGTAGCCGACCTCCTTGGTCAAGAATCTAACCTAGAACTCCTGACCCGGTAGTCCAGCCCGGTACCTCTTTTCTTTCCAATTTTCTGTAAATCTTTTTTTGTTGCTACGGTCTTTGTAGACCTTAGGTACTGTACCCGAGATAACAACCTCGAGTGCAAGTAACAGATAGCGAGTTGCAGGCCCAACAACCCTCCGGAAGCGGTTGTATTGCGTTGGATACATCAGTTCCCGTCTGATCACTGAAGTTAAGTAACGCATCCCAGCTAGTACTGGTATGGGTGACCGCTTGGGAACACTGGCTACTGCTAATACCCAAAAATCGTCGTAACAGCGTAGTGTCTGTGCAACTACGTGTAGTGTCATTACAACTACGGAGTGGACGGGACTCTAATGACCATTGTAGTTGAAGGGCCCTAAAATACCACCGAAACAACAACCTTCCTTTCACAGAAAAGAAAAAGTGACTGTCGGTAGCAACACAACCAGAAATGGAATTTGTTGTCATCAATAAATAGCCTTAAGCTCAGAAAACAAACGATAAACGGTATATCAGCATCCAGAATCAAACGTCCTCCTTTGAAACGAGCACCTGTCTCGATCAGGTGCTAGAACCTTCATACGTAGACTCGCCGCAAAGTACGCTGACCTGTAAGGGCTAAACTTTCAGATAGCAGGTCACTGCTGAAAACGAGTCTAACATCATAATCTTGCGAAAAATTAAATATAACTTTGAAGCGGGTTCAACAGAGACACGATAACACACGTCCGACGTCATTTAAAAGGCACACCTGTACACCGCCGAATCGAACATAAAAATAAGGTCAAATGATAATGATTAATTGCTAATATCAAGCTCAAAACCGCAAAAGGTACTCATAGTTCCGGTAGCAGGTAACTAACTTTTAAAGATTAATTGTTGAGGAAATGAAATATTACGAAGTTCAGGGTGTGGAATTTATGCCAATGAAAAAAAAAAGCTCAACTGACGTCATCATTTCATACCTGGCAAATCGGACGTGTGTTTAACCCCTTTAAAAAAATTGCATTATTGTAAATTTAATATTAAACACTATTATGCAATGGATGCTATCTTGATATCAATTTCATAATATTGAGAGGTTGTACAAATTTCAGAGTTCAGTAGGGTGTTAGGTAAAAATGAAATTTCGGAAGTTGGTATTCAATTTTGTCATTGGGAAGAGGAAAGGAAGGATTAAATGTTGCGAGGGGGGGATTAAATATGACACCTCATGTGTCCATTTTTTTTTTACTTCGGACATTGACGAAATAGTAAATGGAAGGGGATGAGGTCAAATTTTTAAGCATATCCTATAAACACATTATTGCAGCTGGGGGATGGTTTTTGATATGCAAATGAGTGAGATCATAAAGTAGGGAACTGTCTCACCTAACGATTAATCAGTTGGCCAAACCACTCTAAACAGGACACATAAACAACATTTTAATATCAATCAATGAATAATTATGTCAATGGTTTTTAATGATTTGTGAATTCAAGTGTTTAATCGTTTGCATAGATTCATACATGGACCGGAAGGGAGGAGAAAGGGGATATCCGGAGATAGGCTGGTAGAGGGATCTCTCGTTACTGTACTACGTTAAATAATAATGTAACACTAGAGTGAAAGGTTGTTTTGCCGGTCTGGTACCATCAAGTTAAGGCTGTTTCAGGTCCTCCCCCCCCCCATCTAAGTATATAGAGGACCTCCAAGGTCCCAGAACGGAATAGGATAAGATCGACTGCAGCAGTACCTCTTTTAGCCAAATAAAAAGTTCTCGTGAGCATATGATAATATAGGCATCATCTCAGATAATATCTGCCTTCCACCCGAAGTTTTTGAGGCCCTTTGGGTTCCAGTATGAAAATCTGTCTCTCCTGTTAGCACTGAAGGAGGGTGAGAATTACTACCCATGGCAACTATAGCCGATTCACATGCAGTATGCCTCCACTGAAGGAAGGGCACAGGGAGCGGTGTTGGACACACCAGTTCTCGTCTGATCACTGAAGTTAAGCAACGCAACCCCACATGGGTGGTTGTTTGGGAAAACTGGGTACCGCTAGTATCCAAAAATCGTCGTATTAGTGTAGTGTCTATGCAGCCTCTGCATCAGAACTACACAGTGGACGGGGCTCTAATGACCTTGTAGTTGAAGGACCCTAAAACACCAACAAACAAACAAGGAAGGGCATCTTACGGACAACACGGGACACTACAACTTTCTCATCTGATGGAATGCGCATCTGAGGCTTTCCCTTAGAGCCCCGTGCGCTGCATAGGTCGAGTGCAGAGACTGCACAGACACTATATTAATGCGACGATTATTGGGTATTAGCAGTACTCAGTTTTCCCAAGCCGCCACCCATGTTAGTACTAGCTGGGGGAGGCTTTCCTCTGTCGTCCGAAAAGAAATTTGAGCCCAGTTTACCCTCCTCCATCTTCGGACGCCCATGGCCGTGTGTGTGGTACTAGGAAGTAAATGAAATTGTCTACTTCCCTGATATTATCTCATTTTGAAGTGTGGTAACATTTTAGTCCCAAAACGTTTGAGCGATATCGGGAAACTTAGGACAGAAAGGATTACTAGTTATAACGATGATAGCTCTCGTCTCCCTCCCCTCCATCCTTCAGTCGGTCGGTCAATTGGTCGTCGCTCATCATTTCTCTTACATAGTTTTTAAGATATAAAGGGTAGCTGACATGTTCCCATTTCATATTCAGCACTGCTACTAGCCGCCACCACTACCATGGTGGTAACCAAAATTCGGGTTTAACCTTTCATCTTCTCGACTGCCTTGCTTTTCGTCTTCTTCCTTCTTCTTCAATTACTTAAACCCTTCTCCTCCCCGTCACTAGATCTGTCACATTTTACCCATCAACCCTTTTCTCCCTCTTTCCCTTGCTCCCTTTCTTTCTCCTTTGCCTCCAGTTACAGATCCCATTCTGTCTCAACCATTTTGGATACATTCTGAGTGGCGGCGGCGGCGGCGGTACTAGTAGTAGCAGTACTGAGTGACTCCTCCGGAAAGAAATCTGAGATAGTGTAGAGGTGGCAGAGTCTTCCTGGAAATCAGAACACGTTTAACCGGCTCTGGGACGATGATAGGCGACCCATTCTCTCTATCTCTGTTGCTAACTAATATATTCTCTATGCTCTTTTTCCTGCATGACGTCTTCTCTCATTCCCTGTCTCTCTCGCTCTCTCTATTCCGTCCTCTGGTTGGTCTTCCCCGCCCCCACCTTTTTTTTTTTTGCTCTTTTCCCCCCATAGTACATATTCATGCCATCAACCCCTCACCTCTAGCTCATATCCATGCATAGTCTCCTCTCTCAATAATAAAAATGCTCAGTAATCTATATAGACTCGTGTGCATGTGTAGCATGTGCTCACAACTGCTGCAATCGCCCCTGTTGGCGATGATAGCGCATGCTCAATTGGTTGAGCTATCCGCCCACCTTCATTGTGTGTTCCCCCTCCCGTCCCGTCCTCGTCGCCTCTTCCTCCTCTCCCTCTCTCTCTCTTTCTCTCTCCTTCCCCCTCCCAATTCGCAGTTGGAGTTTGCTTGTTTAGCTAGTAGGTCAACCACTGGTTGGGGTGAATGACCCTACTTCACCTGATTCTTGCAATAGTAGGTCACACGCACAATCACCAGCTAGCACTTGTTCGCGCGTAGAAAGAGAGATGGCGCGATATATTTAACCAAACACCGATTATCCGATCACTTGTAATACAAAACACATACAGTATATGCATCATGGTGGACGTACACTTGGCAATTTATTATTTATATACAGTAGTTGGAAATCTAAAAAAAAAGTCGAAGAGGAATACTTTTTTAATATCGAATATATATTTCATGTCTAAAACATCTTTTTTTATAGAGGAAAAGAGTTTTGTTTTCCTATGAGACCAATCAAAGCAAAAGCAAGCAACTCCTAACCCTTTTCCCGCCCATGGCAGAGTCGAACCCGAGGCATGAGTGTCCGCTTTGGAAAACTCATCATCATCGTCGCATTAGTCTAGTGTCTGTGCAGTCTCTGCATGACCTTGCAGAGACTGTGCAAGCCTTGTAGTGTCTGTGCAGGCTCTAATGACCTTGTAGTTGAAGGGCCATAAAAAAATCCCTCTGAATGGAGACAAGAGATTTATTAGGCAGTGCTTTTCCCCAACCTGCTGCCGGCCAAAGCTTCAACCCTTATGCATATTTTAGTCGGTCCACTGATGGTTGGGGCACTCCACCGAGCTCCTACACCTGGGAGTTTTGCCGTTGCATAGTAGAGAGGGGACTTACACCACAGTGGACCTCGGTTTTACTCCTCATCCGAAGGAAGGCGCACTCGGGGCTTCTCTCTCGCCCAAAAGAAGGCAATACACCTCCATTCAGTATCCAACCTGGAGCCACTGGCATAGTAAAGCGAGTGGGTCTGGATGGGACTAATCATATTTTATAATAAAATAGTGATTATTCAAGTTTCTGTCAGAACATCGGGATGCGAACTCGCCATATCCTCGGACGTGATCCGAGGTGACTAAAAGGAGATTAAGAGCATTAGACTGGAATAATCTGATGTGTGAAAACACTTCTTCCTCATGAACAGGGCTGACGCAAATGTTTGCTGTGCCCGTGGACCACAGTCTCTATTGATGCTCCTAACTCTCTGATGAGACCCTAGGACTCAAACACTTGCCCTCTTAGGACTCAAACACTTGCTTAATTGCTTCGAGGTCCCAGGCTCATGGTGACATACACCTATCCTAGGCGAGATGTGCCACTTTTGATTTTGGTACCGTGTAAAAATGAAATTTCTGACTTCGTATACAGTATCTTGGGTCAGTGGCGGATTCAGGATTTTCGTCAGGGATGGGGGGGGGGGGGTTTGCAACACCAAAACCCCCACCCTGCATCCGCGCGTGTCTTGAGTGATGCTTACTAATCACGTCAATGGATAATTTCTTGCATTAGAATCAGAGCTGGCGGCCATTCCAAGCCATATTCAGTTTCTAGATCGGAATGTGTCCTAGCCCGCGTCAATTTCAGCAGTGAATAAACTATGTTACAAATGGTGGTACACTGGTGGAGGGAACCGGTGAAGAAACCGGTTGTGACACTGGGGCTTGTTTTGATTTATTCGTGCACTCTCATTGGGCCAGGACTTACTTCTTATTCCACGGAATTTCCTTCTCACCTGACAGAAATCACATCCACCTTGGACTGAACTGAGTCTGTCTCTCTCTCTACTTGGAGCTCATGAGTTCAGCATGCTACTCATGATCTCCAGGATACTGTGATTTTGGTGTAAATGGCCTCGTGTATTTATCATTTTGGTAGTTATCCTACCCCATCCACTTGGAGAGGTTGTGTTGGGACCATAAACAACAATAACAAGGCATTTAACTTGAATTCTACAGTCAACTGTCCTGCAACTATATTGATATTAAAGACTCCGTAGAAACAATGCCATAAATATCTCGCAGTTACCCTTCTAATTACATCATGTCGAAATATCGGCTTAAAAGAGGAATAAAAGGGGTCAAAATAATGATAATTTACTTCATAAATAATATTTAAGCTTTCTAACATTGGGGGCACATCGTGGCTGATACTTCCGGTTCTATCATTAAGTCAATAACTTTAGTCAATACGCCAGGAAAGACGTGTGAGTTTTGTGGTGTATATTAACCAGAAGCTTGAATTGTATTTTCAGACTTTTAGATTGTATATTTAGATATTATAACGTGATAACTTTGGGACCTAAAAACAAGAGAAATGGTAGTACAAGAGCAATATACTGACGGATAATCGATGTCGCTCTATATCACACAACCCATTCGCGCCTAAAATATTGCCGCATGCGCACAACACACTTCTCGTGTTGCAGCTATTCGAGGTAGAGGGCGCTGTACATCTCGCCGACTAGAGCAATAGCGTTACATGGCGGCTTGCCCAAAAAAAAGTCCAATTCGTGGGTACATTTCAATCTTTTATATCTCATGTAGATTTCTTAACGTAGGCATTTGATGAAACTGTTTTTTACATAAAAACAAGGCTAGGCGATTGTTCATTTGTCAGCAGGAAGTCTTTTTTTTGTCCTTCCGCATTTTTTCTGTGGCTCACGTTTATTGGGGAGGGGAGAGACGGAGAGCTGGGTTCGTTGTATTGAAGTTCACTGGTGCATTGAAGTACCCCATCTAGTGAGCCATCGTTTAAAGCTCTTTCTCGTCATAATATTGAATGTTTGTTGTCATTTGATACATTTCTTACCCCCAAAACTCGAAAGTTGAAGGTTTAGTTACACCGCTACTCAAGTAACGTAGGGGAGAAAAGAACTTCCAAAACTTTACCACCATTTTGAAATCCCCTTCCCCCAATCCCTAAAAATAGTCTCAAGCTTTCCCTTTTGTTCACTAGACCGGACACCATCGTCTGGTCATATATTTTTTTTTTAAAATTGACACACGCCTGGGCCACCTAAGAAGCTGAGTTGGCAACCTGATTGACTGCTGACCTCATGGTTCGCAGGTGCTATCCCGGATGATATTGTTGAGATCTTCTCTACCACCACTGCGAAGTTATTGTCCCACATGGTGTTTAAGATGTCACCGCTACACGTAAAAGAAGCGATCTCCTCCCCAAAGACTGGTAAAATCTTCAGGTGTAAGAGCCTTGACCCCTCCTCCTTAAGCTTTGTTTCGGTAAATGACCTCAGACTGAAACAAACCAACTCGAAGTTCGTCTGCGTCAGTCTGTAAAACTGTGTGCCAGGAGTGTGACTGACGCATCCTGTCACATCAGTTCTAGAGCTGGGCTGGTATTTTTAACCATTTACCATCGGGGTAGAGGAGGTAATTTACCAACCCCAGAAGAGGAACGAGTAACACCGCATGAGACGATCCGACGGAAGGCGCAGTTGGGATTTCCATTCATCACCCACCTCAACCAAGAGTCGAACTTGAAACCACCAACCTCAAACCCAAGCACGCTATCTCAAAACCACCGAGGCGAGCTGGTTCTAGGTCTAAGCAATCTTTTAGTTGGCATATTTTGGGGTAGTAGTCAAAATTCGAAAGTGAAACCTCCTCCAGCGTAGACCTTTACTTTTAGGATTCGGAAGTGGAGTGACGAGGTACCTCACATTAGGATTTTTTTTGTTTCCTTGGTGTTTTAGGGCCCTTCAACTACAAGGTCATTAGAGTCCCATCCGCCGCTTACACAATGCGACGATTTTTGGGTATTAGCAGCACCCAGTTTCCCCAAGCGGTCACCTATATTAGTACTAGCTGGAGATGCGTTGCTTAACTTCAGTAATCAGACGAGAACTGGTGTGTCCAACGCAATACAGCCGCTCCCCCATTACGAGACCTGTATGTTTTAGTTATCATCCCAGTAGGACCACCTTTTCACAGGCCATCTTGTGTGTCCTCTTGGACCTTTACCGAGACCGAGGACAGGAGAAACAATGAAACCATCCCGAATACATTCTATGGTCGCCCTCTTATTCCGTGAAGATGAACTCGGAGAGACTTCATAGTTCAATTTCTCTTAAGAGTCCTATGAAGGTGTACATTTTTTTGGTCACCCAATTCAGACACAGAAGGCTTATGAACTAAAAATCCGTCCCGAGACTAGTTTTTATAGAATTTTATAAGAATTGATAGAATAGAGTTTATAAACCAGTCATCTGAAATAAAATTTCAAGCCACATGTTTCTTTTTTGATAGCGAAATCTTGTTTATAGATATATTTTTTATATAAAAAAAAGTGTAATATAAGCGTCTGGGATTTGAAAACATCATGAATGGGGCAAAAGGGAAAGAGAGAATCGACCTTCCTGGGGTTGTATTTAACAACACTAACCCAATTTCTTTTCTCCCTTTAAAATAGTCTCCCAGCAGCTGATCAAGGAAAGGGGGAGGGGGATACACACTATGGAGAAGGGGAAAATGATCAAATAAAGCGGCAACTTCCATTTGGAGATCCAAATTTCATCAAAAGCTGTCATTGCAGCGCCTTCACATCTCAAAATAGCAAAAACAAGCAACTACTATCCCCTTTCTGCCTATGGCACAGTCGGCTACCCGTTTTTGTCCCATTGGGATACATAGACGGTGATCGGACGGTATATTTTTACGCAGTAGGATGCCGACCTAATGCTGCAACCCCCTATGCTTATTTACCGTAGGTCTATTTTTCTTAGGGAGCGGCGAATTGCGTTGGACACACCAGTTCTCGTCTGATCTCTGAAGTTAAGCAGCGCAACCCCAGCTAGTACTGACATGGGTGGCCGCTTAGGAAAACTGGGTACCGCTAGTATCCAAAAATCGTCGCATTAATGTAGTGTCTGTGCAGTCTCTGCATCAGAACTACACTGTGGACGGGGCTCTAATGACCTTGTAGTTGAAGGGCCCTAAAACGCCAACAAACAAACAAACTATTTTTCTTAAAAAAAAAAAAAAAACAACCCCAACTCCTACCCCTTTTCCTGCCTATCGCAGGGTCGGGTACCTATCTCGTCTCTCTGAATAGACACAAGGGTGATATATTGGACAGCGTTTTTTCCGCAGCCGGTTGTCGATCAAAGCTGCAACCCGTATGCTTTTTTGTCGTCGGGGCACTCCACCAACGCTAAGGGGCTAGGTCCTACATCTGGAAATTTTGCCTCATCTACCAGTTGTCTAGTAGAGAGGATGCTATCGCTAAATGCCCATCATACATAACACGGGACCTAGAGTTTACTTCTCATCCGAAAGGCAGACTCAGTGCATCTCTCTTGCCCCCCCCCCCCCCGCAAAAAAAGGCAACCCACCTCGATCCAGTATCGAACCTCGAACTACTGATGCAGTTACCCAGCACGCTATCTACTTCGCCACCCGAGGTGGGATGTCTATTTTTCTTCAATGGGACATTTTACCTCCATCAACACCAGTGAGGGCGGGGGAGCGAACTCCAACACTTGGAAATTTAGCCAATCTACACGTCCCATTCAGAAAGAGTTCTTTTAACGAGCAAAGAGTGGCATGGCACGCACCACACGAGCCGCAGCTTTATTTCCAGTCCGATGGAAGGTGTACCCAGTGCCTCACTCTCATTCCCGAAAGATGCCCGCCTACGTCGATTCAGTATTAAACCAGGAACCTCTGACGTCGTAATCCAGCACGCTACATCCCGAGGCGGTTCCACATCTCCCGATATCACAATTTTTTCTACTTGTCAGTTGGTTAGGGCATCACCCAACGCCATCCTGTCGTTTATAGAGCGCGCTTCACTCTTGACTTCATGATTGCAGGTTCGTTCCTGATTGAGATTGGTGCTTTTTCCGACAAGAGGACAACGCCAATTTCTTCAGGGCAAAGGACGGGGAATAGATGAGTTCGTAAATCTGGGAATTTCACATTTTGCACCATGAAGAATGGGTTCTTCCCATCTGATGGAGGGCGTATTTAAGGGGGACAATCTCACTCATCCAAATGTAGCCACCCGTTTCAGTCAGAATGGAACTCGTCGCCACACTAAAACGGGTTTGCCTTGGCTCAACGTGGTTTGCGCGATGGACGCAAATGAGGATATAGTGGAGAAACGAATAGGTTTTCCAAAGTCTCATAAAAATTTCGGCAGTAGGGTCAAAATTATCGATTACTCGACACGTAATATTGGTACCGTGTGTCATGCAATGTTTACAACTTTAGTGACCCAGAAAAAAATACGTAATTAAATTTCATTAGGTATTACATTTATGTAATAAAACAAAAGAGTTACATGGTCCGGTTTAATGTACTCAAACTTTTTACGTGTATATTCTGTTATCCGGTTATTTCATTACTCATTATGGTGTCGATCCCGCACCACCAACGAATCTACGTTTGTGCAGCTAAGAATAACCGACTTACGACGACAGGGTTGATCCCCACCAAACGAACAAGCACGAACGTCCGGTAATGAAGCGCGTTCACGGCCAAATTCCATTGTAGACGAAATATTTTTAACCTACTTGCCGGTAGATCAAACGGCAAGTTCATTCTATTGTTTGGACCAGCGTTTACTCGACCTTTTCACCGTAAAGAAGGCATTCCTCAAATGATGCTTCAGGTCCCCGAGCACACCCTGCAGCGGAAAGACCTCTCTGGAATTTTAGTATGAAAGATTGCTTGCTTGTCTGTTTATTGCATTACAGTAAAACCTCTCTATGGGCACACCCCTCATATCGGTACAAATCCTCCAGGCACCGATTTGTCGTCCACAGGCTATTACTACCCCTCTTATGGGTACACCTTGGCCGAGTCCCACAGATGTCACTGTATTAAACATCGGCCTTTTTCCCCATCGGTGGGGAGGAGGAGGAATTTTCACTACATTTACATTTCTGTGAAAGACCCGCCTCAGTAGCGCAGTGGGTAGCAGGCTCGGTAACTGCGTCAGTAGTTCTAGGTTCGATTTTTGTTTGTTGGTGTTTTAGGGCCCTTCAACTACAAGGTCATTAGAGCCCCGTCCACTGTGTAGTTCTGATGCAAGGACTGCACAGACACTACACTAATGCGACGATTTTTGGATACTAGCGGTACCCAGTTTTCCCAAGCGGCCACCCATGTCAGTACTAACTGGGGTTGCGTTGCTTAACTTCAGTGATCAGACGAGAACTGGTGTGTCCAACGCAACTCGCCGCTCCCTTCTAGGTTCGATAATGGACCGAGGTGGGTTGGCTTTTTTCGGGCGAGAGAAGCCCCGAGTGCGTCTTCTTTCGGATGATAAGTAAAACCGAGGTCCCCAGTGGTGTACGATGGCATTTGCCCTTCAAAGAACCCTCTCGACTATGCAACAGGTAGATGAGGCAAAATTTCCAGGTGTAGTAGCTCATTCCCCTGGCGTCGGTGAAATGCTCCAACGAACATTAGACCGTCGATGAATACACATAGGGGTTGCAACCGGTTGTGGAAAAAACCCTCCAATGTATCGCCCTTGTGTTTATTCAGAGGGAGAAGATAGGTACCTGACCCTGCCATAAGCGCGGGGAGCGGCTTATTACGTTCTACGCACCAGTTCTCGTCTGATCACTGAAGTTAAACAACGCAACCCCAGCTAGTACTAACATGGGCGGCCTCTTGGGAAAACTGGGTACTGCTAATATCCAAAAATCGTCGCATTAGTGTAGTGCAGTGGTCTTCAAACGTTATCGACTCACGGAACCCTTAGAACTATAAGATGTTTTGGGGGAACCCCATCCCACCTTTAGAAAAGTATATCTTGTCTCTGCTAACGAATTTTCGTTTTGATTTGCGGAACTCCCAGAGATGTAATGCGGAACCCTGGGATCCCGCGGAACAAAATTTGAAGACCGCTGTTGTAGTGTCTGTGCAGTCTCTGCATTATAATTACGCAGTGGACGGGGCTCTACTGACCTTGTCGTTGAAGGGCCCTAAAACCCCAACAAGACAAGGGAGCGGCGAATTGCGTAGGACACACCAGTTCTCGTCTGATCACTGAAGTTAAGCAACGCAACCCCAACTAGTACTGACATGGGTGGCCGTTTGGGTACCGTGGGGGCCGTTGCTAAATGCCCAAAAAATCGTCGCATTAGTGTAGTGTCTGTGCAGTCTCTGCAAAAGAACTACACTGTGGACGGGGCTCTAATGACCTTGTAGTTGAAGGGCCCTAAAACACAAACAACAACAACCAACATAGCCAAAGGCAAAGGCGGGGTAAGGGTTAGGGGCTGTTTTGGTTTTGTCTGCTAGGTTCTCATACGAGGTTACAATTTAATTTTTAATTTCTTAGTCAATAAATGGTGATGTTATAAATTTGACTATTTTAATGTGACCTCTGTTATCAATTGTTCATCTTAAATAGCAGGTCTTGCAACTTCCCTCTCATCTTAGGCTGACACCACACAACCAATGCATTGTGTATTTGTCATGCTGTAACTTGATATAGGAACCAGGAACAACATTTTTGAAGTTAATGAGTTATGCCAGTACATGTGACTATAATTATAAACTTTTAGTTATTGTTTAAAATTTAATTTCAGCAGGTAGTTTGCTATTATTACTATTATTATCCGGAATAGACGACATTTTACCTACTTCCTTTGATTTTAATAGCAGGCTAGTTCTTATACACTAAGGTGCTATCTAAATATAGGTTAATGAACACTTCATTTTTTGCCAAAAAAAAAAAAAAGATCTTTCAACGCCTCTTTTTCAATTATGCCCAAAAATTTCAGTCAATTAAGACATTAGATTTTAAGGCACCATCATCATCCCTAGGGTCAGATACCCATACACTCCTCAATAACGTAAACGTGCAGCCCATTAGAGAGCATGAGTGATCCGTTAGAGAACAACGTATGTTACGCAAAGCAGGCCCATTACGTCCTGCGCATGTGCAACATTCCTAATAAGGGCATGTGCACCTGTGCAGTGCGTAAGTCGTCTGCTATGCGTAACATACGTTGCAAACCAACGGATCACTCAAGCTCTCTATTGTCGATTAACGTTGGCCTTATGTACCAGACAACTTTTTACCGCGGCTAGGCGAGGGCGAAGGCTCATCTGCACCTACACCGATTTGATAGATTTGTTGGCGCTCTAGGGCCCTTCAACTACAGTGTTCATTAGAACCCCGTCCGCTGCGTACTTCTAATGCAGAATCTGCACCAACACTACGCTGTTACGACGAGTTTTGGATATTAGCAGTACCCAGTGTTCCCAAGCAGCCGCCCACGTTAGTACTACCTGGGGTTGCATAGTAGAGAGGCCCGCAGTTACCGAGCGTGCTGGGAGCGGCGAATTGCGTTGGACACACCGGGACCCGGACACACCAGTCCTCCTCTGATTGCTCAAGTTAAGCAACGCAATCCCTAGCTAGTACCGCCATGGATGGCCGCTTTGGGAAACCGGGTACCGCTAATACCCGAAAATCGTCGCATTAGTGTAGTGTCTTTGCAGTCTCTGCATTAGAACTACGCAGTGGACGGGGCTCTAATGACCTGGTAGTGGAAGAGCCCTAAAACACCAACAAACAAACAACCGAGCGTGCTACCCACTGTGTCACCGAAACGAGTCGAACTCCCTTCCCCTATCGCTCAAGAAAAAAAAAACACCTGCCTAGACCAGGATCGAACCTGCAGTCGCTTAATTATTTTGCAGGATTGTTAGTTTAAGCGACAGATGTCAATGACTCCTCATTGTGATTTGAATTTATATTCAAAATTATCTCTGACAAAAAAAGAAGTTTAATCAAATACATGTCCTTATTTTAACAAAAGAAAATGATAAGATAATGTTGCACCGATGATAAACTAACTTTAAAACCCGATTTTAAAAGAAAAAGCCGGTTTGTATTTAAATTAAATGTAATATTCCTGGGTACTAAGAAATTCCTTCAATAGGTTATTGAAAGTGCTCATTTCAACTTTGTACCAAATTCAAATAGCACTTCTTAGTGAAATTCCAAGCAGGGCCGTAAAGAGGGCGTGGAGAAGAAGGCGGCCGCCACGGGCGAAAGTTAGACACTTGCCACAGGCGCTTCCTACCCCCGTTACGATACTGATTCCAAGAATGCACACCTTCTACCGATTTTGACAATTTCTTCAATAGTTCAGAGAAAGCGGTTGTCACCCCAGATATTTTGACTTCAGGCTTGATTCCAGTAGAGACTTGTTTCGGTGGTGCAAAAGGTATCGTGTTCGATTTACTGTGCCAGTGGTTCCAGGTTTGGTACTGGACCAAGATGGGTTGGCTTCTTCCGGGGGAGAAAGAGAGAGAGGCCTCCGAGTGCGCCTTCTCTCCGATGAGAAGTAAATCTGAGATTCCGTATGGTGTACGATGACATTTGCACGTTAAAAAACCCTCCCTCTCTACTATGCCACAGGTAGCAAAAAGCAACTCCTAACCCTTTTCCCGCCTATGGCAGGGTCGGGTACCCATTTGTCCCTCTGAATGGACACCGGGTGATATATTGGTCATAGTTTTTTCTGCAGCCGGTTGCCGGCCAAAGCTGCACCCCTACGCTTATTTATCGTCGGTCTAGTGTTCGTTGGGGAATGCTACCGACGCCAGGGGGCGAGCTCCTACACCTGGAAATTTTGCCTCATCTACCCGTTGCATAGTAGAGAGGGTTCTTTTACGTGCAAGCGCCATCGTACACCCACACGGGACCTCGGTTTTACTTCTCATCCGAAAGAAGGCACACTCGCGGCTTCTCTCTCGCCCGAAAGAAGCCGACCCACCACGGTCCAGTATCGAACCTAGAACTACTGGCGTAGTTGCCGAGTGAGCTAACCACTACGCCACCGCGGCGGGTTACTATGCCACAGGTAGATGAGGCAAAATTCCCAGGTGTAGGAACTCGCCCCCCTGGCGTCGGTGGAATTCCCAACGAACAGTAGACCGACGATAAATAAGGATAACATAAGCCGGTTGTAGCTGTGGTCGGTAACCGCTTTTTGATGCTTTAGGGCCCTTCAACTATAATGGTCATTACAGCCCCGTCCACTGCATAGTTCAAATGCAGGGTCTGCACAGACATTTCGTTGCTACGACGATTTTGGGTATTAGCAGTAGCCAGTGTTCCTAAGAGGTAACCCATGCTAGTACTAGCTGGGGTTGGGCTGCTTGACTGGTGTGTTCAACGCAATACAGCCGCTTGGCGAAAACCAGGATCTCTCACCTTGGTGAACTACTGTACATGTCAGAATGTGCCACAGGACTTGTCCTGGACAACCTTTGTGGTTATAAATCAAGATTATGAATGGTTATAAGTCATCATCAAGATCTCACTCCACCCCACCTAAGCAGAGTCCGGTCTGAGAATTAACATTCCTTGTACTCCTTCCTGTCCTCTTTATATTCCACGACAGCCCTGGTATCACTGTACGCATTCTACATGTCTCCAATTTCATGCAGAGGGTCATATATTTTAATTTTAACCATTTTGTTACATCTGTTAACTTAGTTGTTAGCTGATAACTGGATATCTGACCGGCGTTGGACAATTTTAGGCCATTATGCAAATATGATCGCGTGTTTCTAGTTCAGAGAATTAATATTACGTTAATTTGGGCAGTAATTCTGTCACGAGTTCCTAGTACCTCCTAAATTTCATTTAAATTGGAGGACGAGTTCTTGTAAGAAACACACAAATCTCAAGTTAACCATGAGTGCAATCATTTGTCCAAGATCACGTAAAACTTACCTTTGATGAGTTATCTAGTTCCACACACTCCCCAATCCCCCAATTCTTACACCTCTGAAGTAATCAAACCTAGTAAAGCTTTTTTTTTTCTCCAAAACCATGCTTGTCCTATTGTTGAGGTCATACACTTCTGGACTAAACGTGCATTGGTCAATTTTACGGATCTTATAATTTCTATTAAAGATGTTGTCAGTTGACAAGATAAAGAGTTGTTTACTCTTTGCGCCAAAAGAAACAACGTGTGCATCTTAAAAGATTCAATCTTTGCAAGAAAAAAAGATGGTTTTTCTTGCACCCACTGACTGACCTCTACTTTGACAACTTTAGGAAGAAGAAGAAGACAAAGGAAAGACGAATAACTCCTAGCACATTATAAGTTTAGTAGTAGTGGACGATGGCACATACGCGTACTTCCTCAATGTCCTTTAAAGGAATGAAAGGGTTAACAGCGATCATTAAAAATCTTCCACCTAGTGGAAATTGACTTTTCTGCACAGAATAAAAAAATAGCTGTTAACGACTTTGAATTTACTCTCCCTCTCTCGCTCGCTCTCCTGCAACATAAGTTGATTCATTGCATATCCGGATTCCAACAGATGAAAGTTGCACGTAATAACCTCTGATAACACTTTTAGGAAGGAAAAAAAAACATTTGATCATCTTTTTTCGGGCCTGTTTAATACATTTTAAGTTTAACTTTCGACTATATCTTAAAACAAAAGTTTTTTTCTGCTTACTACTAGGACGAATTACCGACACAGAATACCTAGAATTACGTCATTTTTCGTTACATTTGTAGTTCATTTAGGCAGAGGCGTATCCAAGGGGACGGGGAGCAATGCAGCAATTGCTCTGCTCCCCCCTCAGCGTCTCAATGGGACACATTTCAACTGATGCATTATTCAAAAGGTCCCGGGAGTGGTGGATGGTGAGGTGGGGCGACTAGAATGGATAAAAAGGGCAAAGATGTTGCTGGGGTGCTGGTGAAGTTCTAGAGACACATGGGTTCTACCATGACAAATCCCACTAGTAAGGTATCCATCACAAAGGATTACATATTCATATTCTAGAAAGGAACCTGCCCGGCTCACGTGGTAAAGTGAACTTGCCTTGCATGTAAAATATACAGACTCCCCCCTGGCCCAGACCCGCTGTTTACTCTATAAGGATACAGTATATCTTATGCCTAGTTCCGTATCACCAAACTTCAACGCTAATCACGTCGCCACTGATGACACTTTGATGACGTTTTGTGCTAGTGCGTTATGAAGGAGCGCCAGCGCAATTCCTTAAGTGTAGCGCTTTATTTGGAGTCACGGCACGACGCCGTCATGTCTTAGTTCGACCTCCGTCATTTTTCAAGCAGACAGCTCAACCGCCAGCCAATCAGAACGCAGCGTGACTTGCGGGACGCTGTGAGTTGACCACCTGTCAACTCAACTACCGTCCCACATAGCTGCTCTGCGGCGCCTCAAGTAGCAGTATGACGTCACCATTTTTTGTGCCGTGTCGTCTGATTCAACGGTAATAGCGTTAGCGCGTGGGTATACGCAACCAGGCATTAAATGCACCTTCCGTGAAACAGGAAGTGGAATTAAGACTTTAACCTCCAATTTCGTTAAGGCCGCATGGTATCAAAGATAGGTTCAAAATGTCTGATGAACGAAATACAGCATCACCCCTTCCAAAAAATATGGGAGCTGCTTATTGCGTTGGACACACCAGCTCTCGTCTGATCACTGAAGTTAAGCAACTCAACCCCAGCTAGTGCCAACATGGGCGGCCGCGTGGGAACACTGGGTACTGCTAATATACTCAATAATCGTCGCATTAGTGTAGTGTCTGTGCAGTCTCTGCACTAGAACTATGCAGTGAACGGGACTCTAATGACCTTGTAGTTGAAGGGCCCTAGAACACCAACCAACCAAAATGCGGATGGTCACCACTTCCACCCCTCTCCCTCTCCTTCATGAGTCGACATCCTTACACAAGTAAGGATTGACGTTTCAATTCTCGTCAGAAGAGAGAGAGTCGAACCTGCGACTCCTTACTCATGAATCAAACACTCTAGTAGTCAGCTATATGTTACATTATTCTACTGAATTACGTGTATTTAATGGCATGAAAATGGATCATTTACACTTCCTGCCATTCCAGTTGTCATTAAAACTAACCTCTTGATTGAATTAAATATTTTCTGCCTGCAGTTTAAATTAACTAATAAAACTTGCACCGAATCCAGCCTACGTGCTGACAACTGTAGTTAATTTTGCCCTCCAAACGTGTGCGTCACTCTGGTAAGCACGTTCACCTCCCTTAATAATCTCTTATCATTTGTTACATAAAGCACGTACACAGGTACCCGATTAAATTTCAATTATTAATTGTTTAATTAAACTGGTTTTGTTTTATCAATCCTTTTCTTCAACCTACTCCACGATCATTCATTCGTCCATCGACTACTCTTTATCACAGACTTAGGGGACGAACCCATATCTGTTCCACTTCCCATTTGCTGAATTAGGTTTGGTTTTCTTTTCCAGCGTCTTTTCCACGTAGAAAGGGTAGTCAAGCACAAGGAAAACGTCTTTAACTTTCATCCTCAGAGGGGCGAACTTCATGTTTCATTTCATCCTCCGCCGAAATACGTGCGAGCGATTGTACTGCGTTGGGCACACCAGTTCCCGTCTGATCACTGAAGTTCAGCAACGCAACCCCAGCTAGTACTAACATCGGTGGCCGCTTGGAAAAACTGGGTACCGATCATCATCATCACACCCTTATCCCGCTTGTGGCAGGGTCGGGTCTACGAGTCCAATGAACATGTTCTGATTGGGGGCACCCCAACCGGGCGTCTGGAGCCCGCAGGAAATATTGGCTGAGTTGTCTGTGGGGGGATGCCGGCCTACCCCACTGTTCCAAAACCGCATTACACAACCAAAATAGAAATTTTTGGCAGGTAAATTAATGCTTTGTTGGTTATAACATTGCATGGTGTCTGACCTTTTGCACAATAACTACAATGCAACAAGAGTCAGGCTCATGCAAAACCTGGGTACCGATAATATCCAAAAATCGTCCCAACAGCGTAGTGCCTGTGCAGTCTCTGCATTAGAACTACGCAGTGCACGGGGCTGTAATGGCCTTTGTAGTTGAAGGGCCTAAAACACCAACTTATTTACATGAAGGCACACTTTAGACCTTCCCAATCCTTTATCAAGTGCAGGTGACATGGAAAATTAACTGATCTCATTTTTCGATAGCGAACACCCATTTCTTTGTTCGTTGGTGTTTTAGAACCTTTCAACTGCAAGATCACTAGAGCTCCGTCTACAGCGTAGTTCTAATACAGAGACTGCCCTAATGCGACGATTTTTGGATATTGGCGGTACCCAGTTTTCCCAAGCGGCCACCCATGTCAGTACTACCTGGGGTTTCGTTGCTTAACTTCAGTGATCAGACGAGAACTGGTGTGTCCAACACAATATGCCGCTCCAACGAACACCCACTTCGACCAGGATCGAACCTGAATAACGAAGGGGACCACTAAGCTTTTTTTCCTACTGGGCTGGGATACTTGGTTATAAACTAACCAAAGCAAAAAAATTACATCAAAATAAAGTTGCCTAAATACTGTTTGACTGATTTATATTTCTCTTCTAAAAATGCGCAATTGTTTTAATAATAAAAGAGATAACAATTATATTTTCCGAAAATTTATTCTGAATATTAATGTGCATTAAGCTGCAGAAATCGTTAAGGTACCCTTTCACTGTTAACTGTAAAAAATTTATTTCAATTAAACTTACTACTGAATTGACCAACGCCCATGTCCTGATTATACCCGCTCCCCCCTTCAAAACCCTATAACTTAAATGTTACTAGTCAATTTCTATTGGCCTTGTTGGGCACAGGTTTAATCCTTTTCGAGGTTATTGTTTTTTTGGGACGTGTGGCAGACAATCCCTTAATATTCTTTATCAGAATGGAGGTAAAGTTCTGGCCCCATGGCGTCACCTGTACTTAAAAGAATATTTTAACACAGTCTGACAAATTTACACATAAGCCAAATAGACCCGGACCCAGGAAGAAGTTAATGTCAGTTAAATTAAAGCGATAACCTTAATGTCGGAGTGGAAACTTTCATCCTCCCATCTTAATTTCCTCTGTACTTTATTATAAAAGTAAAAATTTCGGCGTTTGAAGCCTCTTGCTGACGGGCCCATTCAATCTTTTAAGTCTACGGCTCATTGAAACCTAAATTCACCCCTGAACTGCTACCCTGCGTGCGCCGTTCATTGTAAAAATAATTACTAATTTTAATACCCAGATTTTCATTAGCTACCCCTTAATCTACATGACAGGACTAGGTAGCCATGGGTCTGGGACGCAGGCAGAACCTGACAGGATGGATAGAGATGGGGAAGATTAGAGGAAAGGAGACGTCAACAGAGCCGAATTAAGGTTTTTATATGTAGATCATGCAGTCTCTCCATTAGAACTATGCAGAGGATGGGGCTCTAATGACCGTGTAGATGAAGGGCCCTAAAATACCAACAAAACAAAATTAGTTCCCTTGCAAGGCAGGTATTCAGGGTTATTATAAATTCAAAAGGAATTCCTATAAACCAATTTAGCGGAATTGCATGACTGAAATTAAATAGAGTTCCTTTAATATAAAAAGTCGAATACATTTGAGACAAAGTTACTCAAATGGTAAAATGTTTATCAAGAAACTTAAATTGCGATTCACACGAGTAGTGCAACTAGTTGAAGCGTCATGTAATTGATACTGGTCCTGGTAGCAAGCAACTAGCAGCTACTAACCCTTTCCCCGGCTATGGCAGGGTCAGGTACCCACCTTTGTCCCTATGAATGGACACATGGATGATCTATCGGACGGGGTTTTCCGCAGCAAGCTGCCGACCTAAGCTGCAACCCCTATGTTTATAATATCGTCGGTCTACTGTTCGTTGGGGCCAGTGGCGTAGCCAGGATTTTCTGAAGGGGGTATGACTGTCGATAGCATGAACCAGGATTTTCTGAGGGGGGATATGACTCGATAGGGTGTATACCTCTTCGTTATATTCGAGGCCCAAGGGGACCCCCCCTACGCCACTGGTTGGGGCACTCCAGCGACGCCAGGGTGGGGGGGGGTGAGCTCCTACACCTGGAATTTTGCCTCATCTACCCGTTGCACTGTACAGAGGGTTCTTTTACATTCAAATGCCATCGTACACCACCCGGGACCTCGGTTTTAATTCTCAGCCGAAGGATGGCGCACTCAGGACATCTCACTCGCTTGAAAGAAGCCAACCAACCTCGGTCTGGTATCGAATCCAGGAACAACGACGCAGTTACCGAGCACTTTCCATCCGACGTAAGGCGTACCCGGGACCTCTTTCCTTCTCGCCCGAGACAGGTCATCCCACTTCGACCCAGTATCAAACCTGGAACCATTGACGCTATCTTCTACGCCACCGAGGTAGGTCCTAGAGTAGATGCCAAAGAAAATACTGTCCTATTAAGATCCAATAGTAGAAGTGCCGGTCATGAAACATCCAATCAAACACTTAAGATAGGAATCCGAAAAGAAAAAAAATGCATCGTCTTTTGAAGTGAATGCTCTGTGATCACACCCATAATCGAGTTCAGTTTTTTTGTTTAGTTTGAAGCAATTTTTCTGGACATAATCCAACCACACCCAACTACTAATTCATATTTACAATGACGGAAGTGAATCTTGTCTCTGATAACAGCTCAAAATTGAGCTGGTAAAAAAAAAAGTAAACTTAACCTATGGCGGTGTAAATTAACAGGTGTTCCAATTCTTCTAATAATTTAAGAAACGTCACCACCGATGTAATATCTTGAGCATCCCACTGCAGATAATGGACAGTACAACAATCGCTACAGTTAAAATAAGCCAAGTTATTTTTAGTAACACTGCATATAAGCGCACAAAGTCTATTTCGATAACTCAGTAGCAGCGTGCTTGATTCATAATAGCGTTGGTGCAGGTTCGATTCTAGTCGAGACAGACGGCCTACTTTGGGTGTGAACGAAATCCCAAAGGGTACATTTTCGTAGAATGGGAAGTAAAAGTGTCACACCCCTGCACAGTTTCTCAAGCCAGATGGTGTCGGTGAAAATGAGACCAGTTCTAAAATTGGGCTATCAGACACCAGCCTCTTGTAAGGTGCTTAATGCCCGAAATGTGATACATAATTAACAGTCAGAGTTATTAAAGGGCAATATTTTACTTTACAGTGTTAGAATAAATACAGTACGAGATCCCAGGGTTCAATACCCGGATATGTTGCTAACGCTACATCTAATTCTTGAAAGGGATTAGGGGAGCGGCGAATTGTGTTGGACACACAGTTCTCGTCTGATCACTGAAGTTAAGCAGCGCAACCCCAGCTAGTATTCACATGAGTGGCCGCTTGGGAAAACTGGGTACTGCTAATACCCAAAAATCGTCGCATTTGTGTAGTGTCTGTGCAGTCTTTGCATGAGAACGGGGACGGGGCTCTAATGACCTTGTAGTTGAAGGGCCCTAAAACGCCACAAACAAGGTTACATATAGGCGACTAGGCTTCTTGACGGTTGACTTCTCCCATCAACGCTACATCTAACAGGAGAAAGGACCATAGAACAGCAGGTGCACTTAAGGCACCAGTTTCTTCCAAAAGAAATCCTCAGACTCAGGATTTACCGTCCGTTAAATTCCCCAGGTGTAGGAGCTCGCCCCTCACTTCCATACCAGAAACTGTTCCCAAAAGAAGTTAGGTAGACGTTGAATCGACAAGAGTGGGGCCATTAGGTTAAACAATTAGCCGCAAGATTTTCACTACCAACGGCTAGGTGGCGAGAGAGTAACTACTTGATCGAGGTGAGTTTCCTTCGGATGAGAAGTAAAACCGAGGTCCCGTGTGGTGTACGATATCATTTTCACGTAAAAAGAACCCTCTCAACTATGCAACGGGTAGACGAGGCAACAATTTCCAGGTGTACGAGCTCGGTGGATTGCCCCAACGAACAGCAGACCAACGATAAAGAAGCCTAGGGGTTGCAGCTTTGGTCGGCAGCCGGCTGCGAAAAAATACCTTCCAATATATCACCTGTGTCTCCATTCAGATTGGTCGTCAAGACGGGTGCCCGACCCTTTCATAGGCGGGGAAAAGCGTTAGGAGTTGCTTTTGGTATATTTTATCTACCAACGGGACGAATGCGAGTTCAACTCGTTCATTCGGGCTAACACGTTCAACATCTTCAGGATTTTGTATTTTGTCGTCAAAGTGCACAAGTTCGTCCTGTGGACGATATCAGTCCACGAGCCCTCACCACTTAATTAGAGTAGATTCAGGATCTGACAATAAGTCTTATTTGAACAATGAATCCAACAACAATATTGAAGATAAAAGAGCGCCGTAACATTAGTAACAATGCAATGTTGATAAATTTCGGTTGTATTTTAACGAGTGGCAAACGATAATCACATTTTTTTCATCCCTAAAATGTTTTTTAACCTCAATATGCAAATGATGAAAGCTTGTTGTCACTTTTTAATGCTGTATAACCTTCACGGTTGGCACAGTTTCAGTCTAGCATCATCTGTACATATTAACTGTTAAAAAAGTGAATTCTTTACAAATTCAAGTATTTCCAGAAAAGAGTAGAGAGAGGGGGGGGGGGGGGGGGGGGGGGGGGGTAACAAAAAATTTTAATTCACATTTTCATTTAATTAATCAATCAGCCTGCGATTCTGGTTTTAATTTTCGAAAACAAAAGAGAAATACTGAGGAATCATCGAAAAAAAATACCAAGTTAACTTTAGAACGGGTTATTTACCAAATTTTACTACATCTACCCTCAAATATTTCTGCCACTAGTTGCGTAAACGTACAGTATACCATTCCCATAGAGCGGCGAGTGGCGTTGGACACACCAGTTCTCGTCTGATCACTGAAGTTAAGCAACGCAAGCCCAGTTAGTACTGACATGGGTGGTCGCTCGGGAAAGCTGGGTACTGCTAATACCCAATAATCGTCGCATTAGTGTAGTGTCTGTGCAGTATATGCATTACAACTATGCACTGGACGGGTCTCTAATGGCCTTGTAGTTGACGGGACCTTAAACACCAACAAACAACAACAACAACAATAACAACAACCATTCCCATTCTGTTAAGAAATCATCATCATCATCATATCCTTATCCCACCTGTGGCAGGGTCGGGTCTGCTGGTTCTATCCCTCCACTCCAGTCTATCACCCACCAGATCCCCGTCTACCCAATGCACTACCATATCCTTATGGGCAACCTGCTCTCACGTCTGCTTCGGCCACAACCACCTGCATTCCTGAAATGGACATAACGAGCTCCTCCTCCCCTCTTCTCATTACGTGTCCATACCACTTCAACGGAAGCGGATTGCGTTGGACACACCACTTCTCGTCTGATCACTGAAGTTAAGCAGCGCAATCCCAGCTAGTACTGACATGGGTGGCCGCTTGGGAAAACTGGATACTGCTAATACCCAAAAATCGTCGCATTAGTGTAGTGTCTGTCGGGTCTCTGCATAAGAACTATGCAGTGAACGGGGCTCTAATGACCTTTAGTTGAAGGGCCCTAAAACACCAACAAACAACAACAACCACTTCAACCTACTCTTCTTAATTCTTTTCGAGATGTCCCCCACCCCAGGCTACCTCTAATATACTCATTCCTAATTCCGTTAAGAAGACAGTTCGTAAACTACCAACTAAAACTTTCTCCAAATTACATTTTAAAAACCATTTCAATTACTAAATGTGGGTAGCACGCTTGGTAACTGCGTCAGCAGTTCTAGGTTCGATACTGGACCGAGGTGGGTTGGATTCTTTTGGGCGAGCGAGAGAGAGGCCCCGAGTACGCCTTCTTTCGGGTGAGAACGGTATGAAACTTACAGCCTAATTTCAAATCCTTGTACGTTTTAATGATCCTGATTTTAAACGCTGAACCCTAAAGCGCTTAACAAGAAGGTAGCACTGAGTAAAAGTTGCTAAAATTGTCAATTGAATGCACAGACTCTTTAGCTCAAAGTAGGGCCTCCGTAGGTTCTCTCAGCCGAAGTCAGTGATTTATCTCTCAGATATGGGGCATAGACCTAAAATGCACCTCATGTCTGATAAGAAGTGAAAAAGAATCGCAGTCACGTGAGTGGGTGTGCGTGCACTATTTGACTGTCCACGAACCTTGAAAAAGCGTATTAGATATACAGATCCGACGCATTTGGACATTGTTTTAAATGGAGTTGTTCAATGGGACGACAACAAACAAGTGGGGGACAGGGAGGGGGTGAAATTTTAGTAATATAATGTGGTGGTGGTGGTGGGGGGGGGGGGTTACAGGTAATACGAAAAATCTAATCCCTCAATTTGTACTAATTTTACACATTTTTTAAATTTCGTAAAGTACGACTAGATGCACCTATTGTATTCTGTGCCTTTCTAGTGTGATTTATAAACAGAAATTTAGACAAGGAAATAAAAATCATAGCTGCTGCCATTGTTGGGAAACCATGCAAGAGAACCCTCGAATTAATTAAAATTAATTATTTCATAACGAATAATTCAGAATATAAATTATCAGAGTCCATGTGTTGTTATATTATTAGTTAGTACAACAATGGATCATAATAATGTACACATTATAGTTCAATTATAGGAAATCGTCCACTATTACACCGTTGCAAAGTCAAGTCACGTAGGATCGATTACCGGTAAATATTTTATACATACCAAGAAAATTCAAGAATAATATAAAGGCACTGTCTAACCGCAATTCAACCAAAAACCAAAACAAAAAAAAGTCAACCTCTTAGAACCTCGATACGAGTCACACGAAGTCAGCACACTCCAACTGGTGATCCACTCATAATCATCATCGTACCCTTATCAAACTTGTGGCAGGATTGAGTCTACGGGTTCTGGCCCTCCACTCCCACCTATCGCCCACCAAGTTCCCGTACACTATCATATCCCTTCGTACAACCAGCTCCCACGTCTGATTTGGTCTTGCTCTGCCCCGGGTGCTGCTTCCAATAATCTGCATCCCTGTGAAGGATCTAACCAGCTCCTCCTCCCACAAGCCCATACCACCTCAATCTATTCTCTCATCTTTTCCACGATGTCCCCCACCTCAAAACTACCCCAATATACTTATTCCTAATTCTGCCAACCCATGCACCTCAGCATTCACATTTCAGCTACCCTCATTCGATCGTCATAGTTCTTTCCCACTGCCCAACACTCTGATCCATATAGCTTAGGTGGTCTAAGCACTGCCCTGAAGAAGTTCCTCTTTAACTTGATTGGGACTCTCCGATCACACAGGGCTCGACTTGCTTGTCTCCACTTAATACACCCTACACATTGATCCTATGGATTACACATCCGAATCTATTTCTCCACTGCCTTGGAACACTGATCCTAGGTACTTGTACTCTTTGGAGGCGAGGTGGTGAAAAAAGGTGCAGGAGTTCGCCACCATTATTTACCTGTGCTTTCCAACTGAAAGGTATTCTTACTGTATCTTCACTTTCACCTTCAGGTCCCCTTTTCTGTCGCTGCTTTAATATCGTTTAGGCCCTATTCTGCTCCTTCTCTGGAGTCAACTCATGATTCAAACACACACGTTAAATATGATTAGTTTCATAGATTGCGATTAGATCCAGGATAGGTTCAGAAAGGAACCTCTATAAAATACAGTTGAATGTTGTAACGGACCTGGAACTTATAGCCGGCGAGGGATACATAAAATCCTACAGGTCGCAAGGAAGGAATCATCTAGAGAAGAAGTGTCAAAATGGTGGCCCATGAAGCCCACAGTTGCGGCCCGGACAATCGATACCATGTAGAATACATACACGGCCTGCCAATCGGAGGCGTCACGAGAGAGGGACACCGTGGACACTCATATGACAGGACACTCGTACTTGCAGTTTGACATGCCTGATCTCCAGCCGCCACCCCAGACATTGAGATCACACGACAGTTTTCTTACACATTACAGTTGCTCTGCCAGTTTGGCAGGTTACACATTCAATGAATTCCTCCAGGGTAGCCTGAAGGTCATTGGTAGCCCATAGAGACAGGCATGGTTAAGATTCAATTTCGAAAGCACGAGTATCGGGAAATTGGGAAGGAGGAGAGTGACGAAATGAGAGGAAAATACTTAGGATCATACAGTATACATAAGTACCTGATGAGAAGCGCAAAAGAGGAAGATGAGAGAGTGATTATGTGAAGAGGGGCAGAGCTAAAAGATCAAAGGTTTGTGAGAGAGATGTACCAAAATAGTCTTATAGCTACTGACAATAACAATCTGATTGGGGATTTCCCGGTTATGGAATTCAACGAATCGATGACGATTATAACGCATCACGTAACCATGGACGCGCCAAGTGTTACAAATACTGCTAGTGCATGTCTTGTTCACATTAGCGAGAATTACGTGCTTAGGTGATTTTAACTTTTTTACCAGTGTCTTACCAGTCTCGTGGACAGGAAAATAATTTGTTCTCTAGTAACGTCTTTAGGACGAAGGAAACCTCAATTTTTTTCGTTCGTGTTTTAGGGCCCGTCAACTACAAGGTCATTAGAACCCCGTCCACTGTATAGCTCTAGCGCAGAGACTTAACAGACACTACACTAAGTAATGCAACGATTATGGGGTGTTAGCACTACCCAGTTTTCCCAAGCGGCGACCCATGTTAGTACTAGCTGGGGTTGCGTTGCTTAATCTCAGTGATCAGACGAGAATAAGCCGCTCCCTAAGGAAACCTCAAAAGCAGTATGCATTCTAGAAACTTTAAATGCAACCATTGAGGACCTCTCATTTCCCTTCAGGACCAAATTCTCTAGGATGGTGTCCTGTAGCGAGTGATTCGCCTTGTTAGCGCACACTGCGTCAGTGATACCAGGTTCGATACTGGATCGAAGTGGTTTGGCTCCTTCTTAGCGAGGGAAAGGGAGAGATCCTGACAGGTCCTTCTGTCAGATGGAAAGTAAAGCCGTGCCCCTGTGTGATGTGTACGATGTCAATTGCATGTAAAAAAATACTTTTCTACATGGCGATAAGAAGCTGGATCTGGCCCTCTGGTGTCGGTAAAGGAAAAGTACCTCAATGAAGAAAAATTGGCCGGCGATAAATAAGCATTGGGGTTTGGGCTGGGGCCCGTCTAACAGATGACCCATTTGTCCCAATAGCATTGGAGCGGTTGTATTGCATTGGACGCACCAGTTCTCGTCTGATCACTGAAGTAGAGCAGCGCAACCCCAGCAAGTACTAGTATGTGCAACCCTTCGGAACAATGGGTACTGCTAATACCCAAAAATCATTGAACAGCGTAGTGCCTGTGCAGACTCTGCATTAGAACTACGCAGTGGACGGGGCTCTAAGACGATTGTAGTTTCAGGGCCCTAAAACACTAACGAAGCAAGCCCAATGGTATAAAAATTTGTACCAGATATATACGTGCACGTGAAGAAATTATTCAGATATAGACCCAGGGGGTGATGTCCTACAAGAGGACTCAGACGGATCTACAGTAAGTAACCAAACTGCAGGTAGAAAGAGTGCCCAAGTACGTGCAGTACGTTTCAGAGGTGACTGTTTATACAACGGGGTTGTTAACAGTTGTGAAATTACATTTGGAATAATTTAATTTTACATTTGTCTTTAGGCATGGACTTGCACTGCATATGACCTACTTAATTTGCTACTTCCTACCATGTAATGAACACGTGACTTTCTACAATTGACCAACATAGAGCTCTTATTTTGGTAGGGCCTGAGAGATGGTCCCTCCATAATCATGTTTACTCTCACTCTAAGATAAAATAAAACAGCACGTGAACACGAAAACTCATAATTGTTTCTGCGGTACAATATTTTTAATGTTATGTAATGTACAAGTCCTACATGACTGAGCCTTATTGTTTCTAAATCTAATTCCGCATTTGAATATTACTATAATTAATGCTGTTATACAATACATGCAAACTATAAAACTACAAAACAACCACCGTAACTACTTTGTCGTGATTATTACAAATTCCTGAGGTAGTATTTTACTAAATCATGAGCGCATATAGCGTGTACTCTTGAATGCAGTGCCGAATTTAGGTACTGTATAAGTAGGTCCAGAAGGGACGTGATGCTCTTTTACTTAAGCGATATTTTAATCTTATTTTAGGGTCCGAAACTCTTGTGTATTTCTATATTTCCACACTCCTACGATCCTCTCATCTTCATACCCTTATCCCGGCTGTGGTAGGGTCGGGGTCTGCGGTTCTGGTCCTCTCCACTCTCATCGAATCACCCACCAAGTTCAGATCCACCCCCACACACAATCATATCCCTTCGTGAAATCTACTCCTACGTATGCTTTGGTCTTCTCCTGCCTCGTGTACTTCCAATAACCTGCATCCCTGTGATGGATCCAACCCGCTCCTCCTTCTTCTCCATCTTATGAGCCTCTGCTGTATAACATTTCGTCTTAGGGCTGATAAAACGTTAAATGACCTACGAGCGACACACGTGATGTCAAAAGCAACAGAAGCTGCTCAGTCCTGAGACCAGAACGTTGTCAGGGGCCTAAGGTGCCAAATATTACACCCCTTTCTTTGAAAACCAGGTTAATCACTCAGGTGACACTTCGAAATGCGTGTCACCTCCTGCTTAGCAATCCAGCATTATTACTGGGTTTGGTATCAACAAAGTGCAGTTCCACCATTCGACTCCAGGACGATGGATATCAACGTCACACGGGACTACCACTAACTCTAGAATGGACATACTGGCATTTAACCCCCTGCCATTATTGGCGGACAAAAAGTTACACGAATATTTGTGAATTTTCACCAGAAGGGCGGCACCAAGGCCGACCTGGGAAAGTGGTGGTAGCTGTTTTGCAATATTCGCAATGAAAAATGCAAATCTGTGTGTCCTCCTCTCGAGGTTTTAATGTCTCCTCTCGACCTGGATTGATCTTGGAGTTGCAAACTTGATTGTAAGTAGGCAGTCAATTTAAAAATAACCGCCGACATGTCCACAACACCCAAACAGGGAGACGTCACACATGCGCAACTCTCAATCAGTTGTGTCCAAAATGCTGAACTTCAAAAAACTGCATTAAGGCTGGCGTTGACAATGTCAGAGTTGTTGTCAACACAATTTACATTTCTTCAACAATGTCATAAGTAACATTTATAGAAACTATGAATAATTGCAATGACCCGCCTCGGTGATGCAGAAGTTAGTGTGCTGTATTACTGTGTCTGTGGTTAGGCCTACATGTTCGATATTGTATCGAGTTGGGCCTCTCTCTCTCTCTCTCTCCTGAAAGAAGGTAACCCGAGTGCGCGTTCCTTCCGATGACAAATAAAACAGAGGTCCCGTGTGGTGTACGATGTCACTTGCACATAAAAGAACCCTCTCTACTATGCAACGGGTAGATGTAGTAGCTCGCCCCCCCCCCCCGGCGTCGGTAGGGTCCCCCAAGGAACATTTGATCGACGATAAATAAGCATAGGGGTTACAGCTTTGATCGGCAACCGGCTGCGGAAAAATACTGTCCAATATATCACCTATTTGTCCATTCAGAGGGATAAGATAGGTATCCGACCCTGCCATCGATGGGAAAAGGGCTAGGAGTTGCTTTATGAGTAATTGCAATGTTGCGCCCTTGTCAGTTTTCCTATGATGGGTATAATACTGTAGGCATCTTTCATCGATTCCCTAGACTCATTTCGTAAGGGGCAAAAATATCGAAAAAGAACCCCAAGGAGAAACCCTCAATGGCAGTACAGTGCAAGTCACTTGACTATCTACTACAGTGGCAATGCCTTAGCCGTCACACTGTTGAGCATCTTACACCTCTTAATATTGCTTTAAAGGTAGTCGTTATCGTTGAAAATTGAAGTGGCTGTTTAGGTGGAAAAAAACGCGGACGGCAACCGTCTGAGATGTCAGATTGCTGTTACCTCCACCTGGTAAATGGACAAATATTTGATAGCAATAACTAGATAATTGCATCTCGCGAAACCGTAGTAAATCAGGAAGAGCCTACAGCAATGTACTCAAACATCTGACAAGGATGAAGCAAAGACTACCTCTACCTAATATGAGCAACAGATGAGATTTGGTTCTGGTTTACTAGGAGGAAGTAATTGGCCATTCTTTGTAAATAGGTTACAACGTGTATGGCATTGTTTTGTGAACTAACCAAAAAATTTGAATCGCTTCACCACTCAGAGCACATTTTATTCCACTAAAATGATTAACTTGGCCGATTTTATTTAAAAATCGAGTGAGCCGGCCCACAAGACCATTTCTGAACGCTGGGATCGAGGAAAGTACCTCCACAATTGTAATTTTCCGCCGATTCTCAAACAGTGTAACATTTCTTCTCCGCCTAAAAAATAGGGTCTTTTATTTATTTACCGGGAGCCAGGGGAAGGGCGAGCTCAAACACCTCAGGAATACTGCCTATCGTACAGGGGACATTGTAAGTAGTGTAAGTATTACTGGTCCTTTTTCCAAGGGTCATTCGGCAATGGAATGCTCTTGATGGGGATTAAGGTGAAGAACTTTCTGGAAGAAGGTGCCATTATAGTGGGCAGGCGATGTATGGCAGAATAGATGCTATGCTTCAGGTTCCTTGGGGTTTTAGAATGAGTGAATTTTTAGGAATCAGACATATTCTCTCCACTGCCAATTTGGCCTATCACGGCTGCTTGCAGTGTATTCAACTAGAACTAGACATGGTGCACACCACATTGGACCATAGAGCTATACGTCCCGTTCGACGGAAGGCACACCTTCAGACTTCTCTCTCGCACAATAAACATCCTGCCTCGACCCAGAAATGAGCCTGCGTTCACGATTTCAAAATCAAACACGCTACCAGTGAGCCACCGATGCAAGCACTACAGTACGGGTCATGAACTCCCTTGAGATGGACTCCAATCTCGTATAGGGAATCGGCATTAACACAGGTGGACTTGGTCACAGATCAAAGGATATCGCACGTGGGCAAGGGGGATCTAGTCAAGTTTGGTCTAACTTGCAATTGATGTAGTTGTCATATGTCTCTCAAAAACCTGGTAAAACCATTGACTAAAAGTTCGAAGTTTTGGAGAGGGGGAGAATATACAATCATGGTCAATGACCATTCAGGTTGATGCCGTTCTCATAAAAAACAATTTTTTTTTATGATTTGTGGAACAATATTGCAACCCTAAAAGTATTCATCCATGGTGTCGACTTTTTTGTTGCACTGAAGAAAAAAACATTTGGAGGACGGTTTCGTAACGGAGTGAGTCAGAAAAACGAGTCACATAACTAAGGCTTGTACAACTTTTATGAGTCGCCATTTGAAACACTCAAGGTGTTAATTCATTTTCACAACATTTACCTTGAAGATATTGATCTCTCCTTACTAAATTATACGTCTGCTCAAATTGTTTTATATCTTTATAAGCTTAAATAAAATTATCGAGTGAAATGCAGTAGCCATTAATTAGGTGGCTATTACCTGCTGCACAGGTAAAAAGCAAACGCAAGATATAATGGCTACCAACCAACATTTTGGATGTCAGATTTTTCTCCAGCATTCATTTCCGCATTAAGACCCGCCTTGGAGGCTCAGAGGTAGTGCTCGTCTGCTGCATTATTGCTTCCAGGTTCGATACCGCATTGGAATACGCTTCAACCCCTATGCTTATTTATCACCGCCCTACCGTTCTTCCTGGTCACTTTCCTTCCGCCGACGCCAGAGTGAGGAGGCGAGGGTGAGGTCATAACCTGAAAATCTTGCCCAACTACATGTATATTCTACTCCATGTAGCAAGGGTTCGTTAGAGTGCAGGTGACATCGTACACACTGTACGAGATCACGGCTAGACTTCCCATCCGACGGATAGAGCACTGGGAGTCTCTTGCCCCAAAGACGCCAAACCACCTCTATCCAGGGTCGAACCTGGAACCACTGATGCAGTATCACACACTTCACTATGCAATAAGTAAAATTAGACCGCAACATCTTTGCATTTTTGCACGGGACTTGGGAGCTCGTGCACATCCCATCACTGTTACTAAAAGCTAGGTTTCTACCGAGCACGTAAAATATTGAACGAATGCTACAAAGTGTTCGCGAACTACATGAATGCTTGCGAAAACAACAAAGAAAACAAAAAATTTCTGAGCAAGGCTAGTGTAGAAAACTTTCTTTGCTAAAAATAAGTGTCATCTTCATTTGCCGGGTGCAATAGGGATCGAATCCGGATACTCATAAGCCTAAACTTGTTCAGGTAACAACTTGACAGGTGAAAACCTTTGCCAACAAAATTCATTTTGCATTCTTGGTGTATACTCTGCTTCAGAGCTAGTTAAAAATGTATACCACTTAAATATGCAAGGTCAGTTACGCTGACAACTTTATTCCTATGACCAACAGAAACCATTTTGACCGGCGCGCGTGTAATTAATTAAATAGATCCGCCTCGGTGGCGCAATAGGTAATGTGCTCGAATTATTGCTCCAGTTGTTCCAGGCTCGACACTGGATCGAGGTGGGTTGGTTTCTTTCAGGCCAGAGAGAGAAGTCCCGAGTACGCCTTCCTTCGGATTAGAAGTAAAATCGAGGTCCCGTGTGGTGCACGATAGAATTTGCACGTAAAAGAACCCTCTCTACTATGCAGCGGGTAGATGAGGCAAAATTTCCAGGTGTAGGAGCTTCCCCCATCCTGGCGTCGGTGGAGAGCCCCAACGAACATTAAAACAACGATAAATAAGCATAGTGGTTTCACCTTTGGTCGGCAACCGGGTGTGGAAAAACACTGTCCAATAGATCACCATGGTATCCATTCAGATGGGGACCCCACCGTGTCACAGGTGGAAAAAGGGGTTAGAGAGCTGCTTTGTTGCTTTGCGTGTAATTAATTAAATAAAAATTCAATGGGCAATTTTCTCAATTGTTAATCTAAACACCTTACCACTGGAAAGATGACGAGTATGAAGTTAACTGGGCGAGTGTCTTATGTCTGCTCGATTGAGTGGTCGAAAATTCATTTAGAGAGGAAGAAATCAGAAATTGCCTAGTCTAAGGTGCTCAAAAAATGACCGTAGAAGTGGAATGGCCTTCGACAAAACAACACCGTGGAGTGTGGACCAACCACTATTACGTTACAAAGCATCGTAAAGCGTTTGAAAAGCGCAGTAGGTGGCCCACCCGCCTGCTTTTAGCTGTTTATATTATCTCTTTGTGGAACCCATTTCTCCAAATCTACACTCAGAATTATGAAATGATGCACTTGGTGGATTTGCTACTTCAGTTAGGTCCCGGGGTTTAATTGTAATTATTTTCTTTCCCATTTCGTCTTCTTTTAATGCACAACATGATGCAACTTCCCATTTTTGTGCACATGCATTTTGGCTGGGTGCACTATTAGCAACATTTTAACCTTTGAAGACATAACAAAATATTAGAGTTTGCAAAACAAACGAAATAATAATAATAATACAGTACATCTAGTTTCTGTTGTATGCAACTGTTTGAAACGACAACAGCAGCAGCAGCAGCAACAACAACAACAACAACAACCAACCAAAATCACCCCCTACTTCTTCGCTGCAGTGCATACATGTACACCAGTAAACAAATGAGCATAGTGACCTTGACAGTTCCTGAATGCACCGTCGTCGTTTAGATATTGTTTCAAGATATACATAGAGTAATTAATACTTGAATATATTTACAAACGACTATTATAATTGTAGTGATGTTTAAATACGAGTCAGGTCAACTCCGTGACTGACCTGTCCTGTCTTGTCTCGTCCCTGAATACAAATCGCACGCAAATCAACAACTCACCATGGACACCCTGTAGCCCGTCTTTTCCTTCTCTACTTGTCTAAGGTCAGGGCCGCGGCCGGTTTCCTAAGTGGACTGTGAAAAAACGAAGGCGTTGCCAAAAATTAAAGTCTGTCCAGCAAAAAAAAATGGGGTGGTAGATGGGAGAGGTTGGTGGGGCAAGACGGAGATAAATGGGAAGAGAGAGAGAGACAATGAGATGCTTGCTACAAAATTTAAGACTTTTTCACATCACCCCATTAACAGTAGTGTGAATCTTTGTCTAGTTACCTTCAAAAGCTAAAGGCCGAAAGAGGAAAGAAAGGTCAATGGACGGTTTATGCCCTCTTATGGAAGCCATTTTCCCCTACTTTTTTTTTGTATTGTTATCACCCAAGCTTGTACAGTATATGCATACATACACACTAGACCAATGTAAAACCCCCTCACATCACTACTGTATTTCTATGGATAGAAATAAGACAATCAACTGCTTCCTGGGGGAGAGAGAGAGAAGGAGAGGGGGTAAGGGCGAAAGAGGGGGTAGCAGACGTTTTGACAGATCTCCACTACCCAACTACTATATTATTATTCCCCCTCTATCAGCTTTTACTCCAGTCTCTCGTACCTACTTTTTATTTATCTTTTTTTTTCTTCAAGACCCCTCTTTTCATTTTGGTGTGTTCAGTCGCCTATTAAGCGTTTTCAAGCGTACTGCAAGTGAACAATCTTAGGCCCTCCATCTCTCTCTCTCCCTCCTACGACCCGACAATCTACCACCTCTAAAACCTAATGTTTTGATTGAACGCGACGTGTACAACAGGTGGGCGAGGGTGTACTTTAAGCATCAAGTCATCATCATCATTTTTCCTTGTCCTGCCTACTGCGAAGTCGAATCAGCGTGTTTTTCAAGTTTTTCACTCCCCACCCCAAGTACGTCCGTAGTCACCTCCCATCATACCTTATCCCTTCCTATTTCCGGTTTCCATGTCTTTCATTTCAATCTGTGCACCTTGTACTCCTCACCTGCATTCCTATATCTAACCAAATCATCTTCTTTTACACCTCTCCATTCCACCACATGTTCATAACAATTTGACAATCTGTTCCCTGGTAGTCCAATGTCCGCTACCTGCAGGCCATCTTTTAAGTACAGGCCTTTAATGATGTATTTCCGTATCACTCAACACAAGCGCATTCCCACTATTCATTCCACTGGGCTCCTTTCAATTGCCTTTTCGGTCGGTCAGTTGATTGTTGTTTGTTGGTGTTTTAGGGCCCTTCGACTACAAGGTCATTAAAGCTCCGTAGGGACTGCACAGACACTACACTAATGCGACGATTTTTGGATACTAGCGGTACCCAGTTTTCCCAAGCGGCCACCCATGTCAGTACTAACTGGGGTTGCGTTGCTTAACTTCAGTGATCAGACGAGAACTGGTGTGTCCAACGCAACTCGCCGCTCCCTCGGCCAGTTGATGCTCGGAGTCCCCCTCCTCACTCCATAGACCAAGATGGAGTAGGGCAACAACCTCAAATGTGCACCTCCAAAGGCCATTTCTATTAAAATGCATCCTTAGGCTTCGGTAAAAAAAAATGGTAACGATGTGCACAAGAATCGAACCTACATTAAATGAACTTACTAGCTAGCAATTCTACAAAATATTGAAATTCTCCCCCGGAGACCATCCCTGCAGTAGGGTACACATTTTCTGAAGCTGTCCATGTCATTTATGGATCTTCTTAGAACACTTGCAACATAAATTTCTTTACATTAATATTAATTCATGCAATCCAATTTATAACTAGTCTTAGCACCTGCCCGATTACGACGTCATTGATGTTTTATTCAGAAAAAAAATCTATTTTTAGCAAAACTGCGTCAAACAGATGCAGTATCATTTCATACGGAAAGAATTGAACCTCTAACGTTTAAGGTTGTCCTGCGACACATGCCAGGTGCCAGATCTTACACCTGGCAATTATGTCAGCAGCCTTCACTGTCTTCATAGAACGACTGGTTGAGATACAGGCAGGTAATGGAGAAACCGTCACCACTTCATAAATTTCTCCTTTACCAGTATGCCTCTTTGAAAAGCAGCAACGAGCCAACGGGCCGTGGGCGAGCAAGCTTCTGCACCTGGAATGTTTTACTCCAAGCAGAAAGGGTAATTTTACTTACACTGTAGGCCTACATGTGATATCGTACACGCCACTTACGACTCATAGGACGGAAGGAGCACTTCAGGTTGCCCCTTCGCCTGAAACAAACCATCCCCGGGCAAACAACATCTGACCACCAATCTATGTGCTCAGCATCAACCACGCTCCCAATGGAGCACCAAGGTGGGCATATTATATATCAAGGTGACATCGCACCCTAATATGGCAATAGTTTAGTATAGTAGGCCTACACCAGTGAGGGATGTTGCTGACTCTACACCCCATCCTTCGACGTCAAAAGAGTTCATTGCTTCACCTCATCAGACGGTAGGGCAGCAAAGTAACTCCTAATCCTTTTCCCGACTGTGACAGGGTCGAGTACCCATACTGTCCCTCTGCATTTCAGAGGGACAGTTTGGGTCCATTCAGAGTCTGAGTGACAGCCGGCTGCCGATCAAAGCTGCAATCCCTATGCTTGTTCATCGCTGGTCAACTGTTTGTTGAGGAACTCCACCGACACAAGGGGGGCGAGCTCCTACACCTGGGAATTTTGCCTTATCTACTCGGTGTATAGTAGAGAGGGCTCTTTTAAATGCAAAAGCTCACTCGGGCCTCCCTCTCGCCGAAAGAAGCCAACCCAACTGGATCCAGTATCGAACCTGGAACCACTGCCGCAGTGAACCAAGTACGTTACTTCCTGCGCCACCGAGGCGGGTCAACCATTAGCAGGACAGAAGAACCTAAATTCCACTAATGTGAGATGTCTCAATCAGATTCGATCTTGCAGTCAATCACTTTCAGAAAGTAGGTTATGCTATTACAATTGATGTCAAAATTGCAACATTTACTAGTCGGCTGTAATTGGGGTAACTCGTATCTGGAAACGGGCCTGAGTAAATATGCAGAAAACCTGTTAATTATTTATGTAATTATATTGAGTTCCATATTACCGCCATGAATTTGTTTATAATCAAATTTCATGTATGAAATGAGTACAAGTGAAAACACTTGTTCAACTACACTTCCAACTTTCAATTCTAACATGTCCGGCCTCAGCACTGTCCCATTTCAATTTACACTGAACTACGTTTGAAAGAAATATTTCATTTAACATTTTAACTTGGAGTGACACCCCTAGTAACAAATCGCCTGTTACTTATCAATTTATTGCTTCGTGCACACGACCAGTACTTTACACAACGTCCTATATAGGGATTTTCCGAGGTATCAATATTGCAGGCTCGATTTTAGGCTGATTGTGTGACTTCTTGCGGGCGAGAGAGAGAGAGCCCCAGTGACCCCGTGTGGCTTGTACGATGTTACTCTTCCTCCACCAACACCGAGCGACTTTATTGCGCTGGACACACCGGTTCTCGTCAGACCACTGAAGCTAAACAAATGCAAGCCCAGATAATACTAGCATGGGTGGTCCCAGCTTGGGAACATTGGATGCTGCTACCTAAATCGTCATAACAGCGTAGAGTCTGTGCAGACTGCATAAGAACTATGCAGTGAACGGAGCTCTAATTACCTGTGTAGTTGAATGGCCCTAAAACACCAACAAATCAATCCTCCTACGCCAGAGGACAAGTGCTCCAACGATGAAAAATAGGCCGACGATAAAAAAAAAAAGCATTAGGTTGCTAGCCGGATGCCTAAAATACCGCCTAGCAGATCGGTCATGTGTCCCATTGGGACCCTGTCTTAGGGATGATGATGACGACTCCGTTTGCGTTTAAAACCGTCGCACTTTTGGTTTTATTGGTGTTTTTGGGTCAATTAACTACAAGGCCATTAGAGCCCCGTCCACTGCATAGTTCTAATGCGGAGACTGCACAGACACTACTCTATTGCGACGACTTTTTGGATGTTAGCGGTATCCAGTTTTCCCTAGCGGCCACCCATGTTAGTACTAGCTGGAGTTGCGTTGTTTAACTTCAGTGATCAGACGAGAACTGGTATGTCCAACGCAATAAGTTCCTCCCCTAAAACCACTGGAGTGCAGCTTCTAGGCACTGAAAAACGTCAGCATCAAATCTTTTGTGAAATGTTGAATTTTGTGCTTCCGGAGTGAATCCGCACTGTGTAGAAAATCAATTATCTATCGTATTATGTTATCATATTGTATTAATTACATTTAATGATGGCCCACGAGGGAAAGCCAAGTATGCCTGATGGGTCAGCCTAGCCCTGCCTAAAGTGCATTTCCATCTCTATATCTGCATGAATATAGCAGAGGTGTCAACGATGACGACTGATAGGAAACCAGTTGCAAACGTTAAATTTTCGTGCCGCTTAGAGCATTAAAATAGCCTTCTGCCTGAACTAACACGTAATTATGGGCACACATTTTATCCTCCTACTTAACTGTTCACCCATCTGTCATTTGAGTTACTTAAGGCACGAATTACCTTTTGATTAATTGTTCACACCACATCAAATATTTCATAGTCATGCAATCAAATGTATCCAATGAAAATATCCCTCAAAGTGGAAACAGGTGGGACGAGGGTCATTCACTAAACCTCCTTATCCATGACTTAGACCTTGTCTTTATTGTCAAATATGTATGTTGGATGTTGAGGTCAAGGGAACCTTTGAAGCCAACAAGAACTATAATTACATAGACTTGTTTTGTAGTTCATTGTATCGCCACTAAATCTTTCCACATACATCGAATGATTCGAGTCCCTTGTGCCAACGGTTGTTTGTTCTGTCTGTCCGTTTATCTGCTCTGAAGGCATATGTCTAGTCTGGAGACCAACGAGATGCTTACTTCCCAGCCGATAAGGGTTCATGGGACTTGTCTCTCCTGTCCGAAAGAAACAATATTTAACCTCTCTAAAACAAAAAAAAAAAAACAATTCCTAACCCTTTTCCCGCCTATGGCAGGATCGGGTACCCACTGTGTCCCTCTGAAAGGACACAGTGGGTAGTGTTTTTCCACAGCCGGTTGCCGACCAAAGCTGTAACTCTTATGTTTATTGATCGTCGATCTACTGCTCGTTGGAGAGACTCCCTGAAACAATAATGTCCAAAAGGTCAAGAAGGTGATGAGATAGTATGAATTTCTGGTACCATCCGAATTTTCAGGTCATTCAATTTGGAAAATATACTTTTAGCATAAACTAAGGTTTGAATTTGCACCTGAAGTTTAGATGACTACCTTTAGGTGAGTGGCAAACCGACATAAGTGAATTTTTCTGCTGGAAATGGTTTACTTATTTAATAACAGCATCAATTCAATGTCCCTTACTGTAATATTTGTCCCAAGAACAGCGGTGCACCTTATATGCAGAAGTTACCCCTCCCGCTACAGGTTCCCCACTTTTTTTAATTTACATTCAAGAGTTTCCAGTATATAAAAAATAGAGGAACCGTTTTAAACTTGCAAATTCAATTCTGCCCCTTTCTCAAAGATTTTAAAAGATGGGTCCTTTTCAAATTCATAAGTTTCACTCTTTCTGGATCCATAATTTCCAGTTTTTCTCATGCAACTTTATGCAAGTGTGGAAAAAAGTATATGCATAGCCCTTCAGTGGGGTAGCCTAATAACAAAAGCTGTTTCAAATTCGCCTATTTTTTAATAAAAAAAATTGAAAGTAGGGCATAAAAGTAGCTTCTTTTTCCACGTCTAGACATGTCATGCTTATGAGACTCCTCTCCTTTTTTTGGATTTTATAAGGTTTAAGAAAAAAATTTTCCAATGAACCGTTGAAAGATTTATCCAGTCCGACTTATCAAACCTCTTTCAAAATGTCTCTGTTACAACCATTTTAAATATAGATCATATCGTGTATATAGAGTACCGTATAACTGCCATCAAAGAACAGGTTCCTGGAAAAAAGGCAATCAATGGACACCTGGTAGAACATTATGCTGTAAGGTACTTCAGGTCGATCTTGTATATTTTTTTGCAACAAGTTTTGCACTTGATCTAGCCACCACTGAGGGAACAGCCCTTTTCTTACTAGTCACTTCCTTTCTCACGTACGATTTTGGACAATAGGTCTCCATACTGGAAACCTGATAGTGAACAAAACTCTCTCTTCCAATAATCCCAGGCTAATGTATCCTGACAAACATGATCACTATCTGGTGTACATTTGTGACCAAGCCAAAGTTCTGGACATCTGCACCAAAAAAAAAACATTGCTGACTTTAGGACGCGCGTTTAGTGTCGTTGGGTCTAGTATAGGACAGAGATGTAGGTGAGAACACCACATCAAGGTAGGAAATTTAAAAAGCGTAGGGCAGTCTAGTGATTCCCTGTCTTTTTTTCTCCCAAGAAATTCAAATCCAAATTTTTCACTTCTTAAATTGTCATACACCGACATGCGTCCAGGCAGGGAAACTGTAAATCTAACTTCTAACCCTTTTCCCGCCTATGAATGGACACAAGGATGATGTATTGAACGGTTTTTTCCGCAGCTGAGCAAAGCTGAAACTTCTATGTTTATTTACCGTCGGCCTTCTGTTGGTTGGGGTACTCCACCGACACCAGGGAACTACTCGTTGAGTAGTAGAGAGGGTTCTTTTACACCTAAATGCAATCATACACCACACGGGACAACGGGTTTATTTCTCATCCGAAGGAAGGTGCACTCGGGGCCTCTCTCCTGAAAGATGCCAAACCACCTCGATCCAGTATCGAATCTGGAACCGGTTGTACAGCTACCGAGCACGCTACGTATTGCACCACCGAGGCAGGTCATCAGAGGACCAATGAGCCTTCATTAAAAATGAGTACAATAAAAATAAAACAGTGCGCTACATTTTTTTAGAATATAGCCCTGCATTACTTTTTGAGAAATAATACCGTATTAGTCTCTTGTAGCATGTTGCTCCTTTTCAATCGCCGTGGGCACTTTGACTACCATTCCCACGGACGTATTTTTCTGTCAAGTCCAAAAATATTTGTTAACAGTTCACCTACAGTTTGAAAACAGTTTGCCAACACATGCACGCCATACGTGACAATATGCCTCCGAGGGTCTTCCTTAGCCTGCATGCTCCTATAACGATTAATTCCAACAATTTTCGACAGTTACAAAACGACACCCTTTTTTTCAAAAATTCCACTTGTCTTTTTTTGAAATGCACTCTAATTTAAAGTAGATTTGTGAAATGGCAAGTCGGATACATATTTATGACAAAAATCGGTGTCACTATTTGTATTACACATACATTGTAAGCACGTCCAGTTTGAGTAACATTGCAATATTTCCTTTTAACATATACTACCATGCTGCTATCAGCCTATCATGGGCAAAAGAAAAGCCCGAATTTGAACTATTGTACATATAATTTCAATAACTCTACCTGTCACAAATTCAGCGAAATCTTTTCCGGATTTGCAAGGCATTTAACAAGAGAAAGCTTCATTCTTACTTTTATCAATTTCGTGAAATTGTCGTCTTAATAGAAAAAGCAAACAATGCAGCATAACTATGTAGCAGGACCAGTTTTTAGTGTACAACGTCTTTTTAACACCATGAGTCGTAACAATGCATAATTTCTTAGTCACAAATGCAAATTAAATAAAAAAAATTGACCATTTTTTTCTCTCACCAAAGATTTCTTTTTTATATTTCTTTCAGACTAGTAAACGTCAAAAAGTCATCATATGACGTTTTGCAACTCTAATGTGACCGATCTATTCATCAAGGCTACTCCATCTAAAATCCTACAATAAGCCAACTAACTTGAAGGAGAAGATAATAGCTGTTGCCAAATGACGCCAGGGTTATGCTACCTGTTAAAGGCAAGATATAATTTACACTGCTACCTTTATATAAATATAATTGATTATTTCTGTAGTACTGTATCCACTACCATTTCACTTTCGTAAAAACCAACAAAAACAACAACACCGCCGTACAAATCTCATTTTTTTATCACAGCTAAAAATTACCACTACAATTTGTGTTTCCAAGTATTTTCAAATAGACTTCATTTACATTCATAAATTCATCGCAACATCTGTAATAAGTTGGTTGTGTCTGATTCGGCGAGTATAACCATAAACACAGGCTGAACAAAAGCAACTCCTAACCCTTTTCCCCGCCAATGGCAGGGTCTTGTACCCATCTTGTCCCTCTAAATCAGTGATTCTCAACCACTGTGCCGCGGCACTGTAGTGTGCCGTGAGATTCACGAGGGTGAGCCGCGAGGTCGGGTACCCATCTTGTCCCTCTGACTGGACACAAGGGCGATATATTGGGCAGTGTTTTCCCACAGCCGGTTGCCAATCAAAGCTGAAATTCCTATGCTATTTATTGTCTTTCTACTGTTCGTTTAGACATTTCACAGAAGACGGGGGGGGGGGCGAGCTCCTGCACCTGGAAATTTTGGTCCTCTACCCGTTCCATATAGAGAGGGTTCTTCCATGTGCAAATGCCATCGTACACCACTCGGGACCTCTCTCTCTCTCTCTCTCTCTCTCGCTGAATCCCTACAATGCTGATAACATTCCTACTGAACTCTTCCAGACAAAAATGGGACTATCTCCTCCTCCCCCCCCTCGATGTTTGTCTCGTTTGTGTTTTAAAGCCCTTCAACTACAATGGCCATTAGAGCTCCCCGCCCATTGTATAGTTCTAAGGCAGAATCTGCACAGACACTACACTGTTATGGCGGTTTTTGGGTATTAGCAGTACCCAGTGCTCCCAAGCGGTCACCCATGCTATTACTCGCAGGGGTTGCGTAGCTTAACTTCAGTGATCAGACGAGAACTGGTGCTTCGAATGCAATACAGCCGCTCTCTCCTCGACAAATGGACACAGGTTACACGTTGAAGTGTCAATATTTTAAAAAGAATCATAAGTTTTCCACGTGTGAAATGACATCTTATTCCCTAAATGACTGGCTTTGGTAGCTGAACTGATAAACATTTCCTCTTTCGCCCCTCTGTACAAACACAACTCTACCAAAGACCAGGGCTTTTGCTCGCGCTTTAAGAGTCGCTCTAAGAGTTTACTAGAGCAGCGATAAGTCCAGGCCGCAAAAATCTATGCACCCACATCATCATCGTCCCCTTATCCCTCCACTCCCGCCTATCTCACCAGGTCCCCGTCCGTCCCACACACTACCATATCCTTACGAACAACCCGCTCCCACGTCTGTTTTGGTCTCCCTCTGCCCCGTGTACTTCCAACCACCTGCATTGCTGAATAATCTTTGTACTCCCATGATGAGAAAATTAACCAACACTGAGCCACCTGTTACATTTCAAAATCCTACCAATGTTTGCATCCCACGAGTCCTTACATTCCTAAAGATTGGTAATTTCACCCTTATAGCGTTAAGTCAACGGTATCGAACCCTGGTTTTCCATCCGCAAAAATGTCAAGAGAATTTCTTGTTCATTCATGTTGAAGTGTCATTTGTCCGGTGCAAACATGGCAGGCAATATTTAGTGACATAAAAAAAGTGACCCAAGGGTCTCACTGAACTCGTGTCTTGCATCACCACTGAGCTCGACTCACCTGCAAGGTGGCTAATTGGAGTGTATCTCAAGGTCTCAATTGTCAAGGAAGATTCCAAAATGCAAGAGATTTCGTATCTTTTTTAAATATTTTCCTACAATTACAACATTTCAAACAGCAATAAAGTTCTTTATGACTTTTTACCCTTATCAGTTTAATCGAAGTAAAATATAAAAAAATTTTAAGTGCGACATAAGTTAAATAGTACATATAATGGGTCATTACTATCTAATGCTTTAAAATTCCGACCCAAGGACGTTTAGTCTTGATGAACCATGTTTTGACTAAAACATGACTCTATACACCTTTGTTTGGGCCTCTGCAGTGAACCTAAGAAAGTACAAACTGTGTCATGGAATACATGTTTGGGTACTACAGTAGATGGTCAGTGGCTAGTGAATGGATATGGCAAAAACCATTTTCTGAACCTGATACACCCACCTAACTCCATCCATATAATGCTGAAGTCCCATGAACATTCGTAAGACCTATAGCTGCTGACATTCAACAAAATAACTAACATTACTAAATTATTTTCACACAACGAATTTTAGTTCCAATCTTATTTAAACTACCCCCTAATTTACTTCCTGATTTACTTCCTGATTAACAAATTTGGGGTGTAGTTTAGCATGTCTATTATCGACACGAAAAAACAAAAATGCGCGCCGTTGTTGTTGTTTGTTGGAGTTTAAGGTCCCGTCAACTACAAGGTCATTAGAGACCCGTCCACTGTATAGTTCTGATGCATATACTGCACAGACACTACACCAATGCGACGATTATTGGGTATTAGCAGTACCCAGCTTTCCCGAGCGACCACCCATGTCAGTACTAACTGGGCTTGCGTTGCTCAC
>JAAFCE010004209.1:5062223-5358500 GCA_013389805.1 Trigoniulus corallinus | reverse complement strand
TAAGGTCCCGTCAACTACAAGGTCATTAGAGACCCGTCCACTGTATAGTTCTGATGCATATACTGCACAGACACTACACCAATGCGACGATTATTGGGTATTAGCAGTACCCAGCTTTCCCGAGCGACCACCCATGTCAGTACTAACTGGGCTTGCGTTGCTTAACTTCAGTGATCAGACGAGAACTGGTGTGTCCAACGCAACTCGCCGCTCCCAAAAATGCGCGCCTGTGCAGCCCCCACAAACAACCCTAGTCCTAGAGGGGGAGTCATTGCTTGCCAACCCTTGCATCACCTCTAATTCGCTATAATGAACAGATACACCCCTGATCAAGATCGATGGTTTACCTTGGATCAGGATAAGACCTAAGATCACCTTCAAGCTTGTGTGGATGTGCAATACGCCTTCAGGACCTGAAGATGCAAAAAAAAAAGCAACTGCTAACCCTTTTCCCGCCAATGGCAGGATCGGGTACCCATCTTCATCTCTTTGAATGGACGCATGAGCGATCTGTTGGACGGTATATTTATGCAGCCGACTAAAGCAGCAATCCCTATGCTTATTTATCGTCGGCCAACTGTTCGTTGTGCCACTCCACCGATTCCAGAGGTCGAGCTCCCCAAGCAGCCACCCATGCGAGACCTAGCTGGGGTTGCGTTGCTTAACTTCAGTGATCAGACGAGAACTGGTGTGTGCATTGTTTGTTTGTGTTTTAGGGCCCTTCAACTACAAGGTTATTGCATCCATTGTGTACTTCTGATGCAGAGGCTGCACAGACACTACACTAACGCGACGATTTTTGGATACTAGCGGTACCCAGTTTTCCCAAGCAGCCACACATGTCAGTACTAACTGGGGTTGCGTTGCTTAACTTCAGTGATCTGACGAGAACTGGTGTGTGCAACGCAATATAGCCGTTCCACCTCCTGCACAACCGAGGCAGGTCTTTCAGAGCCTGAAGATGAATGAATGAATATTTGGAATTGGGGAACAGCCGAATAAACTGTGAACTCGGTTCAAGTAAATACAAGAAATTACCATGCAGCTGCCACATTCTTACTATACAGTTTATTTGCTAAATTTATGCTAATCAGTAATTATATAAAACGGTAAATCGACAATCATTTATAATTTAGTGTGAAAACATCTCATCTATTCACATGATGTAACAACGTGGCACTTAACCACCACTCAAGTGGGCCTACTTCAATCATAGAAATCACACTGCTGACAATTTATCAATTCTCCTTTCTAACGGAACGGCATTTTATGATTTCCAACAACCTGTCGTTAAAATTTTTACGAGCAACAATTGTGCTATTGCGAAATGAAAAATTCCTGCTTATAACATATGCGGTAATTATATTGAGGTCACACTAGTTTACTGCCACCTACTGGAAAATTCAGTTATTACTTCATCATTTAAAACTATTTCAAATGTTCAAACACATGGCGACAATTCATGCTACCCTAGATCCATCTAATGTCCCTAATCAATAGAAACGACCTTGTTACAGGGAGGAGGAGAGGAGAGGGTATCTCACTTTTATAAGGTCTTCAGTTGGGGTAACTGAACCTTGGAAATGGCTGAACTAGCGTTTAATACCTCAACAACATTGGTTGAATTCGTATAGGCTTTTTTTTCTGTTTTATGGATCCGCAAAGAATTGCCCTTAGCTTTAAAATAAAAAAAATGGTGAGACAATTGTAAAATGGTCTGAATGACCCTGACTGGTGAAGCTCAGATATCGGCCGGCACATGTATGCACATTATTCTGGTAAAACTACTAGGTAGTTAAGTAAAGGTCAATCAACCAAACAGGTCCAATAAACTAATACTAGAAAGTTACAACTGTAGATTTGACAGGAAGTCGTTTTAACACATACGGTATAATTCTGTGAGGGGAGCGGAAGAACACCAACATTAGGTAGTCGTCTCTTTGTGTGTGTATGTGGGGTAGGGGTGAGAGATGGGAACAAACATGCTCTACTCAGTGTTTCCAAAATGTCACCTTGTTCAGACACTGAATCTACAAGTTTTTTCCCCCTTACACTCTGGTTTTGGTTCCCCCGTTCCATCAAAGAGACACAATCCTGATTGGGACGTTGGAGTTCTGCTTGGAAGATCAACAGCGAACCGGTTGAAAGAGCAGCTTTCTTTAAATAAAAATTTGAAAGAAAAAAATGTTTTATGAAAAATTCGAGTTGACAGGTTTGTACCTAACCCTACGTGAATTAAAATATCTACACCAATGATATTTTTAGCTCCATATTGAATTAAGGCCTTTAATTAATATTTACTAGATTTGGCCGAGATGGAGTACATTAAATATAAAACAGGTAGCCCCCACAGGTCATCATGAGACAGACTACCTCCCTTGCTTGCCAGAGGTGCCATTTCTCGCACCATAATTACATTTCCAGTTTATATAACTTTGTCGTCTTAAAAGCAACTCCTAACCCTATTCCCACCTATGACAAGGTCGGGTACCCATCTTGTCCCTCTGAATGGACACAGGTGATATATTGGACAGTTTTCTCAGGTTGCCGACCAAAGCTGCAACGTTGGCGCATTCCACCGACGCCAGGGAACGAGCTCCTACAACTGGAAATTTTGCCTCATCTACCCTATAGTTGAGAGGGTTCTTTGACGTGCAAATGCCACCGTACACCACCAAAAGGGACCTCGGTTTTACTTCTCGTCCGAACGAAGGTGCACCCGGGGCATCTCTCTCGCCCGAAAGAAGCCAACCCACCACGAACGAGACAGGACTATAACTTTGTCGTCTTAATTTACCGATTTTTTTCTGGTTCTAAGTTGGACAACTATGGATTCAAGATGTCCTACCAAAAAAATCTGTTAGCCATACACTGTTTCTTTAGGACCTGTTGAACCCAGAACCAACTCAGTCCACTACCGCCCTGTATGAAGAAATGACGACCAATTTGGTGCATTTTATTGTGTTAGTAAACCTCGACCGATACCAAAGGAGGTGCTTTGCACCTGAACAATTCTGCCGCTTTACACCTAGGGCCTATATATTACCTTTTTTCGTTAAAAACAAAGAGGTGTAGGTGAAATAGTCACCATACGGATCAGTGACTTCCCATCTGGCGACTAGTTTACTTGGAGGTTCTACCCTCTTGTCTAAAAGAACCCAGGATTCAAATGTGAATAAGGCCCATCACATAAGCATTGCATCTCTTGAAACTAATATCTCTGAAATTATGTGCTTGACCACTGAAAGATCAAGTGTCCAGATGAGTTAGCCATTTAATACAGGCTAATCACCATTGTGTGCATGCTGTTACTCAATGCACTGTAGTTTACCTAGTCAGTTTCATGAAAGCCCTGAACAGGAAATTAAATCAGAACCTGAAAGTAAACCATCTCCCATTGTTACAAATGAATAACGTCCCTCAATAAAGAGGCGCAATAGTAAACCTTTATTACTTCCGGTTTCACTATCTGTGAATTATCCGAATTTTGCTTTGTACTACGTTGTACCGAGGTCATCTCGACTCACTTCCGATAACCCATACAAGATTCTAGGTGGAACTCAGCATCGTATACTGTAGCTGCATACACATTGTTGGACCAGCGTCTCCCATTAACCTTTTTTTTGCTTTGCTTGCCACTGTAAGGTGCGAGTTCAACTTGACAGATTCCCAGGGTCGAAGAGGGGTGGGGTTCTGAAGTCCTGGTTCGTCACCTGGTCTTCACCTTATCGGACAGTAAATCACCGACCTCAGCCAGGGGTGAATCTGGGTACTTCGAGTTGCAAAGTCACTAATGTCCGAAAATTGCCTCAGAGTTGTGAGAAGACATGTCGCATTCGAAACACCCCCTTGTATTATCAGGAAAACCATATGAATCCAAAAGGGATGTGTATACTGAATAAATATATCCAGGAACATCAAATAAGTATCGTTTGTTGAACATGTGCAGGTTGCTACGCCAACTTCCGGTTTAAAGAATGTGTATTTCATTTAATAACTAACGTACAACAGCTTTCCAAGCGTTTTTCGTGAACTTCAGGAAATCCACCAGCGCACTGCTGTTTGCGACGTTTCTTTCAACTAAGTGTGCGTCATTGGCGAGGCGAGCTTGCCGGAACTTAAGGGGGGCAATCTTGATAACCTTTTTCAAAATTACAGAAGTGTTGTCATTTTCTCACCTGGACCTGCCTCCCTTTCAGCCCTCTGTATATACCGCTGAAAAAAGTGATTAATTTCGTAATGCCGTATCCTTGCTAAACGCGGATATGGCTACGGAAATGTCACACCGTTACGTAACATCGCAACCCCTTTATCATGGATGCCATGATGGAATGTAATGCCTTCATAATGGCGATTTAAATATTTTTCGGGCGACTTCGGAAATCTGACCTGACTTTATACCCAATCCAAAAGGAAGAGTCGTTTAGATCAAAGGGCAGAAGTTCTGGGCATAACGGGGATACACGGTCCATAGTTTCAGGTAGGCTAGAGGAAGACTAACACAAGCCGGGAGCACTTGATTCGCCAGGTCAGGACATGGTAGCACGTAGTGATAGCAACCTGGAATATATTTCTGTCCTTGGATAGGGGGTTCAAGACCAGAAAAAACTATAATGGACTCTAAACAAATCATAGACAAATGCAAGTGTACTTGCCGAGTGTGATTACTGAAATAAATGGGCTCTCATTTCAGCCTTGTGAGGCTCTAAACTGTATTTCTACTGTTACACAAGATAACGTTGTGACCCGCCTCGGTGGTGTTGTTGGCTTCTTTCAAGCGAGAGAGAAGCCCCGAGTGCGCCTATCTTCGGCTGAGAAGTAAAACCGAGGTCCCGTGTGGTGTACGATGGCATCTGCACGTAAAAGAACACCCTCTCTACTAGACAAAGGGTAGATGAGGCAAAATCTCCAGGTGTAGGAGCTCCCACCCTGGCGTCTGTGGAGTGCCCCAATGAACAGTAGACCGACGATAAATAATCACAGGGGTTGCAACTTTCATCGGCAGCCGGCTGTGGAAAAACACCGTCCATTCAGAGGGACAAGATGGGTACCCGACCCTGCCATAGGTGGGAAAAGGGTTAGAAGTTGCTATACAAGTCCACATTGTAGCTTGTGTCGTGCCATGAAGGGAGCGGCGAGTTGCGTTGGACACACCAGTTCTCGTCTGATCACTGAAGTTAAGCAACGCAAGCCCAGTTAGTACTGACATGGGTGGTCACTCGGGAAAGCTGGGTACTGCTAATCCCCAATAATCGTCGCATTAGTGTAGTGTCTGTGCAGTATATGCATTAGAACTATACAGTGGACGGGTCTCTAATGACCTCGTAGTTGACGGGACCTTAAACTCCAAACAACAACAACGTGCCATGAAATCAACATGATATTCCTTATATAAGCAATGATTTTTCGTGAAATTTCTATTAAATGTGACCTACACTTATACAACATACCGTTCGTTCAAAAATTATGATTGGTGATTGATTTCTGAGCCATGATGGCCTTCTGCATCAAAACAGTTCATCTGGGGTCATCATCCGATAGGTTAAGGAACGTATGATATAGCAAATGCAGAATATAGACTATATCAGTTTTCGGGTATTCAATATTCGCTGATGGGCAGGTAACATTCACACTAACAATGGTACCACGAGCGCATCATTGGTGTCCAATTTCTTGCGATCTGAATGGCCGCACCTGGATGTTGGTGCTCATACCAGAACTTTATTTACGCAATAGCCCTTTGTCATACTCAATTTAAGGGGCTTTACAGGACACACCTGTTTTGGTGTTATTACTGTACATACAATCAGTTAATTAAATCTTAATTTAAATCCTCCGAAGAGGCGTTTCAGCTCCTTGTCCGTACCCCCTCTAGCGTACACCCATTGACTGTAGAATAGCAACTCCTAAACTTTATCCCTCCTATGGCAGGGTCGGGTACCCCTCTTGTCCCTCTGAAAGGAGGGGGCGCTTGCCGACCCAAAGCTGCAACCACTATGCTTATTTATCGCGGTCTGCCGTTCGTTGGGGCATTCCACCGACGCCGGGGGAGGGGGGCGAGCTCCTACACCTGAAAATTGCATAGTAGAGAAGTTTCTCTTACGTGCAAATGCCACCGTACACCACACGGGGCCTCCCTGTCGCCCGAAAGAAGCAAACCCACCAAGGTCCAGTATAGAACCTGACGCAATTAGCGAGCGTGCTGCCCACTGCGCCACTGAGGCGGATTATTCCCCTTGACAGTGAAATATCAATAAAATACTGATCTATAGTGTAACATCGCATAATCAGGACTAGGATCGGGACAAGGGGGATAATGCTTTCGCCATCATCTCCGTTGGGAGTCTGCTACTAAGTACACAGCCGCGCCCTGTCGATACCCTGCTTCAACATTTTTACTTGGTCTATCATCACTTCATCAGAGTCTGCACAGACGCTACTGTGCAGACTTTGCATTAGAACTATGAAATGGACGGGGCTCTACTGACCCTTGAAGTTGAAGGGCCCTAGAACACCAACGAAACAAGACAACCAAACCGACAGAAGACATACAGAATTTCTTCTTCTCACAATCACCGACCGAAATTGAACCCGTAATCATTACCGAGGTCGAGCGGCAAACACAATCTACCAATTGAGTTACAGCGGTTAACTTATTAGATAAATCGATCAATGTCTTCATGCAACACAACTAACTAAAAACGAGTTATTGCAAGGAAAAAATTGCGACTTATTATGATCTCAGGTAATATATTGCATTTCCTATACCTTTTTTTTTTATTGCACAACTGTGACAAAACAGACATCAGCTCGCCGAGGAGCACAAGAGTAGCCCTCCAACGCATATATCCGCCTCCAAAGCAGCGGAATTGAGCTCGGGTCACTTGCAGCCAGGTGAAAGCTCCATCTATCATCCCACCAACTGGGAAATAACTGGAAACTATTTGAAAATGCTTGGAAATATAAATCCTAGTGGATATCAATCATTAACAACATATTCAAGGTTGCATTACCGGTACATTTAAAATTCACCTACGTTTTAAGTATTATTGTGTCAACGTATATTTTATAAACTCCGACAACCATTTAACGTTCAACTCCAAGGATAAAAGATGATCAGTTTTGTAAGAAAACATTGAGTCAGTTTTACTACGGTGGTGTGTGTGTCATATAAACTTCTTATGAAGTGGAAGTATAATATTTTTTATGTAGGATAACAACAAAACAATAACAACAAAAAAAATTTTTTTCATATTGGGATTTTCCGAATGAGTTCAAACTAGGTGTTGTTGTCTAAAAAGATCTACCTCGGAGAGGGGAGAGGAGAGAGAGAAAGAGACGGCTACTAGTGATAGTTACGCTCTTGGGAAAATTTGTCCGGGTATTTCCATCCACCTTTCCTAGGGTAAAAGGATTTCTTTATTCCCATGACCAAAATGGACAACTGAATGAAATTATCCACTCATTTTGGATTACGCAAATACTGAGAAGAAAAAAAATCAAACTTCAATTATTAATTCTTATTAAACGAAGTCTAAAAGAGGAGGGTAAAGTTATACAAAACAACTCCCATCGTGGGCGTAACAGGGGGCCAAAAAAGAGAGAGCGAGAGAGATATTACCTCTTGCAGCATTAAACCGGAATCCTGGATACGCCTATACCTCCTACAATCTATAAACAATATCAAGTACCAGTTAGAACCCACCTGTCCCCAGAATAAAGATAGACAAACGTTAAAATAAGAAAGGTTTGAATCAGTAGGTCAGCAGCCGGCTACGTCTTCTCAGTACCTAGGAGGCAAATGAGTAGCAAATGGCTGCTACCCGGCTCTTCCAGGTTTTGAAACCAGCCGCGGATTTAAGGTTTTCAAAAAGAAATCATAAGGCTAGATATCCAAAAACGTGACCTGCTTTAACCCTGAGCCACCTGAAGACAATGCCGTTATAAAGAGGAAGTACTCTGACTCTGCACCTGTGGTCCATTATCTTTGGTGTCAGACATCAAAGACTTAAGCTTCAGGATCGGAGAACCCATTGGTTAACCAGGAATCCTCCTACCCTGTCTCATGTTGATTACGTCTAGAAACAAGTTGTTAATTCAGTCGTGGAAGGAGAAGGGGTAGAAGAAGAGCCTTAAATAATATGAAGTGCGTCATTTACACCCAACATTTTAACCCGTTAAACATCTCTGTCGATGCAGAACCAGCGGTGGTGGGAAACGCCACCGACACAGAACTGAATAAACCGCGTAAAAGTACCTGCACTGCGGGATTGATATGACGTCAGAACTGTGACTTTGGGACGGGACACCACCCGCCAGTGACAGTTTCTTTTCGGTTCATGTCTGGGACACTAGCTTCAAGAAGGAAGGAAAGGGTTAGGAGTCCATCAACTGAATAAATGTTGGATTCCAGCCTATGTGCGATGACCTTGATGTTGGAAGAGAGAAAAAATAATTAAAACTTCACTTAATTATTGCCATACAATCATTAACTTCCAAAAAAAGCAAATGAGCTAATTTTCAGTAGTTTAAACATAAAAAAAGCTTTAAATTTCAAAAAAATTATAAAAACCTCATAAAAGTAGCTTGGCCTGTAAAGTAATATTGCGCAAAATCATGCAAGTTATTGAGGCGAAGAAGGTTCATTTAATCACTGACCTTCAGTATTTACGACGCCAAATTTTGCTGGCTGGTTACTTTTTGAGACGAAGAAGAAAAAAATGGCCCAGGCAAATACACCGGAAAATACGGTAATTAATTCGTACAGGTGGAATTTGTCTAATTCTACCTTGATGCTCTGCCACCACCGATAAGTGGCGCTCTAGAGGCAAGATGGTGTAACTTCCTCTGCGGTTCCTCTCACGAATTTGTCTTTTTTTTATTATTGGAAAAAAAAAATACTTGTCGGTAAATAATCGTCATTCGTTTTAATGAGTTTGCCATTAAAAAATCACTAGCAACTAGTTTTTAAACACTTTAGGTCTTGAAAATGAATTTTATAGTTCTTAAACTAACTTGTTGAACTAATTTTCACTGATCTAGAACGCGTGGAGAGAGACAAAAAAAATTTTTTAATTTCTCTCCTCTGTCTTGAAAAGTCGATTTCAATTCAAAACTCGAGCTTCCCAGTTAAGGAAAAAAAATTAAATACACATCTCTGTCATACATCATTTAGATGGTCACTTAGGTTTAAAAACCATTTCATATTCCTGTTACTTTTAACGAAAAAGATGAATGTCCGGCCCTCCCCTTCTCCACTATTCTGGTTCACAAATCCATTTTTTCATCACAAATATGCAAAAGATTTTGTGACGTCTCCTGAAATGAATATATTATATAAATGTATGCAACTTCTAAGCCCTTTTCCACTTATGACAGGGTCGAACACCCATCTTGTCCCTCTGAATGGATACACGGGTGATCTATTGGACGGTGTTTTTCCGCACCCGGCTGCCGACCAAGGCTGGAACCCTATGCTTATTTATTGTCGGCTACTGTTTGTTTAGGACACTCCACCGACGTCAGGGTGGAGAGAGCTCCTACACCTCGAAATTTTGCCACATCTACTCGTTGCATAGTAGAGAGGGTCCTTTAATGTGCAGTTGCCATCGCACACCACACGGCACCTCGGTTTTACTTCTCACCAGCAAGAACTCGCACTCGGAACCTCCTTCTCTCTCTCGCCCGAAAGAAGCCCACCCACCTCGATCCAGTATCGGAGCTACTGTATTGAGTAGGACACACCAGTTCTCTTCTGATCACTGAAGTTAAGCAACGCAATCCTAGCTAGAACTAGCATGGATGACCGCTTGGGAACACTGGCTACTGCTAATACCCAATTCGTCGTAACAGCGTAGTGTGTGTGAAGACTGTAGTAGAACGATGCAGTGGACGGCGCTCTAATGGCCGTTGTAATTGGAGGGCCCTAAACCACCAACGAAAAGCCAAGTTGCGTTGGACACACAGTTCTCGTGAGACCATTGAAGTTAAGCAGCGCAAGCCCACGTTAGTACCAACATGGGTAGTTGGTAAAGAACGGTGGCTGCTGCACATTTCCCTTTTCCTAAATCCTCAACACCTACCTCCTCATCTCCTGTGAGCAGCCTCCTAAGGGTTCGTCCTATTATGGCTACTACGTCTATTCCCCAAACCATAAATCAATACAGAAAAGGGAAAAAATCGTCACCCAGTAGCGAACCTGGAACCGCTGGCGCAGTAAATCGAGCACGCTATCTATAGCGCCACCGAGGCAGGTCCAATTTACAAATTTATGAAAAACAAAAAATTCAGCACGTAATTCAAACCGAGTCCGATATAATTTCTCATTATACAATTCACGATGCTTATTATCTAACCTCATTCTTCAGTAGTAACCATAATATGAAATTACGATTATTAACTTGTGAATGCATGTCACGTTTAAAAATTAATTTACCATAAAAACCTACAAAAAAAAATCCCGTATGAGGTGGTATGCGAGCCTTATCCGGTCTAATGTTCGGTGGGGCACTTTACCGACGCCAGGGGGAGCTTCTACGCCTCAGAATTTTGCCTCGTCTACCCGTTGCATAGTAGAGAGGGTTCTTTTTTTACGTGCAAATGACATTGAACACCATACGCGGCGGCGGTTTTACTTGTCATCCGACGGAAGGCGCACTCGGGACCTTTCTCTCAATCTCCACCTCCTGCTTATATTGGTAAAAACCATAAACACCACTTCCCAATTTTTATAATCTAGATATAACAATATGGATTTATGCAGATATCAATGTCGAAATTTGCAGCTTCTAAATTAAGAACGAGTCTTATAATGGAGTAGATGCTGCGAAAAAATGAAATTGACACCAACATTTGTTGATAATCTTCAGATAAATTTGATGCCATTATTAGAAAATACAATCGACAATAAAGACAATGCAAAGATATAAATTTATCTCAGGGTAGGATGTTGTCTGCGCGGGTCAAACATGCCCATAAAAGTACAAAACCAAAATAAAGTCCTGTAATCAATGCACTCTTATCCTGCTTATGGCAGAGTTGGGTGTGCAACTTCTGGCCTTCCGGAAATTCACTTTTATTTCCAATAAGGTTTTCATCCACACAAACACACTGCCATATACAATCCATTATGTAATCAACCTTTATCTTGTATATGGCAGGGTAGGTCAGCGACCCTCTCCTATTCCTAACTAGGTCCCGGCCCACACCATGGGAACCGACAAGAGATTTTTTGTCTAAGTTTCAACTATTATAGAATAAATGGTTTTATGGAGTAAGTACTTATGAGTTTAGGATCTCATTTAGACCCCTCCCTCTCCCATTCACATATTTATAGGGCTTAATTTAAGTATGCATTAACCCATTCCTTGCCGACAGTAATGTTGCCACTAATTTTTAACACCAACTTCGATAACTCACCCATCATTGCATGTCACAAGACAGGATTTCCAAAGTATGCGCCGCGGCGCCCTGTGGAAACAGTTGTCTCATGACAGGGGCGCCGCCAAACCTTACAAAATAAGAACGGGGGCGAAATTATCCTTGCGCCGATGAGGAACAGCAATTTTTTTGCTAAAAAAGAATAATAATAATAAAGGTCAACAGGGTGCCTTGAGCAAGCCCACACTGGAGAAAAGGCGCCACCGTTGGTAGCTCCCTGTCGTACGAGGTGACTAAAAGGGCTGCGGTAGGCAACCAACAACATGAAACCACTTTCCAACAGTTTAGTAACTAGAGTGCGATTGCCAAACTACACAATTTTTCTTCAGGCCGAGGTTGAGGTTGATAAGAATTATGGGCCCACTGTATCATTTTAATGTAAAATACTCTACCCACCTTCCCGTTAACAACAAACCTTAATCCATATTATACTGTACAAATCTGGTAGAACCCCAAACAGAGGTCATAGAACCCAGTTTGGAAATCACTGCCCTAAGGTTCAAGAAAGAGTTTCTGACGCAGATAACGGTAATGCTTTTTTTGATGCAGTAGAGTGCAAACAATTATCAACCTGCACATCTTTGTAAAAAAAGAAAAAAAAAACTCCTTACTACAAACTTCGTTCAATTGTATTCGTCATACTAAAAATATTTTTAAAAACACCTAACTTCGTCCTTCCTTTTTATTGTACAATAACAACGCTCTTAAAGATTTCACTAAAAATTGATTCGCGGTATTATTCAAGTGAAGTCTACAATGGATCAAACAGGAAAAACTATAGAGAAAACTATTACCTAGCTAAAATCATTCGCCACATTTTCCATACAACTACTCGGTTATCAAAATGGCCATCTTAGCTGTTGGAGGAGAGCACTAAATAGATAAGTTCTGTTCTGCTCGAACCAGTTTCTAATATAACATTTTCCTCCATTTCCACTCTATACGTACGTGATCAGGATATGAAGGACACCAAGGAGCGTCTCTTTTCCAAAATCGGAATTAATTTGTAGGGGTATTTTTTTCTCTCTCTCTGCTGGAAAAAAAAAACATTACAACAAAACGTACAACCATGTGTACTATTACACCATGGTACGATGGGATAAGACATGGAAAAGAGGGGATGGAGCGGTGACGGAAAGGAGAGAAAACAAAAATTAAATTCACTAATTCAAGCGAACTCTAACCTTTCATTTTTAGAGAGCGATCATGGTTCCTATCTTCCTTACTTAAAAACCCGTCCCGTGCCATTGACAAGGCCCAGGTACTCAATTCGGGACTGTCGAATCAGATAGTGATGGAAGACGGGCCCTTCAATTACAGTGGTCATTAGAGCCTCGTCCACTGCATAGTTTACTGGAGAGTCTGCAAAGAAACTACACTGTTACGCCGATTTTTGGGTATTAGTAGTGCCCAGTGTTCTCAAGCGGTCACCCATGCTACTACTAGTTGGGGTTAACGTTGCTTGACTTCCGTGATGAGACGAAAACTTGTGTGTCCAATGAAATACAGCCGGTCCCAGTCATGGAAGGAAGATGACCTAACCGGACGGAATAAACGCGGATGTGGGACAGAGAGAAAACAAAATCACCAACCTCGACTGGAAACGACCCCACATCCTGTGGTCACATAACAAATGTGCTCTACTAACCGCGGTACCAAAGTCGACTTTTAAAAGCACTTAACCATGCAGGTAACAGACTTTTACGAGCGTATTTATGATCAAATATTACAAAATAATTTTTCCCCTTTATCTGCTAAATTTAAACTTGTCTTTGTTTAAAAAAAATCTATTATCTTCAATCCTTGTATATTCGGATGACCCTTGATCTCAAATAGTAGGGATAAATAAAAGTTCTAAGCGTGGTTATTCTTTTAACAACATGCCCGATAAATGCATCATCATATTTCTAAGTAAATTAACAGTTAGTTTGAGGTACTCTCACAAATGAATGCCAAATAACGGTAGGTATTAAAAATACCGTTACAACACTGCATTCACACGACAAATTTTACAAGCGCAGGTTAAAAGCATACTACATTCGTACTACGATATAAAACAGGTTGGAAAGAGGGAGTCGAAAAATGGAGGGCGGCGAGGGTTGATATTGTAAGAAAATGAGGGAGCGGAGGAGTAGGAGAAGGAGGTGACTACATTAAAATTAAGAAAAAAAAAGAGCCAACCCCAAGAACAAACAAAAAAAATGGTTTTTCCGCCAAGTATTTTTTTTCCTATCTCTCTATAAACCATTTAAAAAAGCATCACTACACCTCACGGTGCGTGTCTGGGCGCCATGAATTCTTCCTGATCGCAATGTATGGTGGCTCGTAGGTTGCAACAGCCGACACACACCCAGCGAGAAGGCAACTGGGAAGTTCATTCGGTGTCGGGGGCCTCTCGGCGTACTCACTAGCATTCACTGTTAACTACCGCATTCCAATGCTGGTCGTTCGGTCCATTCACTTAATATGGGGGTGGAAGGAAGTGTGTGCAATACAACTACTGCTCGCAATATACAACCACCATTACTACGAGTGCTGCTTCAGCTACTACTACTATTACAGTTATAAGAGTCTGAATTTACAGCTAGATATTTTCTATTGACTTTTATCGTAGTTTTGTAACGTTTGTCAATTCCTCCCGTTGCTCTACACCATGTCGATAAATGGGTAACAAGACTCGGTTTGTTGACTAGAAAAAAAATAAGAGCTATCCTCCCTCCCATCCTCCTCCGTCCCAAACGAACAATCATCACCCAACAAAAACCCTCACATTTACATTGAATTGAAATTGTACGATGAACAGTGAAGAGATTAGCTACAGTGTGACGTAGTTTGTTGTCACAAACTACTAGGGCTGATCCACAGTGTCAGGCAAACCAGCTTTAAGTTTGGCTTTTATCCAACTCGTGTGTCTTTGTCGCATAAATGTACATATCTATCTACTTTATGTGTACAGTATGTCTATACCCACCCCCTTGCTTGTTTTGCCCTGCCTTCCTTCCGTCCTCCAGTCTCTTTCTTGCTCTTTCCAACATTGAAAAAAATATAAAACTACGCAATTAAATTGACACGTAATATTATCAGCTAATAGCAGAGGCCAGAATAATATTATTTCATCAGTGGTTTTATACTTAGAGTACATAATAGGAGAAACCAACACAAACCTCTGTATGTCTGAATTTCATGACGATGAAATCATACAGTTATATTTTTGTTGTACGACTTGAAAAGTTTTTTTCTTTCTTTTGCACTTCTTCTAAGCCCAGAATTTTAACTGAGAAAGTAAAACATGTTCCAAATTGCAGAAAGAGAGGGGCTCAAGGGAGAGATAATAGTCAAAAGTGGCTTAAAATATTTAATTTCCTTGCATAGACTGAGATATAGGCGGAAAACTTACTGTTAAGGCAAGTAACATCGTAAATTCTGCACGGACGGAAGGCATATAGATACTTGGGGCTCGAACCCGGTCCACGGACTCACGAATGGAGCATAGAAACCCAAAGTAATGGAGGCCACTGAGCCAACATTGGAGATTAAGGGGGAGCAAGAATTACAGGGAAAGGACCAGAAGATAGTTGGAATGTTGCCCTAACTTCAGTTTGGTACTCATAAAGTCAATTATCAATAATTTTTTTTTGTCCAAAATCAATGTCGATCCGGAACCTGGAACAAGTTGAATGGCAACCCCCAAAACACAAAAGACTAAAATCGAATTCGAAACGTTCTTTTTTGAAAAAAAAAAGAACACAAAATAGAATGAGAGTTGCTTCAAAAACACTACGGAACTTCCCTCGGTTTCTAAATAGACTCGCCGAAACGAAATTGTAGTGGTGCGCTCTAGTGGCGATACGTGCAGATCGTGTATAGCACGCGGTTGGCCGCGCTATACCCACACCAGGAAGTGTTTGCACACTCGCATTCCCCTCCTCCTTTTTCCTCCTCCTCCTCTTGCTCTGTCTCTCTCTCTCTCTCTCTCTTTTCTCTGTCCCCCTTCCTCGACCCTAAGTGAAGGCCCCACTTTGCTGCTTCGCGCTCACCAATGAACAGGTGGTGCTTGTCTTTGCTGTTAGCATGGACAAGAGTGGACAACTTCAACTATTACTACTACTACTTCAGTGTGCAACAGTACTACCATAGAACAAAGGATATTTTGTTTTACTAGATTGGTATAGAGACACACACACCGACAAAATCGTAACCTATCAGATATACGTAAGCATCTGAAAGGAGAAAAAAAAATCATATTTGTCGTCATACTACAACTACTACTACTATTACTACGCATTCGGTTTCCATCATGATGATGATGATTATGATGATGTTGTGCGGCGTGTTGTTGTTATAGGCACATGTTCGACTCGTGGATATTTGTGTGGTGGACAACCAAGTGGGTTGCCCATGTTTGTGTGCACAGTTTGGACTATATGGACATTTATGTCTTCCTATTTTGCAGCTGACATTGGACCCCGCCGTGGCAAAAACAGCTAGTATTCGTAGTGTGGGCTACTGCAATTAGAAGCAGTGGCAAAAACCTCAAAAAAGAATCGACCCATCATCATCATCATCATCACTACCAACACTACTCGATACATCATCATCATCTTTTTTGCCATCATTCCTCCTTTTCCTCCTCCTCTTCCTATCCCTATATTGAGTAACGTCATACTTTCCTGAATCCATCATCATCTTGATCGACGACGACGACCACCATCATCACCACCACCAAGGGCCAAATATCACACGCGACTTCTCCATGGTGTTAATCATCAGGACCATCAACTCATCTAAGTGGATTATAAGTTTCTAATGTCTTGGAATACAGTGAATAAAGTGGAGGTGGCCCAGCCCCATACGTCTTCAGGATCTATCAAAGGTGCGTTTTACTTTGGTATCGTCAAATGCCTCAATCCACGGGATCAATTAAAGGTGGGTCCTCTCATTTATCATTTTTATAAACTGTCTGTCTCTCTCGCTCTAAAATAAAGTTATTTATCAATGTTACATTACAACGAAATATACAATCAAAAACACTTCATGCACAACTTGCATTCAACTGTCACAAACTTCATACATTGGACACATGTACAAACCTTACTAACTCCATTCAGTGTTTCCTAGTTAAGAAGGAGAGAATTATTGATTCATATCATCGTTGAAATAACGGAGGGCATTTTATATTAAACCACCTACGACTTCCTTGTATTAAGTGATCGTGGAGTAAAGAAACTTAGTCAAGTGAAAAGTTTCCTCACAGGTCTTAAGGGAAATATAGTTGCATATAACAAACAACCCCTGAAGTAGGAAGTTAGAGGGAAGAAATGTCAAAAAGGTATTATTATCATTATACATTTTTGTCCTATTCCCCCACAGTCTTCGCTAATGTCATTTTGTAGTACCACTATGAATTAGTTTCCATACTTGGGAGTTGAACTCGGATCTGCTACACAGCAGGTAGAGGCCAAACCCGTCACTTGATTAGTAAATCAGTTAATTATACAGAAGGTATAAAGGTAGTATTATTCATTTCCCGTAGATGTGTTATATTAACGTCACTATCATAGAAAAGGTGCATGAACTTTTGAAGAGATTATTTTCTTTGAAAATTGATATAAGCATTCTCCTCAATGGTGTGCGTGCACGAGTGTGCTCGCTACCGTTATTCTCACAACTACTCACCCATTCTTCTTGCTAAGAAGTTTCAAGTTATTGATCGGAGTTCAATCACGTGGAGCTATGTGCACCATCACCCATACTCGTACAGAAAACATTATTAAGGAAGATAAGCGCCATCGGAAAGAATGTTGACATTATGGAGTTTAGCGCGCAAATTGATTCTACGAGAAATGAACTCAGTTAAGTTACTCGTCTTTTGAGGCGCGTCTATTTGGAATGACCCTATTTTTAATTCCAGTTCTTACTTCCGCTATTCCGTTATGGCTGTTCGCAACTGAATCAAGGCGGTTAAATTACTATTGTAAATTTATTTGTGCCTTATTTCTCCCCCTCGCCATGACTAGCTACAAGTTTATTTAAAATACTTTAAAATGAACGGAAGACTTGTTGTCAACAAATCTACAGTATAAGAATATTGCTCATTCGGTAAGACACCACTTCCACTGAATAGGGGCGTTTCATGAAGTTTGGAAAAACGCATGGTAATGTCAGACAAATTCACATTACCTCGTTCTAAAGATATATTAATCATCACCAGTATACTTGGTTTGTTTTTCCTCATTTGCCGTTAGGTTGGAGTTAAAGGTTTTAAGATATTTTTACCGTAGGTCATGTCTCGACAGAAGTTTCCACGAAAAAAAGTTTCTTAATTAGTTTGCTGTTTTTTAATTTTTAGATTTTAGCGTGGGCTACACCCTGATAACTTGGCTGTGAACGGTAATGGATTTATGACGAATTAAATATGCTGCTAATCAACATTATAAAATGAGATTTAAATACTTCAGACGCATATATAATGCACAATATACATTAGTCTAACAGCCTTAATTCATAACATGATAGATACCAGAGTTACTTACTCTGTCGTTTCTTGCACGTTTAGCCTACTATAATTTTTGGGCGCCAATTTTTGTTTACAAAAGATCCTCCCGTTAAAGTCCTCATTTGTAACATTACTAACCAATTAATCGGTAATTAGTTTCCTCTCCTTAGATCTACCGGGGTATATAAGGCCAATCACCTTCAAAGATGAATTTTTATTATTATGATAGCTTCGAGCTCAGAGAGTGCAGAATGGGACATTGCATGGTATTAACCAGGGTTGTAACTTGTATTTATGGCCCGCAACTTTTTTCGTGGGTTTTACTTAGTATAAGTTTAATTTGATTCATGTTATAATTTTGTTTGAATATTTACTGAAAAGAAACTCTAAAACTCGAAAAATACACTGCGTAACAGTATATATAAATACATGTTTGTAGCCCGCGTGAATTTACTTGTTAGAAATTTAGCCCTCATGGTTGACATGAGTTTGAAACGCCCTGCATTTAGTGGATGAATGAAAAATTGTGTTTCGCAGAAAAAATATCAAATATTTCAGATAGTACGGTATAACGGGATTGTTATATTCCTAGAAATGTATTGAATTAAAAATCAATTAGTTCGTGACATCTTATATAGACCTAGTAGCAAGGTGTTTGCGTTGTGAGCACACGACAATGAGATCGATTCTAGCAGAAGCATACACTATAAATATTTATTTTGGATGACAGTCAGAATCTGGAGTGTATTTATCATCATATGGGAGGTATAACTGGAGTCTATTATGTTTCTCAAAAGATCAGTTATCACTTGATACTCTAATAATTAATATCTATGTTTACAAAACAGTGACAAGTTTGTTTACTTCGCGTACGGGAAAGCCATTAAATATAGCATTTCTACAGAAAAGGTGCATGTTGTGTTTTTGACAGAGAATCCTGCGGCACACCAGATCTAGAGCCCTTAATTGTGGTGCAATCTCAAAATTCAATAACGAATGTCAGTCAGATTCGAACTCAGTGCAGTTAAATTAGCTAATCGAAACGTTGCTTTGGTGACTCCCTCCCATGGTGTTGCCATTATGCTAACAGTGTTTATTTAACTGGTGTACAGTGGAACTACTATAGCAATACATCCGGTCTTCAGTTTTTTAATCCCTTTTAACGCCTTATTCGCAGCAAGGAAGTGTTTTTTTTTGTTTTTTTTTTGAATTTCAAAAAATAGGATGACCTTCCATCCGCGTTTTGACCGGAACATTGTAAAGTGGATGAATGCTCGCAAGTGGTTGACTGGGTCCGATGGTGTTTTAGGGCCCTTCAACTGCAACGGTCATTAGAGGCCCGTCCATACACTACGCTGTTACGACGACTTTTGAGTATTAGCAGTACCCAGTGTTCCCAAGCGGTCACCCATGCCAGTACTAGCTGGGGTTGCGTTGCTTCACTTTAGTGATGAGACGAGAACTGGTGTGTCCATGGTTGATTGGGTTCTGGGACTGAAGCCACCCAAGATCTAAATCAACCCAGGGCTTTGTTATAAATCGAGGCATCCCTAGTCTTTGTAGAAGAGGTCCTTTCATAACCAGGTCATCGTGCCACATTCCCAATCTGTTCTGCTGAAGTTATAAAGTTATTTAACTTTTTGTGTTATTACTTTGCGTTAAATTGTAAATAGTTACACCACGTGACACTTCCACTTCCATTGAAGGGATGTTAATATTATACAAGTGCTTTCAGATTCATAACAACACAAGGCTTTAAAAAGTTAGACGAACATCATCCGCTCTCCGTAAACTTTTTCCTTCCTTGAAGGACATCGTCTAGGCGCCAACCCATTTGAAACTATGGAAGACAAGAAAATCTTCCAACTTAAGTAATAGTTCTTCTCAAAGACTAGAGTCTTGGGTTTATAACTTCCTATTCGCGATCCGGATCATTTTTATCACCAACAAAAATTAGTGGTTGCCTTCATCAAATTATTTTAGCGGAAGTAGCAGGAGCAGCAGCAGTCTGAATTAGCGCAAATATTTTGCCTTCTCATCTTAATGTATTTATTTCCTGTGCCCCTCATCCAGTAGATCTATTGGAAGCACCCGGGGTAGGAAAGACCTAGAGGCGGAAGCAGGTTGTACGAAGGGATGGATAGTAGGCGGGAGTGGAGGACAACAACCTGCAGACCCGACCCTGCCACAGGCGGAATAAGGGTATGATTATGACTCATCCAGTGGATGAACCTGTCTAGATGAGCCCTCTTCCTCAGGCAAAACCATTCACCTGGGCTTGTTTTCCTAGTAAGAACTTGAAGGTTAGTAGTGGCTCGTGGTGATTAATTGACCATTGGGTCAATCTAGGAAGTAAATCAACTCTGTTAAGTATATTATTATGCTGGCTACACTGTTTCCTTTTGTGTACCAAAACTTGTCGTCCCATAGCCCGGTTAACAGGGAGATGAATCATTTGTTGGATGGCAACTTTTTCATTGTTTCCTTGTTGAGTGAGCCTTGAATAATTTCATATGCTAAAATGGTCGAGTGATGGGTGGTCATCTATGTTTTGCGAGACGGAATTGGACAACGTTTTGGACGTTGGCGGTTTGCAAAATAAAAGCAATGCGGAAATGAATCCTAGTGGTTGTGTTGTGCAAAATACACGACATTAAACTAACGGCCTGCAGCCCTTCAGATGTATTTCTACGGCTCTTAGACATACTTTTCATAATTTCTCTTGAAAATCGAGAACTTGATAATATAAACACAAATTTCTTTCAGTTGGTGTTAAATTAAGTGCAAGAGGCTAAAAATTCGGTAAGATTCCTTCTGGGAAAGGTGGCCCACTAGAGACCTTACGGATGTTCACGTGTCCCCACCCTGCATTAGAGCAACAAGTTAGAAACACTTGTGTGCATAGTGTGAAGTGGATTCGTTTCGTTGGTGTTTTAGGGCCCTTCAGCTACTAAAGGTCATTTGGGCCCCGTCCACTGCGACGATTTTTTGGGTATTAGCAGTATTCAGTGTTCCCAAGCAGCCACCCATGCTAGTACTAGTTGTGGTTGCGTTGCTTAATTTCAGTTTTTGTGTGTTTCGTTGGTGTTTTAGGGCCCTTCAACTGCAAGGTAATTAGAGCCCCTAGCGTTCCCAAGCAGTGTCTGCAACCCAACCCTAGCTGGAGTTGCGTTGCTTAACTTCGGTGATCAGGCGAGAACTGGTCTGTCCAACACAATACAGCCCCTCCCGTGTGCAATGAAGTTATGAGGAAAGGGAATTGAAAAGGGTATTGGCAGTACCCGGAGGCAGAGAAGGACCAGCAGGCTGAACGAAAAGATATTAGTGGGCCCCACCCTGCCACAGGCGGAATAAGAGTATGATAATGGGTGTGCAGTGGAGGTTTTTAGCCAGCACTTGGGGGGGGGGGTATGGATGTGCTATTCAAATAGCGACGTCACCAGCGGCTAGTGCAGCAACTGTAATCTGTCATTCTCAGAGTAGATCAAATGTCCCTAGCGAAGTCGATATCGACCCCCTACAATGCCGATGAATCTCTCAAAAGGTCGATTAAGATTCATTGAAGGTAACGCTATGACGAATTTATCTCATTTAAATGACAATTTGTTGTTGAAATGTTTTTTCCGCTAGGTAAATTTCCACAAGTAAATATTTTTCATTTCTTGTTCAAATTAAAGTTTCATTTCCCAAACTCTTACAATACCATTAAACATTATATATCGTAATAATTTTTATGTGATTTGTGAAATTATATTCAATCTTCAGACAATCGATAATTGTGCAGGGATAGTACAGAGATCCCGCCCCGTTTATACTGTGGTGTCAGAGCTCTGGTCCCACTAATTTTAATAGTGAATGATTTCAGTAATTGATTTTTGATGGTTTAGGACCCACGACTACAGTCATTAGGGTCCAGAATGGATACTAATGTAGACTCTTTACAGGCTCTACACTGCTACGACGAATGGGTATCGGCAGTACCCAGTGTTCCCAAATGGTCACCTATCCTAATACTATTTACAATATACTATTTGGGCTTGCGTTGCTTAATTTCGGTATCGGCCGAGAACCGGTGTGTCCAACGCAATGCGACCAAGGCTGGGTTCCATGACGGCCTCAGACTTTGGCCATCACGGAAGGGACAAGGAACACATGAAGCTAAGAGTTTTAAGGAAATAATACAGTTTGGGAAACATTAATATCCATTGTCCCAAATAGCGCTGAAATTGAACTCCTTTGCATATTGCACACTACCTGGGTGGTCGCTTGGGAAAACTGGGGACTGCTAATACCCCAAAAAAATCGCCCCATTAGTGTAGTGTCTGTGCAGTCTCTGAATTAGAACTACACAGTGGACGGGGCCCCAATGACCTTGTAGTTGAAGGGCCCTAGAACTGCAACGAACGAAATCCAACTGTTGGCTAACTTTAAAAGGAAACTAATTCCTCTTCTAGTCAAAATATTCAAGCGGTTTTTTTGCTTCGTGTGTATGCTCCTTATTAAACGTTATTCAATTTATATCACACTTTATAAAATATTTAATCTCGACTTCTTTTGATTAGGTAATATGTTTAATAGAATTATTCAATTGCTTTACGTGATGCAACACAAGCTATGTATATATTATACATGTACAAAAAACAGGTTGGTATAAATTAGTCCTCGATTTTTATCAGTGAGGTGGGAAAGAGAAGAAAGGCAGGTCGATGGCCCTTTTCAATTCCTCATTACACTAAAAATTTTTACTTTGACTCTTTGAAGTAGATTACATAGTTATCGCAGTTACTTTCTTCATAGGCAAGCAATTTCATCGCTCGCTATATGAAATAGTACTGAAGTTACTCATCTAATTGCTGAAACATTATTTCATACGTCAGAGGAGTTCATAATTGATTATATTTGTAAGCTTACTGTTTTGTTATGGCCATCATCATCATCTTCATCAAGAGTGTATCCATCTGGTTGGTATTTCCAAGTGCCAATTGGCACTTTGAAATGAGATCAAAATTGATTCTTGAAGAAAATTTATTCATAGGAAAAAAATGCAGCTAAAACGATTCCAGTTTTATTAGGGAAATTGCTTGGCACTGCTATGTCTTCCTTCGGATGAAAAGTAAAACCGAGGTCCCGTGTGTTTTACAATGGCATTTGCACGTTAAAGAACCCTCTCAACTATGCAACGGGTAGATGAGGCAAAATTTTCAGGTGTAGGAGCTCGTTTCCCCCTGGCGTTGGTGGAATTCCCCAAAGAAGGTTGTTGTTTGTTGGTGTTTTAGGGCCCTTCAACTACAAAGGTCATTAAAGCCCCGTCCACAACATAGTTCTTATGCAGAGACTGCATGCGACGATTTTTGGATATTAGCAGTACCCAGTTTTTTCAAGCGGCCACCCATGTCAGTACTAGCTGGGGTTGCGCTGCTTAACTTCAGTGATCAGACGAGAACTGGTGTGTCCAACGCAATTCGCCGCTCCCTCCCCATTATTATTTAAAAATTTTAGAATCAAATGCTTGATAATTAATGACAGGTGAAACTGAACGAGTTAAGATACAGTAGTTACATTTCTACTCACTAATCTATCGTTATCAAGTTTAATGCCAGTATAAATATCTGCGGTGCAAGATGCACATTCATACATTAGGTAAGGCGCCATCGCTGGAACCAGTAGGTGGAAAAGAAAGCTTTTAAAGGAAGCCAAATTTAACTACCTAATGACTGCAGATAACGAAACAAATTAGATTCTGAACCGTTAGAAGGCAGCAAGTAATAATGGGCAATTGGACGAAGTTTGTCGACCCATGATTTTAATCACCAATTTATCTTGTCCAGGATTCTTTGGATGAATGTTTTTTGATTGATTCGTTGATGTTTTAGGGCCCTTCAGCTACAGTGGTCATTAGAGTCCCGCCCATTGCGTAGTTCGAATGCAGAGTCTGTACAGACACTATGCTTTTATCTATGCACTACCCAGTGTTGCCAAGCGGTTACCCATGCTGCGATAGCTGGGGTTTCGGTTGCTAATGTCAGTAATCATACGAGAACTGGTGTGTCCAACGCAATACAGCCTCTCCCAAGTATTTTGAGAGGGTATTCGAGTTTTGAACCTGCAATCCTCTCTATATCATGGTAGGTAGTGACTGCATAATGGTTCTGTTATACAGTTTCAAAATGACCCTCCTATATACAGGTTAATCAGTATAACAAGATAATATTGGCCACCCAACAAGATAAAAAAAAGTTGAATAGTAATACAGGTATTCTGGCTGAACATAACTCTTTAAAGTGCTCTGTTCAATACTTGAAGGAATCGGCTTATTGCGTTGGACACACCAGTTCTCGTCTGATCACTGAAGATAAGCAACGCAAGCCCAGTTAGTACTGACATGGGTGGTCGCTCAGGAAAGCTGGGTACTGCTAATACCCAATAATCGTCGCATTAGTGTAGTGTCTGTGCAGTATATGCATTAGAACTATACGGTGGACGGGTCTCTAATGACCTCGTAGTTGACGGGACCTTAAACTCCAACAAACAACAACAACCAGTTCTCTGATCAGTGAAGTTAAGCAACACAACCCCAGTTAGTATTGACATGGTTAGCTGCTTGGGAAACCTGGGTTCTGCTAATCCCCAAAAATCGTCGCATTTGTGTAGTGTCTCTGCAGTGGACGGGGCTCTAATGACTGTAGTTGAAGGGCCCTAAAAAACTAACGAATAAAAAAAAAGTTAAATATTTGATAATTGAATGGATTATTTGCATTTCTAAGATAAGTTGGTGCATTAGTTGGTGAAAAAAATCGGTATTTATTATCCGATCTCAATCGCCTTTTGCATAACAGTTTCAATAAACATCTTTAGAGGATAGAAAAGCTAAAATGCTTTCAGGCCTTGTGTGTTTCATTGAATGTTTTAAAATCATGTTTGAATTCAACATTAGACAGAATGCTTCCAGTGTGTTAATTAAAAGGTTCAATGGTTAACGCTAGCTGTATAATTAAATGTATAGTTTGAATGACGGTAGTGCAAGTAATTCAAACCCTATCCTTTGCACAAATGAATTTAGAGGATTAAATAATCAAATTCAGCGTGAAATGCGTCGTTATGCGAAAATATATTAAACTGCTTATTAAATCAGGTGTTGTTTTCCAGATATCGTCGTCAAATCAAGAGTGAATTTAAATATAGTGACGTCAATTGGAGAGATAGGAAGCTTAGATGGCCATTCACTCAATTGACTGACTGATTTTGAGTAGATTTTAGTTTTAAAATACCCTTGTAGAGGGAGGGGGGCGACACCTCTACACGTGATCATTTGATTTAGTTGTAAAACTTTCACTTTTATACACTGCGTGAAACTGCAACATGATTAATTAATACGTCAGAGTCTGCATGTAAATATTAATTAATCAAATGAATCTAATGAGACACTTGCATTGCATTGGAGTGTCTGATACTGCTGACATATCGTTGTATTGCGATTGCGGAAATGTGAAGCAGTGTGTTGTTTTTTCTGTGCACTACTCCATCTTTATTGCTTAGTGCAAACTATGGTAATTAATCAAATCACCCTAATAATATATTCTGCAGATTTCGATTATACAGTGTGTCCCACCGACAAAGAGAAGTGAGCAATATATATGCATAACCAGTGGTCGTCCTTGATCACTTGTCCCATTTCGTGTGCGTGCAATACATACCTCGCTACAAATCATTGTTGTATAATCTCCAATTTTCTTCCTGTTTCTTATTAGCCATATATGTTATGTGTGATTTAACTTAACCGATTGGTTGTTTAGTTAGTTGGTGTATTAGGGCCCTTCAACTACAAGGTCATTAGAGTCCCGTCCACGGTGTAGTTCTAATGCAGAGACTTCGCATACACCACACTAATGCGACGATTTTTGGGTATTAGCAGCACCCAGGTTTCTCAAACGGCCACCCATGTCAGTACTCGCTGGGGTTGCAGTGCTGAACTTCAGTGATCAGACAAGAACTGGTGTGTCCAACGCAATAAGCCGCTCCCTTTAACTTAACGGAAGGAAAGGGGGAAGAGCAAGCCTTACACATACACTGGAAACTATGAAAAACCTTAACACAAAATAAAATGTAGTCGTTACTAATCTCTTGTGGTAATCGCACATCGTATTTTGAGCCGCCTTGTAGTATAATCATATTTAAAAGCACCGTGAAATACATGTAATAATCAACTCCCCTGATATAAGAACAGGACAACAGAAACTAGTTATTGTGGTTTAACTCGTTTGTCGCGAAATCATTTTTACAGATCGTCTCTAAAGTGACTCCTAAGCAGCGCTTTTTAAAGCAGAATTGTCCTTGATCACTCCCTTGATTCTATTTGTTAATATCACATCGCATAATATACTGCCTAATATAAAAAGGCTAAATTTTATGCAATATTTCATAATAATGCTGACATTAAAGGCCACTGATAGATAGACCCAGTCACTGGATCAAAAACTCGAAATTCCTTCAAGTTTTGGAGAGTTAAGCATCCCAAACAAAATCAGAAAAAAATTTCAGGCTGTCGTTCTTGTAGAGCTCTACCAACATTTGTCAAAAACTGCAAATAGATAACGTGAGAAGTCATACGTCATTTTTCTGGTCTAAAGAGGAAACATTCCCAGATAATTGTCATCATTACATCAATTGATGTTGGAAAGGAAATTCATGGAGGTGTTACCACCAGGTGGTGACACCAGCATTCAAATAGCTTAGTTCGTCTTTAAATTAATTACCAGTAATCAAATGAAATAATGATGTGTGTCGTCCGTATTATACATTTCAATATTGCAATCAAAGTTAACTCCAGTCTTCTTTTGAAAATAAAAGGGAGGTGAAGGAGGCTGACCGTCCAAAACCTTTTCTGCCAAAAGTTGGACAGAGCATGTCTTTGTTCACGTCTTTATGTGTCCACGGTGAAAACATGGATTGTTCATAAACTGTCAACTGTCATTTACTGTACCCTTAACCAATTCTTCTCTTGTGAGTGACCACAATGAAATGACATGAATAAGGAGTTTAAAAATCCACAGAAACGGAAAGGGTAACAAAGTTCTGATTTATATTAAGTATTTCAAAGCAAACTTGCACAATGTGACACATCATTTTGATGGAATGAGAAAAACATCACAATTTGCATTTCATTGACCCTTCATGTCCCAAAAATGGTTTTCCGCTCTTCATGTCGCCCTTAATACTGACTTAATTTGACAAGCATGTGCTTATATAGCTTATTACCGTCAGACTTGAGCTATTAGCATCAATTATTAGAAATAACCCCTAGGACGATATTTGCACCTAACAGTGTCTTCTGTATCTAATCGGCCTGATCAAAGTTGTCAGACCCCTAGTTAGGTCGCTAATATCTGGAGTGCAGCTATTTCTTCGACGTCTACAACCTTCATTGTCCTCATCACTTGTTCTGTGCCTAATGGGTCTACTTCCATTCAAGCAGACATGAGTGACTCCCGTCATCTAATATTTGACTCATTGACCTTCTCAGAATTACTTTTAAGCTTCCAATTTCTGCTACCAATATTACTCTAAGATGAAATTGTATTTTCCTAATGTATGGTTAAAATGTATTTTAGTTAAAGCTTTCATTTGATATTATTAATCACTTCCTATTATACCTTTCAGCCACTCATTAAATTGATTCATGAGGCTCTGTCCAACTTGTCAATAAGCAAACAAGATTTATTGATCTGCTTTTCGAGGTGGTTTTGATTAGGATAGCCATGTGTGACTAGCAGCAATTTTCTCATTGAAATGTTTCTCCCCTCCTCTTAAAATCTCAAAATGAGATTAAAATTTTGCACTTGAATGAAATTGTCATATTGCACACTGCACAGATTATGATGACTCTGGTAGTTCAGCCTGAAGTTCCAACTTATTCCTCTTTCTGAATAGGTTCCTCTACACCAGGGTCACATTTAAGAAGCCGACTAACATTAAAGCAAACTTATCTAAGTCCATTACTTAAACTGCACCAAATTCTAATTACAGATATGGAAATTCACATAAAGTTAACTAATAAAATGCGTTATTCACTTGCACATAAAGATGGATACAAATGTAAATTTCCTCAAACTAACTCCTAAAATACAGAAGTTATATATATATATGGCAGTACCACTAGTTCACACCCCTCCGCACTAGTCTATAAAAATGTTGGTAAAAATATTGTGGTCGATCAATAATTTTATTACAGCTTAAGACAATGAAGTGAACTTTATGGAATATCCTGAAGATTTAGCTCGGTATATTACAAGACAAACCCCATTTCCAGCTTACGGCAGGATCGGGTTCCCTAGAGGTTGGGAGGAACAAATGGAAAGAAAGCGAGGATAAGAGAAACGGGCAGGGCAGAAAACTTGAATCATGAAAAAACAGGATGGAAAATGGATTTTGTAAATCTTTTCCACGTAGAAGAAATTATGTTTCAAAACATGGTGCGCATCACACCGTGGCACTATCCGGGTGAGTAAGGTTTCCATTTAAACCAAAAGAAAACTACTCATCTGGACCAGACCTCACCGTAACCGATTTCATGCATTTCTCTTAAACATACTCGCGTACTAAAACTCCATGTGTGGTCTGGAAGAGAAGACTACACATTCAATTTATTGAATTCAATATTTTACAAATCAAATTGGTTACATTGATTATATGAAGTTAAAAGATGTCTTGAAATCACAGTTTGCCAGAATATTATTTACTAGAAATGCCACTGCTAAGTATCTTTTAAAAGTCTGCCTTTCACAGATTTTGTAATTTTTCACCTGTTTTAAAGATTTGTTTACGCCTACTCAACAACTTATTAACGTCAGTTGACATTGCATGTTGACAACAAGTTAAAGGAAATCCCTAAATTGTTGATGAGTTTTTGACATTTATGTGACCATCATAATGTGTTTTCCACCAGTAGTTGTTTAAGATCAAAGAACTGCTGACAACATCCAAAAATGAATTACAACACGGAATTCAGTAATGTTTACAACTATTCAAACAGTCCAGCACCATATGCCCAGATATTGTTTCTGCTTCTCTCATCCTCTGTTGTAAGCATTTGTAAAGTTTACTCTCACATGTTGACACAGCAGTCACTGAGCAACATTGTTGGAAACAAAATGTAATCTGGTGGAAAAAGACATTTGTCTCATTTGTATAAAACAAAAACAATACATGATTGACTTAATGAAAGACATTTCATGCGGTTTGTGTGCGAACATCTAAAACAGTGCTTTAAATATTAATTAACACACGATAACGAGTGTCAAATGACAGACCTGTCAAACTTTACGGTCCACTTTCCTCCTCGTTTATGTGCTACATTTTTACGTCATTGTTTTGTAACACTCATATGACTCATGTCAAGGAAAATTGAGGTAGTTGGCACTAGTTTCGAACCTTGGATGTGTCACTGACTCATACACTGCTCTTTTCAAGTGGGGATTTATAAGTAGGTTTTCCGAATAACATCCCAGTAAAAAACATCCAGCAAGATATTTTATAAGGTCATTTCAGGAAAAAAAACAAAAGGGCATTATGAAGAAGTATTTCATTGTTCCATGTTGCACCTCTACTATCTTTATAGAAACCTTGCTTTCTTGACCTTTGCCTTTTGCTGTTTAAAGACTATTTTTTATCAGAGTTATGAAGATGAGTTTATTCTTTTTTAGAAAGCAAACCTTCTTCCTGGAAATCAGAATTGTTTATGTGCAATATCTACAAAAAATAAACACAATCTCACAGTACTTCAGACTTCACTTAATGCTACTACAAAAGATCAAGTTATACACTAGTCATCGTACAGCTATGAACTGCCCCACTGCTAAACTGATTTGTCTGCTCCTCTTACAACTGAGATTCGACTCAAGGTTCCATGTTCTGAGATCGATAACTTGCCCCCGAGTTCCCCCTAGTCAACAACCCGTCATTTAAAGGTTATAGTTATGGATCACTGTCTACAAGAAATCAGTGGCCATTTTGGTGCAGTGGGATGCCGATACAAGGTCCAACATATCCACTACCTACCTAGTCGGGAGCTGTTTATTGCGTTGGACACACCAGTTCTCGTCGGATCACTGAAGTTAAGCAACTTAACCCCAACTAGTACTAATATAGGTGGTCGCTTGGGATAACTGGGTACTGCTAATACCCAACAAAATCGTCGCATTAGAGTAGTGTCTGTGCAGTCTCTGCATTAGATCTACGTAGTGGACGGGGCTCTAATGCCCTTTTAGTTGAAGGGTCCTAAAACACCAACGAAGCGAAAAGCCTACCTAGTCAAGTACACAATTTTTATTTTGGATATTTATATTATTGTTACTCCTGAGTAAATTAGAGGTAACCTGGGGGTAACTGACATCGCAGAAAAATGAGGGAGTAGATTGAGGCGGTATGGACACGTAATGCGAAGAGGGGAGGAAGTTCTCGTTACGGTCCATTGCAGGAATGCAGGTGGTTGGAAGTACCCGGGCCAGAGGGAGACCAAAGCAGACGTGGGAGCTGGTTTTCCGTAAAGATATGGTGGTGTGTGGGTTGGACGGGGACCTGGTGGGAGATAGGCGAGAGTGGAGAGAGCTAGAACCCGCAGGACCCTGCCACAGGCGGGATAAGGGGATGATATTGTTACCCCTCTGGATCGGGTTTCCCCTCTGGGTTTCCACTCTGGTATGGTTTTAATTGTAGAATTGATATTTTAAAATATATAGCCGACATTTATGATGAATTCAAGCCGACAAAATATTTAATTGGGATTGATAACAGACAGAAATTTCATGTTGATTTCATAAATAGTATGCGTAACGGGATAGTATATCGGGGGAAGTGTGCTAATAACCTACTAAGGTCAGTGTATGAAATCAGAGTTAGCTAACTGACACTGTGTTCAAGGATGTTTTGAGGAGTTCCGTTGTTGGACATGTGTCAAAAATTATATTTATGCTAGGGGGAAACCACGCCATATCGTAGTCATTCGACATTGAAAAAACCTCGAGATTAGTGCTAATCCTGTTGATGGGAGAACTACTGTAGAAATTGATTTAAATGCACGTTTATATAAAGTAATCCTTTAAGTAATCTAACAACCGAATCCTTTCAAGTTTCAGAAACCTTTTCGTTATCAAACAACCTGTTATCCAACACTATTTGCAAGCTTTGGTGGCCAGTACCTTGACTGGTTAGCGCAAGGGTTCAAAAACGTGTCATAGGGAGCCGCGGCTTCCTCACTGGAGTGCCAGAAAATATTCCGTATTTCAAACCAGTACCGATACGGGGGTGAACATATCGTTAACAGGGCGCCGTCAGCAAGTCAACGTTCAGAACGTTCACTGTGACCCCCCCCCCCCCCCCATGAGCCTTATCGCAACCCAGAACATTCTGACTTTCTTCCGGGAAAGAGGAATCAGGACCTTGTTATTCATGTATACACAAATCACTATTTAAAATCTTGACCCATCCAGCACTCACTCGGAAAACCATGGCGTTACTTCCCATCCGTAGGAAGCCCCACTTGTGACTTCAGTTCCGCCTTTGCCAAGGATCCAATCTGGAACCATGAACTCACGAGCAAGCACACAAACAATAAGCCACCGAAGTAGTTTTTCAACTTCACTCTTTCAATCAACCTTTCTAGACTGCACCCAACCTGGAAACCACTTGACCTTCACCAGTTTAGTTTAGATCAGGGTGGGATAAAGGTTTAACTTTTCTCAAGAGGAATTTTTGTCGAAATACTATTAAACCTTACTCCTAGCTCCTAATTTAACCGAAATTCACGAAAATTAGACCTAGCGGGCTGTAGTTCATCCTTATTTTGGATGTTATATGTCCTCTACTAGTTCCGCTTCTGTGAACTTTAAGAAGAAATTGTTGTAATTTCCCTTAAATCCGCCAAAAAATGTTGAAGTCCGAGACGGATTTAGTTGACCCTACTCGGTGGCGCAGTAAGGAGCGTGCTCGGTAACTCAGTGGCTCCAAGTGCGACACTGGACCGAGGTGGGTTGACTTCTTTCGGGCGAAAGAGAGAGGCCCCCGAGAGCGCCTTCATTTGGATGGGAATTAAAACAGAGGTCCCGTGTGGTGTACGATGGCATTTGCACGTCAAAGAACCCTCTCTACAATGCAACGGGTGGATGAGGCAAAGTTTTCTAGTGTAGGAGCACCCTGACGTCCCCTGGCGTCGGTGGGATGCCCCAACGAACAGTAGACCGACGATAAATATGCATAGGAGTTGCAGCTTCGGTCGGCAACCGGCTGTGGAAAAACACTGTCCAATATATCGCCCTAGTGTCCATTCAGCGGGACAAGATAGGTACCCGACCCTGCCATAGGCGGGAAAAGGGTTAGGAGTTGCTTTATCAATACGTAAGTTTCAAACGTTAAAAAAAATACACGTAAGCTAACGTTGTAGTTTTTAACTGCCTATGATCCGTATTTTATTGTATTTTTTTACACGTCTTCTTTATGATAAAGGTGAAAGAAGCCCGCCATCTCTTGTTTCCTCCTTAAATTTGTACCTCCATAACAATGTTAATGTTTAGGGGAGAGCAGACTCTTCCGGGTTGACCTGACCTTGTAAAGAATTCCTTATGGCTTTTTCTTTATTCATGAGGACGCCTCAGGCGCTGACCGTAAGGGCTTTCGTAGTGAACTTGCATAAAGGGTCTTTTCATGAAATGGACAGGTCAAGGGGTGAATGCCCTTACTTAAGGTTTGTTTGAAAAGCAGTTGCTGTATTGGAGATTTTCAAGGTTACATTTCGTTTTTACTCTGTAAGCTTTAAAGGATGAGTTCCTATACCCCCTCTCGAATTATTTCTTTATTTTTTCTTTTGAAGGCTGTTGGAAATATTCCATGTAACTCTCTATTCGATTTGAATACTAACAATTGTTTTTCATCGTTTTGGACCACATGTTGTTCTTGCACCTGACGATAATGAAAAAAACCACCCAAAGCAAAATGTTGTCCATTACAAACGAATTTTTATTCTGAGGAAGCCGGTCGGTGAAAGCGGCCTTTATTGGAGAAGTAACTTTTCTTAAGGTGCATCCTTGGTACTAACTTTTAAGTTTACTCAATTATACAGTAGCTATTCCAATAATAACGAAAAATGTTGGGGTCGGTACTTCGCTTTACTGACAACGAACGAACGTTATCTTTAAATTTTAGGGGGCTTGGTGGAAGGACATATGCTTGCCCACCTGCAGAATTTGACCTATGAGCACCTGCTGTGTGGACAGCAGTCATACGTGTAGCAGATGGCATCTACTCGATCTCACCACATTATTTGCGAAATTTACATATCTCCAACTTTTCAAAAAATACACTGTTTGCAGGTTCCGTCATCACTCAAAACCCACTAACGCAAGCAACTGGTAGGCACTTTAAAGTCACTAGTGTCAGGACGGGAAAGCTGATAGCTACCGCATTGGAGGCACTCATTTGTTTTGTTGGTGTTTTACGGCCCTTTAATTACATTGGTCATTAGAGCCCCATCCACTGTGTAGTTCTAATGCAGTCTGCACAGGCACTACACTGTATTAGCAGTACCCAGTGTCCCAAGAAGTCACCCGTACTAGTACTAGCTGGGGTTACGTTGCTTAACTTCAGTGATCAGACGAGAACGGGTGACTGGTGTGTCCAACGCAATACAACCGCTCTTATTTGCTTTAGTACCACCTAGAAAATTGTGTTCAGAAATTTTGATGAGCATAATAGTTCACATGTGGGATAGGCCGCAACCCCCCCCCCCCCCCCCCCCCCCCCCGAAAGCCAGTCCAATGTTCCTGCGGGTTCCAGATGCCTTGCTTGGGTGCTCCCTGCCAGAGCAGTCCTTTCAAGAATGAGGGCTAGATCCCCGCAGATGCGACTCTACCACAAGCGGGATAAGGGCATGATGCTAGCTAGTAGTTCACATGCCACGTGTAAGATCCAGCATTGGATACAAGGTTAATTTTCAGACTGAGGCTTAAGCCCGAGAAAGTAACAAGAATTAGATACCAGCTACTGGACAAAAACAGAGTTTGACTTACTTCTAAAGGACTGTAATGGATATTGTTAGGAAATGTTCCGATATCAAAGTGCAGAAATTTGATTGTAGCTGGTGACACCGAATATTGAATATCTGTGCAGAACTTAGTCAAATGCCTTGTTCATCTCCTGCTTTCTTAAAGTTGGATGAGTGAAGAAAATTTGTACGGCTTTTTACCTTGAAGAGGTTCATACAAACGCCAGACAAAGTCTTTATTTATCATACATGACAGGGCAGCCCGTGACTGTATGTCAATTGGACATTGAGTCAGGTAAACGTCACACACCCTCCTCCTCAATTTTAATGACTTGTTGAATTGACGCCTGCTGCGTCATTGGCATGTGAACCATGTGGCGTTGTTATTTGTAATGTATTCTGGAAACTGCGCTACCAGAGAATTGCTAAAATGCAACCGTGTACATCCGCCATTGTTGGCGCACCCGTGGAGACATAAACCACACTAAAAATTAGAGATATCTTTGCGTGTATCAAAAAACGTGAATTGCTGTCATAACAGATAATTTCTGGCATAAGTATTGGAACGAATAATATATCCGTCTCTTGAATTACAACCCGGATGTGACGTACTGAGACGGCCTCAATGTAAACAAGGTTATTAAAAAGTCTAGACCAAGTCTGAATACAGAGTTTATTAACTCTCGCAAATGATTCTAGATAAAGAGCTTGCCAACTTGATGAATTTTCCAGCTCAATTCATCAAACAGAGGCTTGTTTAGGTAATTTATCGCTCTTTCATTACTTATGAGCTTCATTTCAATCAATTACATCAGGAAATTACAATTTTTTTCATGGAGTGATACACATTATTACGTTACTGCCAAGGTCGGACATCACTTATGTACAAGTCTTTGTCGTTAGGTTCTGGCAACACTGGGTTCGAAGAACTTCTGCCTTGGTGTCCATTAAAAAAAAATCCTTAACCGACAATGGCTGTTTTTTTCTTGTTGGTGTTTTAGGGCCCTTCAACTAAAAGGTCATTAGATTGGATTGGTTTAGTTTCATGGGTTGGAGAGTAAGCCAAGCAGCCATAACAGGGCGAATCTTTAGGAGGCTGCTCGCGGGAGATGGGGAGGAGGGTGAAGAAGACGAAGGAAAGGGGAAATTTATAGCACCCAACGTTCTTTACCAACCACCCATGTTGGTATTGACGTGGGCTTGTGCTGCTTAACCAGTGATCTCACGGGAACTGGTGTGTCCAACGCAACTTGGCTGCACTTACCTTAGAGCCCCGTTCACTGCATAGCTCTAGTGCAGAGACTGCACAGACACTACACTAATGCGACGATTTTTGAGTATTAACAGTACCCAGTTTTCCCAAGCGGCCACCCACATTAGTAGTAGCTGGGGTTGCATTGGTTAACTACAGTAGTCATACGAGAACTGGTGTGTCGAACGCAATAAGCCGCTCCCCGGGGGAAATTGTTCTGGGGGAGCAGAGATATAGGATGCCGAACCTGCTATTTTGTAGGTAGGACTGCATTAAGTGACACTGGCGACTTGTCTGTTGCATATTGCCTTGAGCTACTTGTTTATTTGGCTATTTAATGGAGAACGATGGCAGTTGCACGTAAAAGAACCCTTTCTGCTATGCAACGGGTAGATGACGCAAGATTTTCAGGTGTAGGATCTCGCCTCCCCCCACTGGCGTCGGTGGAGTGTTTCAACGAAGAGTACACAGACGATAAATAAGTATAAGGGTTGCAGTTTTGGTCGATATCCGGCTAGGGAAAAATACCGTCCAATAGCACCCGTGGGTTCATTCAGAGGAGCAAGACGAGTACCCGACCCTGCCATAGGTGGGAAATAGTTAGGAGTTGCTTTGTTTGCCTCGCTAGCATAGCAGGACGAGAACTACCTGTGATTTAAACGAATAGGCAAAAAATCACAATGTCAATGAGATTTTTACCGAGAATATCTACGATGATGTAGAACTAGCGAAAGGCGCTTCTTGGTACTGTTTCCTCAAGAAAGTACTTAATTTAATGATTTTCTCCCAAAATGAGGGGCGAAGGAATTTGGCAGTTTTTTTTTCTTAGTTAACTACTATTGTAATAACACGGCTACTTGACCATAATCTTCATCATAAAAAATTTTTAAGGCTATTCAAGGTCATGCGAAATGAATTCTTTTCACTGACATGTTTCTGATGCAAATCAAATCAGGAAATATTAAAAAAAAAAAATAAATTCCTCAATTCAGGAACCAAGGCTTTGCCATCATTTTTTGCTCGCCATGATAATAACCGTTGTTATAATGGTTGAACAGTACTGAGATCTTTTACAAAAACAGTCACAATAAGCACTCAAAAAATCAATATAGATACATTTTGAAGTAAAAGACTTTTTTTCAGGAATAAAAGTAAATAATTAATAATTTAAAACAGTACTGATTGTCCAGCCTGAGGTTCGTGGTTCGACAACCCCCCTGAAAAAGTTCAACTAGCCTAGAAGATATTCTGAACTGCCCAACCTTAGAAAACGGTGTTTGACAATCATTTTGTCGAAATTCTGAAATTGCAGACTTTGTTGTCAGAAATTTTACGAAAATTTACTGAATTTTGCAAAACAATTACGAAATTTTGCAGTCATTGAGCACTATTCAGCAATAAAGTAGTTCCAATTGTACGATTTGCATAAGTAGGGGGCTACCCTTACTTCCTGAAGGTAACCTTTTATGAAGCTCCTTTCTTGCTGAGCGTCCTAATAATATGCATTAATAAAATGAATGAAAGTTTACGAAAATTTCACCCATTTTTGGAAAGTTCGCAGTATTTTACGCATTACAACGAATGAGTAATTCTTTTGGTGTTTTTCCCCTATGGGATTTTCAACTTCTCATAAGACCAAACACATCATGAATTCACGCATGCAAATTAATAGTTAAACGGTGGTTCGCACCAATTCAAGTAATTCTAAAGGTGAGAGGTAGGGGAAAACTTTTACCTGTTGCTGTGGCTCACTGTAGTTCGTTTTTTTTTGTTGTTGTTTCATTGCTTTTTTTAAGGCCCTTCAACTACAATGGTCATTAAAACACCGTCCACTGCGTAGTTCTAATACAGGGTCTGCACAGCCTGTTATGACGATTTTTGGGCATTATCAGTACCCAGTAGGGATTTTGCAATTTCTCGTAACGTGAGCAAGTAAAAAGCCTTCTCGTCCTTCCCAATCATCTTCAATAAAATAAGGACGAGAAAAATCACAAATAATCGCCCTCCTTTCTCACTTTTATTTATGATTTTCGCGTCCTTATTGTATTGAAGACGACTGGGAAGGACGAGAAGGCTTTTTACTTCTCGTCTTTCGTCCCGAAACGACCACGTTACGAGAAATCGCAAAATCCCAAGTATTGCCATGCGATCACCCATGCTAGCAATAGCTGGAGTTTCGTTGCTGAAGTTAAGTGATCAGACGAGAACCGGTGTGCCCAACGCAATAGAGTCGCTCTACTGAATTTCGGGACAATCCCGCCGCCCTTTTTTCCGTCCAAACAAATGTAAGGCCACCCAATTTCCCCTTACCACCACTTATTTTATTATTACTTCTAATGATATTAACTCTAAGGGGCATCTTTTCAAGCCACTTGCGTTTCAATCGACCTTTAAATCGACCTGAGCTTGATGAATATGCAAGGTGATGAATGTTGCTCAGACTACCAGTTGTTTTCACAATACTCCGAATGCTAACGAGTTCAGACTTGGTAATATTCCTCAATAATCCTCCTCCCCTTTGTCCTCTCGGAGCAATTCTATGTCTATAACAATATTTGATAAATTGCAGAGGTACCTAACAAGGTTGATGGTCAGGGATGTTTGAGAGGTAAACTGTTTATGGTGTTGACTCGGCTACGTCACTAAAATAACAGTGGTTATTTTGGCCTTGATGTATTATACTGTACATACATTTTGCAACAATGTCTTTCTCTTACACTCAGTGTGTATGTGTGTTCGTGTAGACACAGGTGAACACCAAAAATACACTAACAAGACGATGTTCCTACCAAATACGCTCCTTCCATTCCCCCTGTGTTTACCGCAACGATTGTGAAACGTATCAACTCATTGCTGAAAAACATCTACTACAAGATTTGTCAAAAAAGAAATAGGCATCAACAGATTCAGAAAAAAAATAAGCGGTATGCTATTCGTACCGATGTACGAAAAGCTTTTTGCGAAAATATTCTGATGTGGGACACATCCAACCAAGCAAGCCACTCCTAACCAGTTTCGCACCTATGGCAGGGTCGGGTACCCATCTTGTCCCTCTGAATGGACACAAGGGTGATGTATTGGACGGTGTTTATCCGAATGCTTATTTATCGTCGGTCCACTGTTGGTTTGAGCACTCCACTGACGCCAGGGGGTAAGGTCCTATACCTGGGAATTTCTACCTCATCTACCCGTTACATGGTAAAGAGGGGTCTTTCACCTGCAAACGCCATCGTACACCACACGAGATCTCGGTTTTATTACTCATCCGAAGGTAGGCGCACTCGGTCCTTTGTGTCACCCAAAAGAAACCAACCCACCTCGAACCGCTGGCGCTGTAAATCGAGCACGCTACCTATTGCGCCACCGAATCAGGTCAGTGGGGGGTCACATCCATGAAGGAGAATTAGTCAATCTTGGTATGTGCATCTTGGGTCCAAATCCCGTCCATTTTACATCTTGTTTTGTTGGCGTTTTAGGGCGCCCTTCAACTACAAGGTCATTTGAGCCCCGTCCACTACCTAGTTATAGTGCAGAGACTGTACAGACACTACACAACTGCGACGATTATTGGGTTTTAGCAGTACCCAGTTTTTCCAAGCGACCACCCATGTTAGTACTAGCTAGAGTAGTGTTGCTTAACATCAGTGATCAGACGAGAACTGGTGTCCCCCGTCCTTTTCACAGGAATGGAGTAACTGTTGCCCACTAAGTCTGTCTGAGCCAACTTGGGAAAGAAGATGTACGATATTTTTGGATGCACCGCATAATTTAATTATATTGTGTGTGAAAATAACGGCAGTTCATGTGGCCCGCAAAGAGAAAAGTTTGCCTCTCCTTGTCCTGTTAGTTCCTATGGTACATTGGTTCGCCCTTAACTGACGTCAATAGTGGTTTCTTTCGTATGAAAGGGAAACCCAAGCTTTTTTCAGCATTTCGCTATTTTTGTGATATTTGGCAAAGAACACTTCAGAGTAAAGCTCGACGAAATAAACCCTAAAATATTAGTTCATTGTACTAAATGCGTATGTTATCCGCTATTACCCCCACCGAAAGTTGTCACCACCAGTTAAATTATTTTTGTAACTCACAATTTAACACACGTACCAAAAAAAGCTGCACAAAACACTCATGTGAACTACAGTTTCTATGTTGTGTTTCTCGAGTGAAAATAGAGTAAATTGCTACCTTCCCATAAATAGCAGTTTTGGTTTCAAGTGAGGCAAAAGAGAGATGAAATTTTCAACTGGTAATGACCCATAATAAGCCCCCCCTTCCCCCCCCCGTCATACATGCAAATTCTTCTTGGCAGCCATTTGTTTTCTTGTCATAAGCTCCTCATTGCAAGACCAAATTACCATCAATGTCAATTTCTTGAGTTTCAGGAGATGGCAGGACATTTCATTTGAAAGCCTCTTTCAAGTCCTGCCTTCTTCGAGCCGCTTACCTGTCAGATTTTCACAACTGTCACCAAAAAACAAAGCAACTCCGAACCCTTTATCCGCCTATGGAACGATCGGGTACCTATCTTGTCCCTCTGAATAGACTCACAGTGGTACATTGGATGGTATTTTTCCACAACCGGTTGCCGACCAAAGCTGCAACCCGTCTATTGTTCGTTGGGGCACTCCAGTCGAGCTCCTACACCTGGGAATTTTGCATCATCTACCCGTTGCATAGTAGAGAGGGTTCTTTAACGTGAAAATGCTATCTTACACCACACGGGACTTTGAGTTTACTTGTCATCCGAAGGAAGGCGCACTCGGGACCTCTCTCTATTTCCACAACTGTCAACCGCAATCCGTATTTCAGATGGAAGCATGGGTGGGATATACACATCTAAACGCTTTATGCAAATTGGTTTCTCAGTTACTACGGATCAAAAACACTAGATTAGATATGTGCACTTTCAGATTAGATTAGCTCAATCCTTTGTTGTTTCGTTGGTGTTTTAGGACCCTTAACTACAAGGTCATTAGAGCCCCGTCCACAGCGGAGTTCTAATGTAGAGCTGCACAGACACTTCACTAATGCGACGATTTATACCCAGTTTTCCCAAGTGGCCACCCATGTTAATACCCTCAGTCCTGCCATTAGACTTGAAAGGAGTATTTGGCTCAACAGTTTATAGAATATTTCGACGCCCACAGATAAAAATTGACACTTTTTTTACCCCTCACGCAATTGCGGGGGCATTTTCTTCTTTCTGTCTACAGAGATGCAAGTTGTTGGCACATTTTAGACATCCTCTATGAGACAGGTGATGTGTCATTTGGCACAGAAATCACACATTCCAGCCCTAAAGGGAATGCCTCGTTCAATGTACTTTTGGTGGGACGTGAACATGGCTATTGAATCTGTTTTGTATTGACAAGAACCATAATTTGAATGTCATGTCTTGACCATTATTCTTTAATGACAAATATTCACTTAAGACATCTTTAAGGAGGTGCAGGTTAGATGTGATCGTGTGAGAATTGCCCACCTTTTCTGCTTTACGACAGGCAAAGATAAACTGTGGAGCAGTAGTGGAAGTTCTTGCTGTTTTTCCTATCCGACCGGAAGTTACACAGGGTGTGACACCTCTTATGATGCCTATTGGTCCTCGACTGAATTTGAAACACTATTGCATTGATTAGCGAAATTTTCTGACACTAAGCACCGACCTTTAAACCCTTTAATTTTCGGCAGATAGCTTACTGTTACGTGGATAGTAGCATCGATAACCAATTTAAATACGCCTCTACACAGAATACAGTGCTGTTACATGTTTACTGATTTCAAAATAATTCTAGTCAATTGAAAATTAAAGGGTAAAATTACTAATAATATTATTCGACACTTCCCCCCCCCCCCCTCTTAACTAAACATTGCAAGTTAAAGGTTGCTAAACATATCTCCAACCACGCAGAAAGACTACCTTATCACCTGATATGAAAAACTGAAGCGTCCAGATAAGAATCACTGAATAAATAAATTTGATTTTATAATGTAAGTACTGACTAGACACTCCTCGGTGGCGCAGAAGGTAACGTGCTCGGTTTACCGCGTCGTTGGTTCCAGGTTGAGAGAGGTCCCGAGTGCGCCTTCGTTCGGATGAGAAGTAAACCGAGGCCTGTCTTGTGTACGATGTCATTTTGCACGTAAAAAAATCCTCTCTACAATGCAACGGTTAGACGAGGCAAAACTTCCAGGTGTAGGAGCTCGCCTCCTGTTGTTGTTGTTGTTTGTTGGAGTTTAAGGTCCCGTCAACTACGAGGTCATTAGAGACCCGTCCATTGTATAGTTCTAATGCATATACTGCACAGACACTACACTAATGCGACGATTATTGGGTATTAGCAGTACCCAGCTTTCCCGAGCGACCACCCATGTCAGTACTAACTGGGCTTGTGTGTCTTAACTTCAGTGATCAGACGAGAACTGGTGTGTCCAACGCAACTCGCCGCTCCCAGCTCGCCTCCTGGCGTCGGTGGAGTGTCCCAATGAACACTAGGCTGACGATAAATAGACATAGGGGTGCAGTTTTGATCGACAGCCGGCTGCGGAAAATTACCGTCCAATATATCACCCGTGTGTTGATTGAGAGGGTCAAGATGAGAACCCGACCCTGCCATAGGCGATACTGTATTGAGAGAATGTATATAGGACATGATCTAGGGAGTAAAGTTGCTAAAAGTTGAGGAATATGGCAGGGAAGGGGATTGGATATATGTTATGTTGTACTAACGGGTTGGGGAGTAAGCCCAGCAGCCATAGCAGGCCGAACCCTCAGGAGTCTGCTCGCAGGAGATGCGGAGGTAGGTGTAGAGGATGCAGGAGAGGGGAAATTTGCAGCACTCAACGTTCTTTACCAGCAACCCATGTTGGTATTAACGTGGGCTTGCGTTGCTTAACTTCAGGGATCTCACGAGAACTGGTGTGTCCAACACAACTTGGCTGCACCTTGGAAAGATTCCCTAATGGGTCGCCAACAATTTTTTTTTACCAAAAGTGTAAAGAGACAGAATATATTCAAATATTTCCCCTTTTTTTAAAAACGTTTTGGCGGGTCGATTGAAAAATTTCACGTTGTCATTGTACCCCTTACTTATTCCTGGTTACGTCCAAGGGCCGGTGAGAATGAATTTCTACTTAAAAATTCGCAGCCAATGTGCCAACCCAGAGCTAGTGACCAACGTCTAAGGGAGAACACTCCTTTTTTTTAATTTCTGACAGAGTCTGCACAGACACGCTGTTACAAAGATTTTTGTGTATTAGCAGTACTCAGTTTTCCTAACCGGCCGCCTATGTTAGTACTAACTGGGGTCGCGTTGCTTAACTTCAGTGATCAGACGAGAACTGCGGTGTCCAGCGCAGTACTGCCGCTCCCTACACAGCTGTAAGAAACAGCCTTTCAAAATACAAGTTTCAGGATAATTTAAATTTAAAAAAGCATATTGGTTGCAATTAAATATTAAAATAATTCTTCAATAATAAATTGATGAAGTGCTGCATTATTTGTTTCTTAAAAAACGCTGATAATTTCTTAGAATTTATGTTTATATCATTATTTTTGACAGCTATGAGCTTATGAAATACGATGAGGAGTCACGTACTGTAAGCATCCTAGACTAGGATAGGCCGATAATGGGAAGGGAATCCTATGAATTCTTTTAACTCCCATTGGGACAGAAAACAGTTACCTTACAATATTAATAAATTATGATGAACGTCCAATGCCAAGTTATCATATAGTTTATCTTGAATTGCTGCTAGTTTTTTTTTTTTTACCAAATTTGGTAGACTGGAAAACAAAAAGATGTTTTGGCATAGACTGACGAGCGTCAAGCGCCAAAAATGCTTTTCGTTTTTACTCAATTTACGTCAAATGAAGGAGAACCACATCAACCCTTTAACAATTTTGAAGTTATAGGTTAAGGAGGAATGCAGACAAACACTATTGTTTTATGCAAATAAGCCATCAAGTATTAATGGCATATTAGATCACGATCTTTGGTTTGCTTTAAGGACATTCTCATTAACGCGAGACATTAATCAGATTGCTAACAACGAGGTAACAATGTTGAGGATCGATCATGATTCTTCTGAATAGACATGTTTCATCAGGGATCCGTCTCTCCACGCAAGTTAGGAAGTAGAATGCGTGCCCAGGGCAGGGTCGGGTACCCATCTTGTCTTTTCCCTCTGAATGGACACCGAGGTGCAAACTCCTATGCATATTTATCGTCAGTCTACTCTTTGCTGGGGCACTCCACCGACGCCAGGGAGGACGAGCTCCTACACCTGGGAATTTTGCCTCGTCGACTCGTTGCACAGTAGAGAAGATTCTTTTAAGTGCAAATGCCATCGCACACCACACAGAGCCTCGATTTTACTTTTCATTCCAAGGAAAGCACACTTGAGGACTCTGCCACTGATGCAGTTACCGAGCACGCTACCTAATGCGCCACCAAGAGGGAACATGAACATTCCTAACGAACATTTACTGTATAAATGTCCGTTATTGTTTTCCAACACTGTTTTCACCTAACAAGTTCTGCATTGCATCCTGCAATTTTAACAACTGTCTGTGCAGCAAACATCGTCCTCACCAAACGCTCCCAAAAGCTGCAGACACTCGTTGACGCTCCACAACGATTGAAACAGCGGCAAAACGAGTTTACAAACCATCTTTCCCGGGTGAATTTGTTGTTTGTTGGTGTTTTAGGGCCCTTCAACTACAGCTCCGTCCACTGCGCAGTTCTAATGCAGAGACTGCACAGACACTACACTAATGCGACGATTTTTGGGTATTAGCAGTACCCAGTTTTTCCACGTCAGTACCCTTGTCAGTACTAGCTGGGGTTGCGTTGTTTTACTTCAGTGATCAGACGAGAACTGGTGTGTCCAACGCAATTTGCCGCTCCCTTCCCGGATGAGGAAACCCAACCTAAAATGGTCGTTATACCATCAGGGCAGCAGTCTGCCTCCTAAGCACCACTTATGGTCACTGAAGTTACTTAAGAGCTGTCGTGTCACCTCAGTTTTTGACTCTTAGATACCGAATAATCGGAAATCATAGTTACTAGGCTATTTTGTAGGTGTAGAAACGGGTAAGGAAAAGGACAAGACTTCCTGAAGTCATTTGATAGATATCCAAAACAGCCTAACACGTTTTACAACATCTCGCACGTCTCTTGGAAAGGTGATTTATAATACGAAACGTCTTTTAATTCCTTATTGAGATCTCTTCGTGCACAAGTTTGGTGCAACGCAGTTTTAAGACAGTTTTATATGCGAAAAGATACTGATCATGTAACTACGAAACCGGTACTTTTTTGAAACTTATCCTCCTTTATGAAAAGAAGTCATAGTTCAATGTCCAGATAAGCCCATGATAATGAAGTAGTTTGGTGCGCGGCGATTTTGTAACTTGCTAAGTGGAATTTACAGTAATTCTTTTAACTCGTACTTTATTACTTGACAGTAATATCTGCATACAAAAACAAATTTTCGTAGGTTAGATTTTACGTGACCACCCACAACTTGACCCCAACTAAACGTTTGGTCATTGACGATTGTCATTCATCTCAGTCTTCCTTATTTATCCTTTAACACCATACATGTCATACTTTAAATCCATATAGGAAGTAAACAACTGTAACACTTAAATGTGCTAAAAAGTGGTTTAGCACTTGAATAAAATACTGCAGTAAGAAAAAGGTTGAGCCGGTCTTTTGAATCGTATTTTCCACCGAAGTTCGTCACAGAGAATGGTTCTTTATTTAATTTTTGATTATCACATGCTGGCCCCACTTAAGAGAGTTGTTTGTGTCAGATACCTTAAAAACTTATCAGGAATTTCTCGAAAGGGATAGGGGAAATTTTTCTTGAGAATGCAATTTTATTAAACTTTTCCAAAAGAAAAAAGTGGTACGATTTGAGCTATTAAATGATCCTTACACCCATTTTCATGGGTGTTTTTCTTCGTCTAACCAGTTTTCAAACTATTGTAACATTTACCCTTGACTTTTACATATCCTGTCAGGAAAAAGTAACAAAGTAAGAGAATCAGGGGAGAGAAGAAAGTGGAAAGTTTTACCTGATCAATACTGATTATTGACCTGCGGTCACATCCCGTTTCTACAGCCTCCTTTTATGAACAGGCTGAGGTGCAATAAAGTCCTATTTTTTTTTAACTAACAAACTGTTGCATACTTTCTTTCAAGAAGTTCAATTTATTTATTCAGGATGTAGGTTATCGAGAGGAGAGCAGAAAGGGTACAGGTGTAACAAGATGTGTACCTGGTGGGAACGGAACAAAACTGCCATAAGCTAGATAAGAGTATGGTGACTATTAGGCGTTAAAGGGCGATTGACGACAATCATCTACCTGTTAAGGGTAATATTTAGGACATTTTGTAACACCAACCTGAAGTTCGATAACCTACACATGTCCATTCGAAATTACTGTGTTTAATTAAATTTCAAAGGATATTATTAAACGCATCCCAAATAATTGAGCATCATGGAGAAATGAAACTAGTATTCGACTTATTTATTGAAAAACAATATTCTCAAATGGGACGTTATTGCAACTAGGAGCTGAAAAGCAATGGTTGAAGTTTCTTGACGTCACATTGTGTTTTGTCTCCTATATCTGACTCATTATTATTATTATGGTCTGGTTATTAGTCATTTCACGATTAAAATAGTTCCTCTATTTGATACTCATCACAGGTTAATATTTTAATTGTCGCGTATTACCCATTTCAAAGTTTTTCTTCTCCTTAGATTTGCATCAGTGAACCTCATAATTTGCCTCAAGATAATATGTCGAGCTTAGCACTGACATTAACTTAGCATTTTAATTCTCTTTTCAAAATGCTTAAATTCCACACGTAGGCTCCTTTTTATCTCTCTCTTTCTACAAAACTGACTGACTGCCTCTTAGGCAACGAGATTTTGACTGTCGAGGTCAGGTTAGGTCAGGTCACAAGGGACAATGAGCGGATGAGCGACCGCTAACAAAATAAATACAAGGCGCAACAGATAAAAAAAATGCATGTTAGTAAATTTCAAAGCATTGATAGTATAATTGAGTGACTTGGGATTGGCCAAGAAAGGAATTTCATGTTTTTAGATTCGATTCGGGGTTACTTTGATTGGTAACTCGGTATCAGCTACAGTTTTTTGACCTCTACAGCGCTTATTTGGAGGTAGGATGAAGAAGCGGAGAGATGCAAAAGGACCTCTGAGTTTCCATCGAGAAACAACTTTATCAAGAGTACACCTACACCAGAGGGGTATATGGGTTTGAAGTTGGAGGTACAATAGCTCTCAGACTATACTTGTGCATTTTTTCCTATCTAACCTGAATAGGGTGATGGTTACAGTCTCTCTTCATTTAAAGGTTCACCTTAGGCACTTTCATCAAAATGAAATCAATTCTGTTTGGTATCTAACTCATCCATTTACAGCACATGTGATCAATAAAAGAGCAATCCGGACCAAAGATTGGCTCAGAGCTTCGGACTTCTGCTTTAAAGCTTTTAAAAACTAGGCCGTCCGCAGCAGTACGGGCTATTCGAAACAATTTAAGGCTGTTTACTGGTGTCAAATGTGTAAGAAATGCCCAATTTAAAATGCATCATTTCAAGTCGATGTCATAATTTAAATGCAATTGACAGCATCCTTTAAAAGGTGCAGCCTAAGTGCACTGCAATTATAATTATATATTTTGACTACTTGTACGTTTTAACATATTTAAATGTTAAAAACCAGTATTTTTACCAAGACGCGTTTACTATAGGTTAATTCTGACGTCAGAAGATGATATTTAACAGGTTATGAGTTTAGAGCACCATTTAGCAGACCTGCTACTCGAACATGCATCAAATTTAGACATTATAGTTTACAGTTATCTTTACCACCATAAATGGTTAAAAAGTTTTCATCAAGTACTGTTGTCTCAAACACGTTTGGACATCCGCGTCCTCTCTCCTCCTTCCTTCTCCCAAAGGTACAAACTAAAAGATATTCGTCTCCTGCGTTCAGGGTCATAAGCTTTCAAATAATTCAAACCACGAGCGTTGAAGTACGTACGTACATCAATTTGAACCAACCAGTCATTAAATAATTGTAGATTGATAATTTTGATTTTACCAAGATATATTTCTGATTTGTACTTTTAAAGCCGGATCAGTGCGCGCGGGGGACAAGTTAGTTAACAGATTAAACAATTAACCAATTATAGTTATTGCAACCAAATTCATGGTATCCTCAAAATTTGTAGTGAAGGCCTAATTTTCCTAAATATTAAAGTACCTCTTTGTCATTCAGGTCGTTCATCAAGGAGACTGCGCATATGGTGGAGCATCAGCAAGGTGGTCCTAACTAAAGCTAAGCCAGATAACTAGGCCTACATTTGCTACAATTGGTTTGCTCACCCTCACCATCTCCCCTGCCTCCGGTTCTTTAACAATTTGTTGCGATCCAAATTGCTTAACTGCGAATGTAACTCGGACTTATGGCGTACCACGAAACTCCCAGAACCCACCCCTCCAAAAAAAAAAACACAATGCGTGCTTTGAAGTTCCCAAAGGTAAGAATATAAATCCCCAACGCTTTTGTTTCATCCACACATTTGCGAGCATGGAGTTTATCAACGCATTTAACATTTGCAAACAGTTTGAAACGTTTTGAGCAGCTGATGGAGGTCTGTCTTCAGGAGTCCTCTTTTTCCTCCTCTTGCCACAGCCCTTTTACTTGATCACATTAAGTGGTTTCGTGAGCAAAGTTATCTACATCCCACATAGATAAAATTATCCTAATGTTATATAGGATGATGAATCAAGGTAGATAACGTAGCGATGAAAAAAAGTTGCACATGTCGTTCTTGCATACAAATGAATAAATTTGAATAATGCTTGCGACCATTGAAAACACAGTTTCTTGGCATGCAAATTACCTTACTGCACCACAGTTCAAGTTCTTAATAAGACTCAAGCGACCTCCAAACAGTAGCTGCTTGTGTGCTGTTTTTTTAATGATTGCACTGCTTGCTACCTGGAGGAAAATAACTATTAAAAGCACCACTAACATGTAGGGAGTTGCTGCGCCACGGGTCCGTGGCGCCAACAATCCCGAAACCGTTAAAAAAAAGTCCAAACACTTAACTATCTCTGATTTATTAAACTCTTAAATCATTATTATGCCCAGACTTTTTAATGTCAGAGTGGTGTACGTGTTTGGCAGCTTTGTTAGAGACTCAATAGTTATCAGAAGTTTGATAATGTTCGATTCAATCCGGAACCGTTTTGTTTTGGTGTTTTAGGGTCCTTCAAATACAATGGTCATTAGAACCCCGTCCACTGCGTAGTTCTAATGCAGCGACTGCACAGACACTACGCTGTTACGACAATTTTTGGGTATTAGCAGTACCCGGTGTTTCAAGCGGTCATCCTTGCCAGTACTTGGTGGGGTCATGTTGATTAACTTTAGTGATCCGACGAAAATTGGTGTGTACCCTCAGCCGCTCCCCTCCTTGAACCTGTTTAACTTTAACAGATGGACACAGCCCAGAGATGACAAACTGCACAACAGTACTATTTCCATGTAGCTTTCCTGGCCTGACTGTCATTTGTGGCCCAGGACAGATTGTTTGTTTGTTGGAGTTTAAGGTCCCATCAACTACAAGGTCATTAGAGACCCGTCCACTGTATAGTTCTAATGCATATACTGCACAGACACTACACTAATGCGACGATTATTGGGTATTAGCAGTACCCAGCTTTCCCGAGCGACCACCCATGTCAGTACTAACTGGGCTTACGTTGCTTAACTTCAGTGATCAGACGAGAACTGGTGTGTCCAACGCAACTCGCCGCTCCCCCCCCCCCCCCCCAGGACAGAGAACCACAGCTATAGCTAATTCAAACTCCCGTTAAGAAGACGGAGCTCGATCTCCGACTACTTTTTCAGCTGAATGAAACTCGTATAAGCTGCAACTACAAAACCAACTTCGGCTCTAGCAGTGGCGGATCCAGGGGGGGCAAGGCAGCAATTGCTCCCCCCTCAGCAGCAATTGCTCCCCCCTCAGTGCCTCAATGGGGCCCATATTTCAACTGCTGGGCGATTCAACTTTGCAAATAATGAGGCATTTTTGCATCGCTATCCCCATTTCTATTATACTGCCAGTTCAACAGTCGCAGTGCAATCTGCAGTTGGCTAAATCATTGAACATGGGACATTGTCTAATGAGCAGTAGAGGACATAGCAGTAGGGATTCTGAATATTTAAAAATATTTGGTGCGCCCGTTTTTTGAAGTGCTGCCCCTTGCTCAGTTCCTGGTCTTCAGCCATGAATTTCTTGAATGATCACAAACTTGGGCAAGGTCTCGTGCTAAAAATCCTGGTACCATTTCAACTATGTATGGATGACGTTATGTGACACACAATAAACCGAATTTGAGCAGGAAAAAAATCTTGTGACGCAGACTAAAGGGCTTTAATTTACCATTGTTTTGTAATAAACCCCTTCAGCCGTTTAGACACACGTCAGATATTGAAATGAAGTATTGACAAGGTCGTCCGTCGACGATGACTTCTTAAAGATGTTTTGAAACTATATTCAAGAACCCTGTTACGCAACTGTGACAGTGAAACAACAACCAGCACCACAACACACACTTGTTGACTTTCAAAATTACTGTGAATTATGGCCCAGTGCTTCTCATAGGGACTCTGTTTTTCCTGTTAATGCTTATGATCCTGATGTGAGTTTTGACTGCTGACATTGCTCAAGTGTCCTGTAGACCAGCTTGTGACTTTGGAAAAGATAATTCATCTATTCCTCCTTATCCGATTATAGGAAACAGAAAGAGAATTACAAGTCGGGGATGGTAGTTATATGTTTCGGGCCGGAGAAACGGGGGGGGGGGGGCAATTAAGAATTATGGAATGTACGTACACTTTAGTACGCTTTCCATGAGTCAAGATGACAGCTACTTGGGGAGTCAATACGCCTTTCGATGCACCTAACAGGAAAGCGTTAACTATCCGGTATTTCAAGTGACTGCCGTAAGGAGCTCTACTAGCCATATCATTTCTTTAGTTACGGGAAGAGTGCACTTGCGCACCCTCTCGTTTTTCGTGCTTGGGACGAACAGGTCATAATAACCTTGAGATGAGTTTGGTATTCGGTCGTTTGAGATAAACGAGTTTCTGGTGCTGCTGCTGTTGCATATACGAATAATAAATTACTGTTTCTGAAATTTTTTTCCTTCGCCCATTTCCTGATATGAAAATCATGAATGTCGTCCTCCCAACCTTAGTTTACGGGCGGTCAGCGTTACATAACTGCTTATTTTAATTAACGCCACATTAGTGACCATCAATATAGAAATAGGTAACGATACGGCTTGAAGTTGTATAAAGTTTTAAACGCAACCAAGTGTTAACATAAGGTGGCTTCCAAGAACGTCCCTCCCCCCATTAGAGGGGGCAGGACCGCAAAAAAAAAAATGCTACAGGAAACTGTCAGTAAGGAACATTAGTTAGTATGATCCTGACCAGCTTACGGAATACCAGCATTAAGAGAGCACTTGCTGGTGACCAAAGTTGAAGGTTAACTTCTGAGGAGGGATGAAAACTCAGAGGCGAACTAAGAACTGGGATTAGGACTTCACTGATAAGGAACAGGCGCTCTTTCGGGTGCCAAGACAGGTTATACGATGGCAAACCTCTAACCCTTTTCTCGCCTACGACAGGGTCGGGTACCCATCTTGTTCCTCTGAAGGGACACAAGGGTGATACATGTAATCGGACGGTGTTTTTTCCGCAGCCGGCTGCCGACCAACGCTGCAGCCCCTAGTTCTTATACGTGCAAATGTCATCGTACACCACACGGAACCTCAGTTTTACGCCTCATCCGAATGAAGGTGTGGACTCGGGGCTTCTCTCTCGCCCGAAAGAAGCCAAGCCGCCTCGGTTCAGTATCGAATCTGGAACCACAGGCGCCTTAAATCGAGCACGCTACCTATTGCTCCACCGAGGCAGGTCAGTTTATACGATGGACATGCAAGTCATCTATAATTGATATTTGAACTAGGGCGATGATACGGTTGACCATTTTAAAATCTAGCGGCTAGTGGTCTAGAAAGGTCTAAAAGGGAGTTTAGAGCACCTTTTCAGTTCTGCTGTTTTGATCTCCTTCATTGTTGACAGATTTATGGAATTCATATTACGCTTCATCAATGCCTCCTGTCGTTGAACTTAAACTGATAAGACAGCTGCCTGCCTGCTTTGAAGGCAGAACACGAATATCTTTTTGAATTATGTAAACTCGTCCTTTCAAAAAAGTCTTTTGGTCGATAGCAGGAAGTCGACTAAATAAAAAAGGTACACTTCGAAAAGGACGTGAATAAAGTGCTGTCTTGAGCATCTTTATTTCAATAAATGGCACTGTCAACGCGAACTACACAAATTCTTGGTATTTCTGTCCTAGTGCATGCAAGATGCAATCTATTAACCCCATCCATTACCCTTGCCACCCAGGTTGTTATTTAAGATACACTGATTGGCAAATCTTGTTGGATCCCTGAACATTATGACATATTGATTTTTTTCTTATCATCTTTAGGAACTGAAAATTGCCATTAACGAAAATGTGCATTTCAAGCCATTACTTATAAAAATTTTCTACCCCTCCCTCGTCACCGTAATTTACAGATATATATATATATATATATATATGAAGTACCTCAAGAGTTTTAAATTAACAAATGAGAGAGAAGGGGGAGGTAGGGCAACAAATGGGAGAACATTTCATACACTGATTGCAAAGTACAGTATGTTGAGAAAGATTTTCAAAGATTTCAAATTTCGATCAAATACCCGGTAGATTCAATCAAAGGCTTTCCAGAAGTTATTGTTGATTACTCGACTCTCTCATCTACAGAAGTGTTTCAATGGATTTATTTTCCTCTTTTCAACTAATAAAACACTTGCACTACGAAATTGTCAATTTTTATTTTCAAATGATTCACACTCTGGTATTTTAAAAGTTGTTCAACTGATTGCTCCACAAATTTTTGCTATTCACCTAAAAACGTAAGGGACTATTGCTTACGGTCGCTCACTTTCGCCCTTCAGCAATGGATGCTTACTTGCAAGGTAGAGGTCGGCTTTATTGTTAAAGTCCTCTCACTATTCGTCCCGAAAATAGTACCAACAGCTTGCTCCAGAATCGATCTCGCAGTTAATCCATTCACAAGGCAAAAACTTCAAGCATGCTAGTCGTGTTCTTTGCTGGACGTGAAAATGTGCAACCCATTGATAAGTACATTAGAGATACAGGAGTGAAAGGTGTGCAGTGGATTAAGGCAGTGGTTCTCAAAGCGTGTTCCGTGAAGCCACTTCAAGTGTTCCGCAAAAAAAATTTAATTCACAAATAAAGCAATGGAGAGATACTCTGATGTGACCCGCAGAATCAATGGAGGAGGGGGTGACTAAAGTGGAGACAGGCAAGCAGAGTCCTGTGTGGTAGGAGGATCTCAATCTAGTTGAAAGGGAAGTTCTACAGGACAGTGGTTAGACCAACTATGTTATATGGATCAGAGTGCTCGGCAGTGAGGAAGAGCTGCGTAAATAGAATGCGAGTAGCTGAGATACAAATGCTGTGGCACATATGTGGCGTGTCGAGAGCTGATAGAATTAGGAATGAGCATATTAGAGGTAGCTTGGGGCGGTGCGCATCGCCGAAAAGGTGAGGGAGAATAGGCTGAGGTGGTTTGGGCACGTCATGCGAAGACGGGCAGAGGACGAAGACGGGCAGAGGAGCTCGTTAGGTTACTTCCAGGAATGCAGGTGGTTGGTAGCACCAGAGGCCGGAGATCGAAGATGTGGGAACAGGTTGTCCGTAAGGATTTGACAGTGTGTGGGGGTGGACGGGGTACTGGGGGAGAGATAGACGGGAGTGGAAGGCTAGAACCCGCAGACCCGACCCTGCCAAAGGCGGGATAAGGGTATGATGATGATGTAGTAAGTACCAAGTGTAGAAAGTGTACACAACCTGCTTTAAACTTTATGTTGAATTGTTTAGTGTTCAGTTTTTTTCAGTCAATTCAGTTTAGTGTTCCCTGACTTTAAAAAGATTGAGAACCACTGGATTAAGGGGTGGAAATACTAAGGGTTCCAACCACATGGTTTTTTTTTTTTTGTAGATTAGTAAACAATTTGATTCGACAAGCACAGTCATCTTAAGATAAAATTGTGTAATTTTTAAATCTGCACGAAAAATGGACTACCGGTGGCAAACTCTAGCCCAAGGAACAAACGGTAATTAAACGGTTTAGACGTGATTAGGTTTGTTAATCATTGGGACGTGCTGCAGCCCTTCATATCAAGGTCATATTAACTCATAAGTATTTAGTGCTACCAGTTTTCCTAGTTATTGGTCGCTATTTTTTTCTTCTTCTTCGTCTTATGGCAGTTATATTACGAAGGTATTTATCATGCATGATCTGAACTTGAATTATAATGATAGAATCTTAAACATGGCGCCTAAAATTCGAAAGAACATTCTAAATTGAAAAAAAAAGAACTTTATGACGCCATCTTTGTTTTCTTCGTTCTTCTGTTGTTAGTTGACATTGTTTGCTACAGTACTTCATATTGCAGAGACGACAAGTTTTTACACGAGACGAAAGTAATTTAGTTAACTAATTTAACTACATGATGAGTAAGTTATATTTAACGGTACCGCGATAGGACGGCAAGCCGATGGATTTCCATCAAGGTCGTCTGTCGCTCTAATCTCTCGTTTGCTTATTCATTTGTCTGCAACATGTGTTACAACGTGAAAACGCCAATTTTATGAATGGATTTTTTTAAAGCTGAGTAGAACATGTTATCTAGTGCGGAATACAAACCGGAAGCCTGTAGGTGCCAAGAGTCCTGAGTTGTGGGCTTAAACCTACTCCAGGTACCACATAGGAATTACGTTGCGTTAGTGTTAAGTAAAAGTATTTTAGTGCTTCGTATTGATATCGTGCTCGTACTTGTGCATAATGGACACCATTCAAAAGTCAAAAATGGCCTAATGTAAACTACCCTAACCAAACTCAACCTAACCTACTGTATAGGCCTACTAATGAAATTCCTTTAGGTTACCTGGAGTATTTTTAAGACCACAACTCATGAATGCGGACACCTACAGCAGGCATGTCAAACTGGGGGTACTCCGAGGGCCGCATTGATAACATATGCGTTGTCGTGAGGGCCATACAGTGTTGACCGTTTTTAGTACTGTAATTTGTTTTTAAAAAAGGCCCGACCTGACGGCGTCGCGTTTATTTGACATAATAATTGCCGAAATCGTATTTAAGGGGGCAACTGTTCCCCACTCCTTAAGCCTCTGAATGGCAGGTCGCGTATGTATACAGTATCTACATGGTATCGATTTTGCGGGCCGCAACTCTCGGCTTCAGTTTGACACCCGCGACTTACAGGTTTCCCGGATTCTTTGCTGCACTAGACAACAGCGTGTCCTAGTCAGTTATAAAAAAAATTATCCATGAAATTGGTGATTTTTAGCCCAGTTTTTTTATAAATGGGGAAGCTGATGTTCATGACTTCATCTTTCCCCTTTTTACGTTAGTGTTGTCTTGCAAATGTGTGAACTACCTTTCAGGAACATTCGGTAAGGGAGTTCTTCCACGTCATGTTTACAAAACTGACAATTATCATTCCATACTCTGCACATTCTGGTGACAACACTTAACGTGACGTCATCAGGCCTTTTGTGTACCGATACGTTCATTGTCAGATTCTGATCATATCCCCTTTCAACTGTTCAGGGTTCTTCCGCATGTTTTACTTTTTTTCAGGTGAGAGGGAGAGAGCTCCGACCCCGTATTGTAATGGCGGTGTTGCCTGCACGGAAGAGAGCCCCTTCTCCCTCTTCCCATGGAAACGAAAATAACTAATCAAGTTATGGCATCGGGTTTCCACGGCTCCCATGGCGTTGGAAACGGAAGTTGCCATCAGAAAGTTGAATCGGCGGCAGTCAGCTTCAAGTATACCTTCCAAACGTTCCTTGAGGTCCGCCCAAGGGTTCCGCCAATGGCAAGATAAAATATGAAAATAACAAGGAAAACACAAGAAACGAGAACGACTTTTATCTGACGAAGATGAGCTTCGGGTGCCTCTCTCAAACATTAGGCCACGAATTCAACTCCTTATGCTAAAACATACACCTGTAGGAATTAATGTTTTTCTCTGTCACTGTATGGGTTTCCGCGAAAGGTCTAAATGTTCCGAAGGGTTCCGTTCCAATAAAAAGGTTGAAAAACACTGGGTTAGGATATCAACGAGACGAAGGGTACTCCAGATCATGCCTTAGAGGTGCTAAAAGGGCCAGTAAAAAATCTCGGTGTGTGGGATGTGTTTTATGCTACGTGTGGTTCCACTGCAAAATCGTAAGAGACGACTGGGTTATGACCGGGGCAGTTTTAGAGGTGTGCAAATGGTGCAGTCGCATTCGGTGGCAATTTTAGGGGTTGTGTAGCCGTCGACACACTTGCAGCCAGACCCTTTATAAATTCTAAACCCGCCACGGGGTTGTGACCAGAAGTTGGTAACAATTATCTGAAAGTCATAAGCCAATTGTTGGTCCCTTTGTGCAACTGTCATTTCAAGATTTTTTTTAAATCGGTCTGCTCCCTGTTTGGTTTGCTGGAATTTCCGGTTTTTCATATTTATTTTCCTTTACTGCATATCTCGGAATTCATAGATGCTTAACTCTGCCACAGGCTGATAGTAGTAATAACAGCCAGCAGAAACACGCCTTTCTAAGACCTGTTTTTGACTCACTGTGCCAACTGCCGTGCAACATGTATTAAGGAGTTAAAATTTCAGCATTGATTCTTATGCGCAATTGTCATTTGAATTCCTAAAGATCTTGAAGTGAACACAGTGATAATATGCAAGAGGTGGATATTGAAGTCTAAACATGACCGATGATCGTGACGTAATAGTAGAAACTATTCCGTGGTTTTATATAAGGTATTTCAAGGATTTATTTAATGTTCTTTGAATAACAAGATCTTGAATCAAATTAGTTGCAAGACATCTAGAGAACTATATTGCCTTCAATGATACTGAATACCCTATTATGTCGTATCAGGAGCGACACGCATAACCAAAAAAGTTTTCATAACGTGGTTTGCATAGAAGATGAGGATTTGTGCAATAATTTGTAACGATCATGATCAGACAACTTCGACTCGGCTACCAACGTCTAATAGTACCACCCTAATAACATGTTGAAAATACACCGTTGAATTTCCTAAAGACATTTGACAAATGCAATTCCAACTCGCTGTATTCCAACTCTCGGCGCCAAGCTTCCACTTGTGGGAATTTCGGCAACCTACGTACATATGTGTTGTAATTTTCGTGCACTAGTGACGTCATACACACCACACAGGTCCTCAGCCTTACGTCCCATCCGAAGTGGGACGTTTCCACTACTTACAAAAGGCAAAGGAGCTTCCCCTTCTGGTTTTTTGTTTTGTTGGTGTTTAAGGGCCCTTCAACTACAAGGTCATTAGAGCCCCGTCCAATACATAGTTCGAATGCAGGATCTGCACCAGACACTACGATAATGCGACGATTTTGGGGGATCAGCTGTAGCCGGTTTTCCCAAGCTGCCATCCATGTGAGTACTAGCTGGGCTTTCGTTGCTTAACTTGAGTGATCAGACGAGAACTGGTGTGTCCAACGCAATAAGCCTCTCTTCCCCTCCTGGTGTCGATCCCAACGTTAGATAATGAAATACACCGGCTACACCCCTTCCGTCGGTCGGGATCAAGTCTGTGGCTGAGGTTCGAGTCGAAGAGTGCAGAGGTGGGTCTAACATGACCATCACGGTATGGTAACTGGATGTTCGTCTTCTTCTGTTACTGTTAAGTGCTTTTCCAGTCTATGGTAGGTTAGAGTACGTGTGAGTTCCTAAATCGAGAACCCTGAATTGTACTAATAGGAAAACAGTCTCAAGAGAAACCTAAAAGAAGTTGTAGTTCTTTCCGGAAATTAGCCCCTTCCCCCTCCCCCATTTTTTGTCTTTTTGAAGAAAAGACAAAAAATGTAGCCAAGCAGCCATAACAGGCCGAACCCTAAGGAGGCTGCTCGCGGGTGAGGAGGAGGTAGGTGTAGGGGATGTAGGAGAGGGGAAATTAGCAGCACCCAACGTTTCCCACCAACCAACCATGTTGGTTGGAGTTTAAGGTCCCGTCAACTACAAGGTCATTAGAGACCCGTCCACTGTATAGTTCTAATGCATATACTGCACAGACACTACACTAATGCGACGATTATTGGGTATTAGCAGTACCCAGCTTTCCCGAGCGACCACCCATGTCAGTACTAACTGGGCTTGCGTTGCTTAACTTCAGTGATCTGACGAGAACTGGCGTGTCCAATGCAACTCGGCCGCACTAGAAATGTAGAAGTCGTAGGCGATTTAGTCGCCGCTTTAATCATTTTCAAAGGTACATTATCCCAATTGAGCGAAGTATAAGCACACATTGGGGACCACATCCAAATGTATTGACGCAAGAGGGTATAAGTAGTACCTCACACCTCTGGGAATTCTCAATTTGCACATTTTCTGCGCGTGCCTTCAAGCGGCTTGTCACCACCAGTTTTGTAGCATCACTTTACAGTATAATAATAATAGCAAGTCTATGAATCCATTCAACATTTTCATGGAGGAGATGGAGGAGAAAAAGTTTCTGTTTAATCTCTTCCCCTTGCCCCCCCTTCACCTTTTTTTTTTTTTTTGATAAGTCACACCTGTTAATGAATAAATGTGCATCCTGTTTGACGACGAGTAATCGGACAGTCTTAACAACTCAGTATGACGTACTAAGCAAGCGTTTTATTAACTATATTTAAATTAGTATTTGGATTCTGCTATGCACCAAATACAAACGGCCTCGAGTATTTTCACTACTAGCCCCCTTCATCCCCCTCTCCTATGTTTTTTAATGTTCTTGCCTCATTGACTGTTGATTAGTTAGATAACAGGTGGTTTAAGTTATAAATCATAATCATCAATAACTTTCTTATAGTAAACGTCTCAAATCGTCGATTATTTTTGACAAAGCTTCACTCCTAACTTGGGCTATGTCTAGGTTACGTAGGCGTTCTTAATACTTCAGCACATGATGACGTGATTAAATTGTTTCGTTGGCGTTTTGGGGCCCTTCAACTCAGTGCCGTAACTTCAGTTGTGGCGCCCGGGGCAAGAAGCATTCGAAGCGCTCCGTCCCCTGTTGCTTGTTCTGAGCAGACATGGTCCACGTATGTAGGCACTTTTTATTTGCCGTAAAGTCGTCGTACAGACATTTTGTAGCGGCGGCTGATTTCCAGAAGGCGGCATTTGCACGTAAAAGAACCCTCTCTACAATGCAACGGGTAGAGGAGGCAAAATTTTCAGGTGTAGGAGAGCTCGCCCCCTGACGTCGGTGGAATGCCCCAAACGAACAGTAGACCAACGATAAATAAGCGTAGGGATTGCAATGTGGTCGGCAACCGGCTGTGGAAAAATCATGTTCAATATATCGCCTTTATGACCATTCAGAGACAAGATGGGCATCAGACGCGAGTTGCTTTGATATAGTAGGTCCTAAATATTCGACCCCCCCCCTCCCTCCCTGAAAATCCATACGGAGAGGGTTCATTATCTAATTTATTGTTTTGAAATTTGAATAGAGACTTAATATCGTGGCCAGTTCAACTAATACAGGAGGCCCCAAATTATGATCTTTCCTTTGACCAGACGAGGTGTTCCTTTTGTAGAAAGGTGCACTGAAAACTAAACCCTTGAAAAATAGGATGCTTATGGATGGACGCAGCTGGCCCGTACCCCAAATTTAATTTCCCTCATTCTCAAGCTCGGTGCCCTGTGGGGCAACGAAACTATCTGACCTCTCTGACAGGATTAAACCTGCAGTCCAGTCCTCACATTGGACGATACACTGAGCACTTGAGCTACCCTAAGCGCGCCCTCTGCTGGTTTTTGTGACCGTAGGCCAAGGTATGAAGGATTTCCAAAGTGTATAATTGAAGTGGGGAACCGGAAATGGATTTAAGTACTTCTCACGCCTTCGTGAAATGCCTTAAAGGTGTAGTTTGTAAAAAAATTTTATAGGAGTATAACATATAGGGAGGAACCCTGTTGAATATCAAACAAGAAAAGAATCAACGGTGTACAATTATGTTGACTCTCCTTTCATCTCCCCACCTCTCTCCCCCATTTGGCCCCCCCGCCCGTCGGCCCTCCCTTCCAGAGATCCCCCCCCCGTGTTGAAATATGAAGGTGTGCATTAACCGGACATTAAAAAAGAAACGCCTATAATGTGGCTTTGTATGTTTTTTGTGTCTGCAATTCATTCCTGTAAAAATTTTTTGGCGATGACCACTTTACAGTTTAGGATAGTGATGATGATTCACACTAACCACATTTAAGGGGGGAGAATGAAAAGGGTAAAAGAAAGAATTTATAACTTTTTTTTTTTGAGATTATGACAAAACTAATATATAAAATTTAAATTTGGATTTGGTGACATGAGTGTAGCCAGTGCACGAGTACTCCTCTTTTTTACCCACCTTCTGCACCCCGTGTCGCTTTTCAGAGCTCCAACTTTTGCTCATGCTAGCCTCCCTCCTGCTCCTCAACTTGTGACAGCCCTCCCTTTCTTTTATAGCTAGGTTATTATTATGATTGGAGTTGCCTGCAATAGCAAACTGAGTAGCGCTTCCTGTTGCAGTTAGTTGCACTCGAAACGTGGTCGTCATCTCATGTTTTCAGTGCAAACCAAACGAAGGAAAAGATGGACATTTTTCTGCCAAGTGAACTTCTCTCTCTCTCTCTCTCTCCCTCACTCACTCACTACGAGCGAAGCCAGGCAAGAGATGGAGGGCAATGACTTCCAACGTTCCAATAACCTAGATAACAACACTTCCTGAAACGCAAACTACCTTCGCACCAACCAACCCTTTTTTCCTCTCTGCTGTGTGTGTGTCTTTCACTCAGCACGACGTCACGCCATTGCCTGCCTGCTTTGGCTTTTCTCCTTCTTTGTGCCGTTTGTTCACATTCACGCAATCCAGGAGAGGACGTGGGTAGCAGAACGGGGAACGATCACATAATACGTCTGATAGGTTGCACAGCAAGAGTGTTGTTACTCATTTGAGCCACGGGCCATTTTCTTAACCACTTCATGTGGGCCGCGCATGTATTTATATTGTTCCTCATTAGCAACTCTTTTCCCCGCGTGTGGTACGGCAGGTACCCGTTTTTGTTCCTCTTGATGGGCATATGGACGATCTTTTGGACGGTATTTTTCCGCAGCCGGCTGCCGACGAAAAATGCAACCCCTATGCTTATTTATCGTCGGACTACTGCTCGTTGGGGCACTCCACCGAGCTGTTATACCTGGGAATTTTGTCGATCTACGCTTTGCATGTGGAAAGGGTGGAAGTGCCATATCGTACGCAGTGCACAGGGCCACGACTTTACTTCCTATCCGGCGGAAGGAGCACTAGGCCTCGGTCCAGGATCATCATACCCTTATCCCGCCTGTGGCAGGGTCGGGTCTGTGGGTCCACTGAACATACTCTGACTGGGGGCTCCCCAGCCGGGTGTCTAGAACCCGCAGGATTATCGGTTGGGGTTGTCTGTGGGGGATGCCAGCCTACCCTACGTGTTCCAACATCGCATTACGCAACCAAAATAGAAAGTTTGGCAGGTAAATTAATGCTTTGTTGGTTATAATATTAATTGCGTGGTGTCTGACCTATTGCACAATAACAATAAGCAATCGATTTCACACGCAACTCGGCCCGGGATCCAACCTGAAATTACTGTCACAGTAGTCCTGCCCGCCGATCTCTCTGGGCACCTCTTATGTAGAATGCAGCCGTGTCAACTGATCAAGGTTAGTCACGGCCTCCTACGAAATAAATGAGAAATTCTGGTTTACCGGATTAGTCACGGATCCTCTCCCCTTGTTCACGGTGGTTACATACTGTGCTCAAACGAGCATTGTCCCGTGAAAGACTTCGCTTGCATAGCCCATCATCTTGACCCTTATGTCCGTTAAAGTTTTTCTAAATACTCTACCTCGATATTGGCACCGGGGTTCAAGACAAAAGCATTTCGAGCATCAAAAAGAAAGTGGCTGCAGATTAGCATTAGACAGATTCCGGGGCTCTTGTACTAGTGCACAGATCGCACACCCTACAAAGGTTTGAATTCTTCCAAATGAAGACTATTGGTACTCCTCGCCAAAAATTCCTGGCGAGGAATTCTTTTGTGTCTAATTTCATCATACTCTTATCCCGCCTATGGCAGGGTCACGTTAGCGAGTTCTGGCACACCATTCTTTTCTGTTCCCCGATCAGTCCCCTGTCCACCTCCACCCCTTTTTTGTCGTTGTCTTTCAATACTAATTTTATTCTTGCTGTCAGTTATTCAGCCGTTTATATTTCTGCAGGTATTCCTTTAATGGATATGCGGGATTCTTGCAACCTTGCATTAGGTCCTAAACGGATTAGCGATAGTAAATGGGCCTGCTGAAGATAGTACTGGGTATATTGCACTATTAAAGTTTTAATTTGAAATTTATGCCAGATAAAATTCAGGGTATACGAGATTTATTCACTTGGAAGTTTATAACAACATTTATGAAAAACTAGAGTGTGCTACAGGCTCTTTTGCCACTACCCATGCAAGGAATTTAATGGCGAGGAGGGGCAGGGTAGGGAACCTTCAATAAAATTGAGATTTAATAGTTCAGGAGCTGAATTCTAATCCACTAGTGTCTTCAAATGGATCTCCTTCGTGACACCAGTTAATATTCTACTGATAGTGAGGTGCTCAACACTTTCTGGATGCCGAAATTTGTCTCTGTATTGGCCAGTATGTCCACTATTGATGAGTCAACTGTGATCTCATAGATAACCCCCATCTTGAAAATGTGGGGAAATTTTAATTTATCATTTTAGTATAGGAAGACAGGAAAAAATATTGCTGAATGTAAATATCGAATTTTTCATTTGGGGGTTTATAACCTTTTTATTTGGCACTTCCTTTTTTCTTTATTGTTTCCCCGTTTAATATAAATTATTATAAATTTGTCAGGGAAGGAAATGCCCAAACTGGTTCACTTATAATATGAGAAAAATTTAATTTTGAATTTAGTGACCTAGCTAAATTTATCATTGTGAACCTCTAAATGTCGTGGGTAATTCATAAAATAACGGAAATTCAGAGTCGACCATTAAATGGCGTAAATTGATCGATTCTTTTGAGAATCTATAGTCTGTGCTTTCTTTTAATACAGTGAAGAGACCGCGCTCATTGTCAGTACCATGAGTCCAACCTCCACCTCATCACTATTTTAGTTTTTGCACGGGTCATGTGCAGGTTTAGCACGCTTGTCAGAAGCACCTTTTATTCCCGAGAAGGCCACCCCCATCCGAGGTTGTTCCGTCAGTTCATGACGGGCAGATTTGAACCTGTCAAAGCTTAGTTGATTGTCAGAAGTCTGAAGTCCCCTGCACTACTCTCCTCTAAGGGCTTTCAAGTTTTTGTCCACCCTCTTCAGCCATAATCACGAGTTCGAGTCCAGAAGCTACATGTACACACCTTACTGATAAGTGCTATTACAAAATGTCATGATCTTACATGGGTCATCTTGGGTGGGCTAACGACTGAAGGGATCCAATGGCCGATAAGTATCTGACCACTTGCGTTTCTGCTTAGCTTTTCGATTATGAAGTATGTAGTTGGGATGAATTTGGTATTTTTTTTCTTGGGCTGTATTTCAAGAATCCCGCCTCGGTGGCGCGGTGGGTAGCGTTCTCGGTACCTTCTGCAGTGGTTCTAAGTTCGATACTGGATCGAGGTGGGTTTGCTTCTTTCGGGCGAGAGAGATGCGCCTTCCTTCGGATGAGAAATAAAACCGAGGGGTCCCTTGCGGTGTGCGACGGCATTTGCACGGAAAAGAACCCTTTCTAGTGTGCAACGGGTAGGTGAGGCAGAATTTCCAGGTGTAGGAGCCCGGTTGACTGCCCCGTCCAACAGTAGACCGACGATCAATAAGCTTAGGGTCTGCAGCTGTGGTCGACAACCGGCTGCGGAAAAACACTGTATTCATTCAGAGAGACAACAAAATGGATAACCAACCCCGCCATAGGCGGGAAAAGAGGAGTTGGAGTTGCTTTGGGCTGTATTTTAAGAGTAGGGATGGAGAGGAGGAGGCAGGTAGTGAGACCTTGGTGATCCGATGACCATCAAAATTCACTGACCCGTGTCCGTTTTCTTTGTTAGGACAAATGGAGATTAATCAATACGAGATTCTGCATGGCATTTGAACTTTAGAAATAAAAGCATTGGCCTTTGGTATCGACGTTTGACAATCTTAGAGTAACACGACTTGGAACTCAACTAAGATGAAGTTGACATTTCAGAGGGGGATGGGGGCTTTTTTTTTTGATAAATTGGTCCGCCATTTTTTTAATAATGTTCAAGTGGCACTTCTCTGTTGTTTAATTTTTAAACAATTGAATTGAGATGACTGATTTCGATCACAAGTTTCATAACAATAGTAACATAAGAAACGTCATTAAAAAGATCAGGCTGTTGAATCGTCGATTGCAATCGGCCCGCGATGTGATCGAGAAACGTTGGGTGGGCAACCGCGCCGTCTAGCAATCGATAGATTGTTAAATGAGGTACGAGTAACATCAGAGAGTCTCCTCCATTTGAATTTGAAAAAAGAAAAGGCAACAACACCCCAACCACACAACCTCCGAAGGCCGCTTATCTTTGTATAGAAAGATGTCACCAGAGGTCAATGGCCCCGTTGCAACTTTCTGCACTGTTGGGATTGCAAACGCAACAACCACGTGCTTCCGCATCCTCGAATAAGTAACGGAAGAGGCTGGTGACTTGCAGCAAGAGATACTGTGTAATAAATTTTCAGAAACTAGAAATCGGTGGAGTAACTAGCCTACACTACAAAAAAGACGATGAACTCTCCTGTTTCCTTGTTGTGGGACGTTATTTCAGTTGAAGCGTCACTGCCATCTATTGACAACTGTAAGCAACTGACACCACACCCCCCAATAAGTGAAACGTTCGAGTCTCTTGCCTGCCAATTCATTTTACGTTCGATAGTGGACAAATGATGGGGGTCATTCACAACAGAATGGGATGTAACATGTCAACACTCTTCCCGCCTTCCATCCCACCTTTTCGGAACTCGGCTTTCTGGTCATTTACACCTTCTTCAGAGTAACGAGCACTTTGCGCCACCAAAAATGACTCTCTGATTTTAAAATACTGTACAGTATTTGCATACTTTAAGAAGTACAATACTAAGCCCCCTGGGTGATACTTGACAAATTTTTGTTGGAATACCTGTCTAAAATACCCGCCACACTCGCGGGATCAACGAAGTTTTGGCAACGTCACTTTACCTATCCAGTGACCTTTGTTCCATCCTAGAGCTACTTAACCGCTGCAAACGTCTTCTCTGACCCAGAGGTGGTTTCAAATAATTGTTTTATTCACTAGGTGGGCAACCTGCGACCTACTAGGTCCATTTGTGTGCCCCACCGACACTGGCGCATTTTTTTTTCTTGATTTATCACCAAAACAAGAGGACAATGTGGCCCGCTACAGGCTTTGAGGACGGTTATGTGGGGGGGAATGAGTTATGATTTTATAGTTTTAGTATCTTGTGGAATGTGGCCTGTAAGAGGCCTTCAGAGCTGTGATGTGGCCCATCAGAGGCCTTCAGAACCGTGATGTGGCCCTCAGAGGCCTGCCTAAAGTCAAAAAGTTGCTCATCTCTGTTCTACATGCAGTGGTTCGAGTCCCAAGCAGTCCCATGAAATACCTTCCCTAATATTTGAAGAGTTCAATGACAGCGTTAAATTGCTCGAAAATTTGATGGGATGGCAAAATTTCCGAGAAAATACCTCAGTTTATTAGGCACCTCTCTCTCTCTCTTCCCCCCTCCCCCCTTTCCAAGAAATTGTTTTATTTTTTTAAAAAAAAAGATAATTTAGAGAAAGTGAAATTAATTAGGTTATGGAGGTACACGTTATATCTTGTATTGATACGGTCGTGTTCGTAATATTACAGTAGGTAGTACTACAACAGCAGGGCAACTTTTATTTTTGCCAACCAAAAAAACAGCAAAGCAACCACCCTGTCACCCTCCTCATTCAACAATTTATAACGTGCTTCTCTCTCTCTCTCTCTCAGTACTTTCACCTCTTGTGAAAACAAGTTTATCGAAATGGATCATGTTATATTAGCACCTACCTTTGTAACAGTTATGTTGGGAAGACGGGGGGGAGGAAGTTTTCAGATTGAAAATTAGAGGCTTTTTACATGCCGTTGTATGCAAATTATATCCTAAATTCAGATAGAAGAGGAGGAGGAGGGGAAACTTTTATTATTTTGTTATAGGGCGACCTATATTTCTCTTCCTCTCACCCCCCCCTTTCCATCTTTTCAACCAATCATACAATATTGCGTGGACAAAAAATACACCATATTATATAGAAACTATTGTATAACTAACAACAGGCACACAAAAAAGACCATCTCTCTTCACGACACACCAAAAACCACTTTCCATATTAAGTAAAAGTCTTGACATGATTGCGGAAATCAACAAATAACTTTGAAAGTTTAACAGAACTTGGTGGAGAGGGGGGCTACTCATGTACCACTTTTCCTCATCTTTAAAAACCAAACCATTGGCGGAGGACAGAAGTGGACGTTGACGAATCTCTGGACAGATTTTGTCCTATATAAACTGTTGAGTTGGTGTTTTAGGGCCCTTCAACTGCAATGGTCATTAGAGTCCCGTCCACTGCGTAATTTTACTGCAGAGTCTGCACAGACACTACGCTGTTAGGTCGATTTTTGGGTATTAGCAGTATCCAGTGTTCCGATGCAGTCACCCATGCCAGTACTAACTGGGGTTGCGTTGCTTCACTTCAGGGATCATGCGAGATACCTAGCGAGTAACGGAATTTATTCTGCGTCCATCTGGTGTGCAAGTGGCCCAGCTGTGGTTCCGTTTCGTCGGGTCTGTGTTTTAGGATCCTTCAACTACAAGGTCATTAGAGCTCCGTCTACTGCAGAGTCTGCGCAGACACTACACTAATGCGACGATTATTGGGTTAATAGCGGTACCCAGTTTTCCCACGCGACCACCCATGTCAGTACTAGCTGGGGTTGCGTTGCTAAAATTGCAGTGATCAGATGAGAACTGGTGTCCAATGCGATACAACCGTTCTTCAATTCGAGGGATTCTCCATCGACTAATTTCCCCCCCCCCCCCCCTCCATTTCATTTGGTCACTTTCGTCCTATTTATTAGTGTGCTAGAGGATGGTGACAGTAGTTAGAATCGAACCTGTGCACCCCTAAGGCAAAAAAGTTGCAAAAGTCACTTCATTCTTCCCAGTTTAGTAAGGCTACAACTCGCTTCATTGTTTTTCTGTTAAATCAGGCAGAATGCATTCCCTGTTAACGAATAAATTAAAACCTGGAGCAGTGGCGGATCAGAGGGGGAGCACTACAAAATAGTGCGCCCCAAATATTTTTAAATACAGTATGTAGAATCCCTTTGTATAAATCTAGCTACCAACTTCAATAGGTCCTCAACTGCCCCTTAGACAATGTCCTATCTTCAGTGGTTTAGCCAACTGCAGATTGAACTGGCAGTGTAGAAATGGGGACAGGAATGCAAACATGCCTCATTAGTTGCAAAGTTGAATCCTGCATCAGTTGAAATATGCGCCCCATTGAGGCACTCTGGATCCGCCCCTGACCTCGAGAGGGTATTTATTTTTTTTTTAAAAAAAAAGGCATTTTCTGTAAATGTTACTTTTGTAAAATGCTTCTGCAAAGAAGTTTGCTAAATTCACTTTTCCTAATTTCAAATATGATTTCCGGGAAGGGAAGACTGAAGGCATCACGACGTTCGTCTTGACTGGTTGGTTAACTACTACCCATTAGTTATCATTACACGACTTAAGAATCCACGAAATACGTTTCCAGTCCGTGAATTTTAGCGGGTCATAAAAGTTCAATTTCAGAATTGCAATTAATATAAATATGAGTGAGGTTATGAACCATTAAATAAACTAATCAGAGCGTGGCTTACCCTGTCTTTCAATGAAGAATTTAATTTGGTCAATTCACATCCGTTCGTACATTGATGCGAAGCAATTGTTGCGCTTGAGAGGTCACGGGATCGAACCCTTGGTAAAATGTTATTCTTCTGCCTTTATATAATATTTCTCTTCAAAGATTTATATACACTCTTGCTTTTGTTACGTGTTCCTCCATGTTTATGTCCGGTCTTGGCTCAAGGAAGCCCTAAGTCAGGAGTTCATTAGGCACACACATGCACTCACACCTTGTTTCAACAACACTGTTATGTGTTACGCAATTCCACAGGACCCGAGGTTACGCCTCACAAAAGTGATCTAGGTGACGCATCAGACCTTGAATCATTTTAATTGGTCAAGATATTTCACAAGTTGAACTTTGACACCGATAATAGAAAGCCATCAATGAACTCCTTATTTTTGTTTTTTACTGTTAAAAGTATTTGCTTGGTCTGATCTGGAATGCAGGTTCGTTCCTACCTACGGCTAACGTTACTTGTAGATGCAAAACTATTCATCAGTTTCCTAAGCCGTTTGCTGCCTATGGCAGGGCTAGGTACCCACTTTGTCCTTCTGAATAGACACATGGGTGATACATTAGACGGTATTTTTCTGCAGCCGGTTAAAGACCTAAGCTTCAACCTCTATTCTTATTTATCGTCGGCCTCCTGTTGGTGGGGGCACTCTACCTTCACCAGACGCCAGGGGGCGAGGGCGGCGAGCTCCTATACCTAGGAATTTTGCATCATCTACCGTTGCACAGTAGAGAGGGCTCTTTTATGTACAAATGGCGTCGTACATCGCAGGGAACCTCGGCTTTACTTCTCACCCCCGAAGAAAGGCGAACTTGGACGTCTCTCGCCCGAAAGAAGCCAGCCCACCCCGATCCAGTATCGAACCTGTACCCACTGATGCAGTAATGGAGCACACTACCGAGCTCGCCTTCCTTTGGTTTGGGTAGCAGAAATTGCCTCTCCCCCAAAAAATGATAGGCCGACATTAAAAAAGCAGTTGTGGTAAAAAAAAAATGATGTTCACAGTTTCACAGACGGCGTGTAGGTATTTCCTCGACCCTGCCATAAGCAGGTAAAGGGCGAAGGATAGGAAATCATTCGTCAGACACTGATTAAAGCCGGCCTCATACGGGGTTCGAGCGCAGGACGGAGGTCGGAGGCTTGCTCGTCCGTAAGGACGAATGTCACCCCCCCTGTTTCATTGGCGTTTTAAGGCCGTTCAACTTCAGAGACTGCACAAACAGTCTACACAGAGACTACACTAATGAGACGATTATTGGGTATTAGCAGTACCCAGTTTTCCCAAGCGGCCACCCATGTTAATAGTAACTGGGTTTGCGTTGCTTAACTTCAGTGATCAGACGAGAACTAGTGTGTCCTCTTTCCCATCGCCTAGCCCTCAGTACCTAAATCTCGTAGAGAAAACTGACCGGGCACAAACATGCAACAGTCTTATTATGCGGCGTAGCTTTCACGAGCATTAGGACACATTCCGGGAGTAGCTTTTGGAAGACGTCAGCTTCTGCAACCTCTTAGTAGGCGGCAAGGAGGGGTGTGTTAACCAGTCGGATCAACCTAAATAAAATCTCTCTCCACTTCCTTGATGATGAAACCCCTAGAAACAAATCAGGTAATTCAAGACGATCCTTATCCAGAAAGCCACTCAATATTTCATTTCTGGAGGCTGAGAGAATTTTTACGGGCCCGTCTCGGTTCCCTCCTACCGTCTCCTTTCGGATTTTTAAGGAGGAGGAGGGGGGGCTGAAGGGAAGACAAGAAATACATTAATGTAAGCATTATATTTTATTATGTAGTCGACCTAAATCCTGGTGCAGGTTGTTGGGTGGCCAGAAGTAGCATCGAGGTACTGTAGTTGCATAGTTATCAAATATTCAACGATCAGATTAACGAAATGTGAATCTCACCTGAACGCCAAATGACTTAGCGCTAATTTGAATCATTTCTTTTACCTTATATAATTCCTGTATATTTTTATTGTAAGAGTTACGTTAATTACACCGTCATTATTTATGTATCTGTTGCTTGTATCATTTTAATTAGCAATTGTGTTGCAAAAGACGTTTCGTGCAGGTATCATGTGTTTGCTGGGGAGAGGAAAGTTGAAAAATCTGTTTCTCGATGTAGGACACGATGGTTAAAAAACAGGAAGCGAAGTGGAGAGAGAGAGATTTCTACTTGGAAAGATTTGGGGAGTGAGGAGAAGGGGGACAAAATGAAGCTGAGGGCAAAAACCCTTAAATCAAACACAGTATACTATTCATGTATATTAAAACGTAAAGAGATAATTCTCTCAGATTCGCCATTCAACTTTCTACTATGAAATTTATGACGCAATTCTTGCTCTGCTGTTATTTAATTAAAGACATACTTGCCATAGTATATTGCTCGAGATAGGGCCTGTCATAAAAATGAATAAAAGAAGGTGTAATAGTGTAGAGGTCATTAGTAGTTTGCCCCCCCCCCTCCCCCCTTCTTCCATGTGCTAAAAGTGAGAGAGATGGAGATGTGTCTCTGAATGGAAATAATCATTCAAAACTAACCCTTCCTCTACCACCTCCACCAACATTACAACAACTACACTGAGTCACTATCACCAACCAACCAATTCCAGCTCCCCCTCCCCTACCCTTACCCTATTCTGTGACGTGTAAGGGAAGTGAAAATTTGAAATTGTTGAATGCGAGTTAATGGGTTGATTTTTCTATAATGTGACTTTGTAGCGCAAATCGAAATCATCCCATGCAAAGTTTGTGGGGACAAGTCATCAGGAGTTCATTATGGAGTTATAACTTGCGAGGGTTGTAAGGTAAGACCATCTTCTATATTTAAAAACAAAAATTAATTTTTTTTACCACTTCCTTTTTTTGTTTCGTTGGGGTATAAGGGCCCTTCAACAGAAGGTCATTAGAGCCCCGTCAACTGTATAATCCTTATGCAGGAACTGCACAGACACTACGCTAATGCGACGATTTTTGGGTATTAGCGGTACCCAATGTTCCCAAGCGGCCACCCATGTTAATACTAGCTGGGGTAGCGTTGCTTAACTTCAGTGATCAGACGAGAACTGGTGTGTCCAACGCAATACAGTCGTTCCCTACCACTTCCTACCGACTGTCAAAATTACCAGAATAGCCTCCTCACCTCTCCTATTGCCCCACTGTGTGGTGTGTGTGTTTGTGTGCCATCTGTACGCCAAAGAACACCCCCTCTTCACACACAAAAAAAAAGAAAGTGTAGTAGGTAGTATCCTTCTTCTGGTCCAGTAATTTATTTATTACCTTCTTACTTGGGGTGCAATGAATGCCAGTCCTTTATGGATACCATGAGTGGAATCACCATCACATATCTGCACAGCTAAGGATTTGAACTCGGAATTACCTGCATGCTTGTCAAATGCCCAAATATAATCACCTTTAAGTAATCCTTTGATAAAATGAAAAAAATACCTGCAACACTGCATAAGGTCCTAAACAAACTGCTATTAAAACGGCACTCGTAGATTCCGATGTCTGCAACACACCTTTGACGTCCAAGTACAGGCCACTGTAATTTTTGCCACTTGAAGAAATAGTGGTTAGAACTCTAATGTCTTGCGATCCCAGAATTTCTTATCCCACTCCAAAGTTAAAGGAACTCGGGTGTGATATGTGCGCAATAGTTTCGTGAAAATCATAAGTAATAGTAACTTGCAAATTATGACCAAGATGAGGGTCTTAGACTTAAAGAATTGGCTTGAATCCCGGCAGAAGATCTGGAATGCACTAGAGCAAACATGAACAACTCTAAAATAAAAATACTTTGATTAAAATAATTGTTTTAGACTCAGATGTGACGCAAGGAATCAATGGGGGATGGTTGAAGTGGAGACAGGCAAGTGGAGTCCTGTGCGTTGGGAGGGTCCCAATCAAGTTGAAAGGGAAGTTTTACAGGGCAGTGATAAGGCCAGCTATGTTATATGGATCAGAGTGTTGGGCGGTGAGGAAAAGCCACGGAAATAGAATGCAAGTAGCCGAGATGCGACTGCTGCGGTACATGAGTGGGGTGTCGAGAGCTGATAGAATTAGGAACGAGTATATTAGGGGTAGTGTGGGGGTGGGAATTGAGGGAGAGTAGATTGAGGTGCTATGGACACATAAAGAGGAGCTCTTTAGGTCCATTACAGGAATGCAAGTAGATATCAGTGGAATTCGTAAGGATATGGTAGTGTGTGGGAATGGACGGGATCCTGGTGGGAAAAACAGCAGTGGAGGGCTAGAACCCGCAGACCCGGCCCTGCCACAGGCGGGATAAGGGTATGATAATGATGAAAATAATTGTTTATGACAAAGGTAATTGTCTTCCACTGAGAGCCCATTTCCCCCACCGCCGTTAGTATCCTTAGATTTATCTATGATGAAGTAAATTTGAACACTCCCAAAATATTGTTACTCACTCAGGGTCCATTTTTGAAGGCCTCTATTAACTACAGATTTATTTTTCATTATAGGGTTTCTTTCGTCGAAGTCAATCCAGTGTGGTCAATTACCAGTGTCCACGACAGAAAAACTGTGTCGTTGATCGTGTAAATAGGAATCGTTGTCAGTATTGTAGACTTCAAAAATGTCTGGCACTTGGGATGTCTAAAGATGGTTAGTGACCCGGTTGAACATGTCATTTTCATTTGTGTAATAAGATGGGAGTTTTAATTCTGTAATATTTCTTCCTGTTTACTGGCGATATCTTTTTTACAGCTGTGAAATTTGGACGAATGTCGAAGAAACAAAGAGAAAAAGTCGAAGATGAAGTGCGTTTTCACCGATCCCAACTTCGGCCACAGACAGAAACGTCTCCTGATAGTTCAGTCTTTGATCAGCAACAACCATCATCTTCTAATCAGCATGGAGGATATGTTAATGGAGGGTATGTCATTTAACACTTCCGGTCTTATATCCACATTCACCAAACCTGTAAAGAAATTCATGGCCAAATTAATATTACAAAAATTAATTATGATAAAAGAAAAACAAGAGAAGAGTCCAAGTTCTTCGTGTTACTTCCAGGGTAGAATCGTTGCGAATCTCACCAGGGGCGGATCAAGGGGGAGCACTTCAAAAAAAGTGCGCCCCAAATATTTTTAAATAATCAGAATCCTTTAGTAAAATTCTAGCTAGCAATTACAATAGGTCCTCTACTGCCCCTTTAGACAATGTCCCGTCTTCAGTGGGCTAGCCAACTGCAGATTGTTCTGCAACTGTTGGACTGGCATTATAGAAATGGGGCTCCTCCCTGGATCCGCCCCTAAACCTCACTAGTTGAGACAAAAAAGGTTGTGTCACCAGGCTGATTACGAGTTCCTCAAATTTTATCTTGTAATTTCCTGACGGTCGATATTGGGAATGAGTATATCAGAGGTAGCTTGGGGGTGGGGGATAAAGGAAAAAGGGACGGAGAGTAAATTGAGGTGGTATGGATATGTAATGAGAAGAGGGGGGAGGAGTACCCGGGGAAGGGGAAGACCAAAGCAGACGTGGGAGAAGGCTGTCCCTCAGGATGTTGTAGTGTGTGGGGTAGACGGGGACCTGGTGGGAGATAGGAGGGAGTGGAGGGCTAGACCCCGCAGACCCGACCCTGCCACAGGCGGGATAAGGGTATGATGATGACGAATTTCCTGACAGCCGCTACAAGGAATGTATATTATTTTTTTTCTTATCTGTAGATATGGCAGTTATAATGGAGACATTAACACGTATGTGCCCAATGGTTATGGTGTAGCTGCTCAACCCATGCCATTCGAAATGAGCACAGACTTTCAAGTGGACAGTACGACGTTTGAAAGACAACAGATAGATCCTGTGTTAGAAAATGGACTTGCACCAAGTTTGGTCACTAACGGTTAGTACAAAGTAATTCGAAATTATATTTGCCGAAGTGTAGCCTCGGCGGCGGCAGTGGTTCCTGGATCAAGGTGGTTTGGCTTCTTTCCGGAGAGAGACATCCCAACAGTGCGGATTCGGTGGGATGGGAAGTAAACCCGGGCCCCGTGTGGTGTGTACGATGTCACTTGCACGTAAAAGAACCCTTTCTGCATGCAACGTCTAGCTCGGCAAAATTTTCAAGTCTAGCAGCTCGCTTCCTGTGGTAGGCACAGCGGAGGACAAAGTGCCCCAACAAATCAAAATAGGCAAAGGGGTTGCAGCATTAGGTTGGCAGCCGGTTGCATAAAAATACCGCCCATGTGCCCCGATGGGTCAAAAAAGGGTATCCGACCCTGCCATAAACGGGAGAATAGTTAGTAGTTGCTGTTTTTACATCATGGATTGAAAAATGAGGGCGCACACGCAGTAACCACAGAAGTTATTTCGTATCTAACAACAGGCAAACTATAGACAACCGGATCGAGGCCGACCTCGTGTACTAAAGACCCTAAAACTGCACTAACGTGATTGTACAACAGCATTGGTAGTTGGTTTATGGTAAATTCCCTGCTAGTGAACGGATTTGCGTTTATGATCAGTGGGTTGAATCCTTTAGGTTTTAAGGCCTTTCAACTACAACAGTCATTAGAGCCCCATCCACTGCGTAGTTCTAACACAGCGACTGCACAGACACTACAGTAATGCAACAATTTTTGGGTACAGTATTAGCGATACCCAGTTTTCCCAAGCGGCCACCCATGGTAGTACTAGCTGGGGTTACGTTGCTTCACTTCAGTAATCAGACGAGAACTGGTGTGTCCAACTCAATACAGCCGCTCCCAATCCTTTAGGAGCTAAGCTGTCAGTTAAAAGTTAAAATGTCAGAGGGTTAAAGGTCATAAAGTTTAAATGTGGTGGTATCTTTCTTTTATTCCAGATCCAGTACAGATATCAGAGCTGTTAGCCAAGACCATTGTCGATGCTCATGGTCGAACGTGTCTGTACACACTCGAACAGATTCAAGATCTGAGTAGGAAGCCTCAGGATTTGGCCAAAATTATGTACTACAAAAATATGGTCTGTAAAATATAAATTTCAACCAAGAAAGTTGTTAAGATCTGTTGTATTTTTTTTTAAGTTACTTCAGGATAACGGGGGGGGATTGGGGAGAGAGGAAAACAGGGGGAGGAGAAATATTTAGATAATATAATTGCAAATGTTTGTTATGAAATGAATTGAGTAGAACTGCAGTTAGAATAATTCAAATTTGCTGACATTTACTTAATGAAATATTCCTTCCTATCAAACACTCGGGGAATCGTAAGCGCATCAGTTAACGGCAGCAGCATGTCAATGTGCAAAGATGTCATAGGTCAGTCTAATTTGATGACATTTTGTTATTTGTAGGCACACGAAGAACTGTGGTTGGATTGTGCACAAAAGTTAACTCTGATCATCCAACAGATCATAGAGTTTGCCAAAATGGTTCCAGGATTTATGAAACTCTCACAAGAAGATCAGATCGTTTTACTTAAATCTGGTGAGGAGTAAAGTGCACTTTTGTTGTACAATTTTAAAATTTAATTTATTTTGTGTCACGCGTATCTTGTTGTTATCCTTCATCGTGTGCCCCGTTGTCCACCGCCGTTTCTCATTTTGTTTTTCTAGGGAGTTTTGAACTGTCCCTGTTGCGTATGAGTCGGTATTATGATCTTAACTCCAATTCTGTTTTATATGGAGAAACGTTTTTACCTCTGGATGCCTTTTTTACGACAGGTATGTTACATTATTTTAAAATTCTGGTAATTCTACTACACCATCCTAAATGTCCACACTCCTTCACAATTACTGACCACTCTAAATCACAAGCGTTTTGGGGTCACAAAACAACATTGACTTTATAGCTTTACATTAAATGGGTTGAATTATTATGACCGAAGATGTTTTTTTGGCTAATTTTCGCTTAAAATTTGTTACTGAATGCTCTTGGAGAGGATAAAGTGGAGGGCTTTCTGAAAAAGGCCACCATTGCTAAAATAGTAGCGGGTCACTAAATAATATAGTATAGGTTTTGAGGGGTTTCATGGTTTTATTTTTAGGTCTCTCCACTGCCAAATTGGCCTAATAGGGACTGCTTGCATTGTCAGTGTATTCAATTTGAATTAGAATATAGTGACTACCTGCTTTGTTGTAACCAGTGGGAATTCCCACATGGGCCGCCAATATTTGTTTTCAACAAACCGATATAAAATACACCTCCCCCCTCAAATTTTGTCCTTTTTCTAAAAACATTTGATGGTGCAAGTTAATACGCCCCTACTTATTGTGCTTTCTACGTCTGAGGGCTCGTGAAAGAAATTTAGTTGCCAGTCAACCTGTGCCGTCAGGTGCACGAAGCAGGGACGGATCAAGGGGGATTTGATTTGAAGATATGGAGCATTTCAAAAAAAAGTGCACCCCAAATATTTTTAAATATTCAGAATCCCTAGCGAGCAATTACAATAGGTCCTCTACTGTCCCATCTTCCGTGGTTTAGCCAACTGCAGATTGTTCTGCAACTGTTGGACTGGCATTACAGAAATGGGGATAGCAGTGCAAAATGCCTGTTGAAATATGCGCCCCATTGAGGCGCTGAGGGATGTGCAATTACTGCACTGCTCCCCCTCCCCTGGATCCACCCTTGGCAAGAAGTGAATTCGATTCTGTAACTTTTACACCGCCCTTATGAGTGGTCACTTTTTGGAAGGTTTTCCTGGAGTGGTAAAAAGACGGTTAACAACAACTGTCAGTTTCAAGACTGAACAAGTAGCTAAAAATGCTTTCAAACTATGCATTGTGTCCTAAAATTGACAGACACGCACACAACACCTAAATCTAATTACTGTTTGCTATTAAAAGCACATTGTTTACTTGTACTCCCTGACCTTACCATCCTCCATTTTTCATCCTTATTTGGTAACTGGTAAAGAAATGAGGAAAGTCATTGGTAAGTGTTCATTATTTTAAAGCCCACTGATAATCTATCAGTGTAGCTTTAACCAGATAATTCTTTTTTTCTCGTACATTTTTTTTTTAAATTTTTATATATAAAATCGGTAGGTAATACTTTTATTTCATTAGACGTTTTAACGTTTTTTATTTCCTCAAATACTTCCAGAAACTCTGGAAGTCAAACTAGTGAACAGCGTCTTTGAATTTGCCAAAAGTATAGCAGAGCTAAAGCTAAGTGAAACCGAATTGGCATTGTACTCGGCCTTTGTCCTGTTGGCACCAGGTAAGAGTAAACCTCTTTCAGAAAATCGTTGAGAAAGGTTATGAAGCAGGAGATGTAACACTTCAGAATGGCCTAACGGATAAGGCAGCAGACGTTATTCTCTCCTCTCCCTTAATGTCAAGTACTCTCTTCCTTCAACCCCCGGATTGCGATAACGACCCAACCTAGAATCATCATACCCTTTATCCCGCTTGTGGCAGGGTGGGGGGGGGTCTGCGAGTTCTAGCACTCCACTCCCGTCTATTTCCTACCAGATCCCTGTCCACCCCACCACACTACCATATCCTAACGAACAACCTGTTCCCACGTCTGCTTTCGTCTCCCCCTGCCCCGGGTGCTTTCAGCCACCTGCATTCATGTAATGGACCTAACGAGTTCCTCCTCCCCTCTTTTCATTGCATGGCCATACAACCTCATTCTACTCTCCCTCATTCTTTCCGCGATGTCCCCCAACCCCAAACAACCCCTAATGTACTCGTTCCTAATTCTGTCAGCGCTCCACACCCCACTCATATACCGCAGCATTCGCATCTCGGCTACTTACATTCTTTTGACGTGGCTCCTCCTCATTGCCCAACCACTCTGTTTCATAAATAGCTGGCCTAACCACTGCCCTGTAAAACTTTCAACTTGATTGGGACCCTCCTGTAACATAGGACTCCACTTCAACCATCCCCTATTGATTCTATGGGTCACATCGGTTTCTATCTTCCCATTGCTCTAGAACACCGATCCTAAGTACTTTACCTCTTGCACCTTTGTCACCAGCTCACCCCCAGTAAGTTAGAGGAAGTAAGTCTCATACTAGGTTTCTTATTTTAGATCGAATAGGTTTAAAGGGCATAACAGACATTCAGCGACTGAACCAGGCTGTGCTACGAGCGCTGAAACTTGATTTGAGCCGGACGCATAAACTGCCATATAAAGGGGACATTACAGTGTGTGATCTTCTGTTGGCCAAGACAAGTTTCTTACGTGAACTGAGCATGTTGCATATGGATGCTTTAGCAAAATTTCGACGTTCGTCACCACATTTGGAATTTCCAGCCCTTCACAAAGAGCTATTCTCTATGGACAACTGAAGAGAGAGAGTAAGAGAAAAGAAAAGGGACGGCAAATTTCATTTCGTTGATACCAGCAGGGCAGTCGTATTTTGACTTGCGCCCGAGGAACAAAAAACAACACATAAAAAAATAAGAAAGAAAGAAAGCAAGATAAACCACGGTGCGAGGGATGTGGATCTCCAACACTGACACTTGGGACTCTCCAAGATGAAGACAATATGCCCTCCCCTCCCGATTTATTTTCGTCAGGTGCCTCACAAAAGCTTCAAGATGGTCGGCCATCCATATGCAAGAAGGAAAACAAATTGAGGAAGCATTTTGGAAGAAAATGTCGTCCATAAAAATTATTACTAAGAAGGCCCCTTCTGGTTTCTTTTTCTCGCATCTTTGCCTGATGCTAGTTGCTGCCTTCTGGAAAAAAATTTCTTGGGAGAAAAAATGCTTTCAAAGTGGAAGAAGAAAAATAAGGCAGTGTGTTAATTATATTTTGATTCTCCCTCGTTCCCATATACACCAACATCCTTTCCTTCCTCCAATCCCCCCCCCCAACTCTCTAAATAACACCTTTCGCCCTTCTCCTCCTCGTCCATTCTTCAAGATATCACCTAGCACATGCTCTAATGAAGCAAAAATCCCACCTGACAATAAGATGAAAGCTGGTCTCCATCTGTGTGCGTGTTTCAGTAACAGCACCGTCACAACAGTAAAGTTGGTCAAGAAAATACAACAGAAGAGGAAGAAGAAGAATCATGTATGCCATAGAAGCTCTTTGAACAAAATGCGGTCTTCAGCGACACAAGGGATCAAAATGGGGTGACGGTACAAACACTGGGTACAACAAGCAGAGAGAAAAAAAGTGTTAAAAGTGTGCAATGGTATTTGTTAAATTCCTCAGGGTTCGGTCATGACAGTGATATATTGTTTCGTAATGCAGTAACCCTGAGGATTGTTGTTTTATTGCACAGTTTTTCTTCTATAGAAATTTAACCCCATTTCTACCTCATCACAGGCATCAAGACTGATGAATAGTGACGACATTGTTTCATAAAAACCTGCATCGCATTGTTTTTTTCTCTCTAATATCTTTGTTTTTTTTTACTCATTTTTGTATAGAGATATTTGCAAAGGCAAATATGTTCAAGGGAAAAAAGAAAAAACCATTTTTTTGTCATTTTTAGTTGCAAAGTGATGCAATGCACATGGTCAACACTATCCCCCATTTGTTGATTTGTTAAAAGAATATTGAAAAGAAAATGAGAGAGAGAAACTCATTATGAAAAGCTGAGAGGTTAGAGCAGTGATGGCGAACCTGTGACACGCGTGTCAGAGGTGACAAGGGGAATTCCCTTTGGGTGACACCCATCGACAGATACAAAAAGTTGCATAATTCAAATATTTGTCTCTCGCAACGGCCCAGAGTTGGGCATCATTATCAATGGCGAGATTGAGTGATCCGTTGGGGAACAACACATGTTACGCAAAGCAAACGACACCAGAGTTAAGTTAGGGTTTTTCAAAATTCTGACACGCCGAGCTCAAAAGGTTCGCCATCACTGGGTTAGGGGCTGTTCCTATTGGGGACATAAGTTCCTGTACTGGGTGCAATGCGTTCGACCTTCTAGCTGTACGAGCAATTTTGAAATATTTCTCTTGCAAACATCTTGCACATACACACAACCTGTTGTTGTTGTTGGAAACCTGATAAGAACCTTATCAGGACCCATCTTGGACAGGAATACCAACATCTTGGACAGAAACAGATAAAGGTGATTTATAGGCCGTTAGTTCAGAGAATGTTTCAAGGGCTCTTAAGGTGTAATCCTGAGGAAAAGAACATGGCATGTGTTCATCAAATTTAAGTATAAAAGGAGAGTAATGTATACCTAAAAATTTTTTTGTTGTCTGTAGACTTAAGGCTAGGACATTAAAATACTGCCCAGTTCTTTTTATTTTCTTTCAAATTCAGCAGACAGGAAACTCTTGTCAAGAATTTCTTTTGCACTGCCACTTTAGTACCAACCAGCAATTGCATTTACATTCATCGTCGTTCATACAAACATTGGGACTAAAGTTTTTAAAAGGACTTGTTCCTTATTTCTAAACACTGCCAATGAATTTGTGTGAGAAATACTTGACAGAGTTTGAAAGACAAAAACCCTTTTATAAGCTTTTTTTTTATCTTAAGATGTGAATTCGGACCTGCCAGGGCAGCCCTAGAGCAGCGTTTCTCGCCCGCGATTCCGCAAACTGACAAGTATTCTGCGGATAATTGAGAAAAAGGCTTTCGTTAGCAGTGGTCGAGCAACCCTTCCCTCGCCATAGAGGCTTTTCTACACCAGGGCTTCATCATGGGGCCCGAACATCCCGAAGTAAAACAAAAATTGAGAAACGCTGTCCTAAAATCATATAATGTTCCTTCTTATGTACTGGGTTGTTCTCTACTGATTCTCCTCTAGTCAATAATAGCGAGGAAAAACCGAATCGCTAGTTAATTTTAGTTAAGGGCTGCTCGTTAATTCGTTCATTTTGCGTTCCTTCTTTAGTAAATTTAAAACCCCTTTTATCCCATGTGCAATTTCAGAGCTCTTGTTAGGGTACCACCATATCAAGTTAAAAGATCTCATTTTAAAGAACATGCCAACAACATGGTTAAGATTACTAATAAATTTCTTCCTGGGATAGTATAAAACCTGACAGGATTACCAGGTACATAAATCTATTGACAACCCCGAAATGTTCTCGTAATTCTCCCAAGATAATAATGAGCAGTTCACTTTGGACAGTGGACACTTCCTCTCCATTAACACAACACTTCAAATAATAACAGGGGGTGTGTAAAAGGAAATGATGGCCAAAAGTAATGCAGAAATTCTCCTGTTTTTGCACTTTGTAACCGCCAGTCCCCCTGCGATTTTCACGGGCAGTTGCGAATTTAAGTACAACTAACTGCCACGGGCCTTGCACAGATTGGGGTGCCAAGCTGGTCACTTTCTAAGATTACCGGGAGCGCCTGTATTGCGTTGGGCACATCAGCTCTCGTCTGATCACTGAAATTAAGCAGCAACGCAACCCCAGTTAGTATTAACATGGATGGCCGCTTGGGAACACTGGGTACCGCAAATATCCCAAAATAGTCGTAACAGCCTAGTGTCTGTGCAGTCTCTGCATTAGAACTATACAGTGGACGGGGCTCTAATGACTACTGTAGTTGAAGGGCCCTAAAACACTAAAACCAATGCAAGACCCTTAAGGCGCCCCCTCACAATTAGGCCCATTTCGAAATTGAAATATGGTGTGGGGTGGCTTGTGTGCTTGCTGCGGTAACTACATTGAGAGATCGAGGAACAACTGATACCAGTCGCTCCAATGTTTCTCAGTTGGGGTTCTGTAATTTTTTTGTTGGTATTTTAGGGCTGTTCAACTACAAGGTCATTAGAGCCTCGTCCACTGCATAGTTCTAATGCAGTGACTGCACAGACACTGGCGGTACCGAGTTTTCCCAAACGCCCACCAATGTTAGTACTAGCTGTGCCCACACGGGAACTGGTGTGTCCAACGCAATAAGCCTCTCTCTGGGGTTCTGCGAGTGGTGGAGACAGGACTAGACAACTACCCTCCTCACATGTCATAGTTAAATGGATGTCTCTAATGGTCCCTCCAGAGCAAGTGTGGCGACCTAAACACTTAATCATTCAATATTTTTCGGAAATATTAAGCAAAACAAAAAAGACCAGTAACACCACCACCATCAGTCGTTAGCCCTAACTCTTGCAAGTGCAGCTAGAAGGTTGAACAGATGCCGCCACTGGCATAGTGAGTGTGTGTGCTTGTAATTATCGTCCTTATTTTGTTTGATGAAAAGTATATTTATATTTGTATATGACCATAAGAGTGATGACGAATTTTATACAAATTTTTGGGTTTGAAGTTACTATTTTGTGGAGACTTGTTTTGAAAGAATCCACGATTGACGACGACGACGACGACAAAGGAACTGGATACATTTTCAAATCATGGAAAATTAAGAAATTGAGATGCTTGTCAACAACACCCTGTCATTCATCACAACAGATAGTATTTGGGGAAAAAAATGTCTTATGGTTATTTTTCTAATGTACACGTCGTCGAAGCGGTCTCACTCCCACACCCATGAATCGCTTCATTGCTTTGACACACTCCAAATCAACTCCTTTCCCCCCATACCAATCCCTTTTTTTATTGGGATATTAGTAAATTAAAAAAAAATCAGAAAATTGCAGTTAGACAAGTCTGCTTTTTTGATATAATATTATCTCACATTTTCCCCTCATTTCATACGCAAATGAGTTAATTCTTGTACACTTTTTTTGTATTTTTCATTTTGTATGCGACTTTTTTTGTTCTCCTTTCTGTACATCTTTTGTAATCTTTTTTTTTTGGAAGGGGGGTTTATACGTGGCAGCACAGGTTATGTTATGTATTCTAAGGTGAAAGAGAGGGGTAGGGGGATGAGGTACTGTACTTCTGTTCCCAAACACACTCACTAAATGGTTGTGTGATTAAAAAACCAAAATTCAAATGAGCACTTTCAGTACCTTCACTGATGGATCTTGGATACTAAGATCAAATATTACACCATTTTCAATTGTTCCTTCCAAAAATATATATTTCTCTTAAACGGGTGGCAGCTCTAAAAATAAAGCGGGGACCGTGGGGACCTTAAAATATTTCTGATAAAAGTTTTAAAGGTGTAGTAATGACAAAAGCGGTTAAACACCACTATGCTTATATGCATTATAGTACAAATTTCTTAACGGTCTTTAATTCCTACTTTTTTTTTTAACTATTCTATTGGGTAAACATTTCACGGTTATTTACCGCATGGTAGATTGGTGTAAAATTTGCAATTATTTCTCATTTTTCAAATAACTATCGTAAGGTTGGTTAGTAGGTTATTTAACGATGATTTTTCTCAAGTCCCGAGTTGTAATTGGTGTAAAAATAAAAAGACTTTAAATCTGAGGGTCTCACCTTGCATGACACTGAGGGCCACATGTGATTAGGAGCTCTAGTCTAGAGGCCACATTCAGACAGGTGCTATTTTTTGCCCTAGGCAGTTTTATACCGACTACTCATGCTTCTAGGCAACGGCTGTATACCCTAAAATCGTCGCATTAGCATAGTGTGTGTGTGCAGTTCCTGCATTAGATATACGCAGTGGACAGGGCTCTAATGACCTTGTAGTTCAAGAGCCCTTAAACACCAACAAAGCAAGCCAATGCTCTTAAAACTGAATCAGGCAAATGGCAATGAGAAGAAAGTTAACCTGATCATATTTTTGCTCTAGTTTAGTAATACCCCGTCTAACCCCCACACTCCCTCTCTGCCCCAGGTGCTCCCAACCACCTGCATTCCTGTAATGGACCTAACGGGCTCTTCCTTCCCTCTTCCCATTACATGTCCAAACCACCTCAATTTCCCCACCCCAAAGCTACCCTTTATAGCCATGACAATATCTTTTTTAAACATTCGCTGGCTAATTTTCGTTTGTGAAACCGTCAGATTACTGACTTTTATCAGTTCTCGTCAGATTACTGAAGTTTAGCAACTCAACCCATGTTAGTACCAACATGTGTGGTTGGTTGGGAACATTGGGCACTGCTAATTTCCCCACTCCTACCTCCCCTTCACCCGCGAGCAGCCTCCACCGGGTTGAGCCCGTTATGGCTGCTTGACCTATTCCCCCCACCCGTTGGTGTAATTAAATAAAAAAAACAACTAATGTTGCTACTTAGATGACAACGATCTGTAGCTGTTACAGGGGGTTGGTGTGGGCCAGAAAAAAGAAATTATTTCGTGGATCACATGTGGCTCCCAAATTTAACAAATGACATTGACTATTTATTTTGTAAAACCAATAGTGTTAGTTAAGTATATTTGTTCACCTACGACGGTAGTTAAGTGGAAGTGTCCTTCATTCAGGTGCAGCTGGGATATCCGAAGGAGAGAAGAAGGGAAGTGATGACATAACCCAGTGCCACTATTAATTCTGCCCAGATGATCCATCATTGAAGGGTTAACTGAGTTTGCACTGTGAATATTTTCAAAAAAATACACATTATTACTGTAATTAAGCTAAACAACAGCTTTTGGTGGCGCGCGCTTTTTTCCCCGTTATGTGTGGGTAGATGAACATTTGAAAATTGTTCAAATGTTCATTTGATTTTGAAAGAGAGAGAGAGAGACAGACAAGTTACAAATTGATGAGGAGGAATATTCAAGGGCTCTTGATACATATGATATGCATGTGACATCTGCCACAGAAAACTACATCCCAACTACAGCAAAGATCAGTTCTCAGTAATCATTTGGGGGAATTACTATTCTTTTGTCTACTTTTTTTTGTCATTTCATCATGTGTCAATTGTATAAGACCTACTCACAACAAAAAAGCAACTGCCTTTTTTTTATTTATATTGTACTTTGTAAAACGTTTTTTCTCATAATAGGGTATGTGGGAGATAGTTTTTATAGGTGTGCTCTCAAGAGGCACACAAATTTAACAGGTGTTGGTGTGTGCGTGTGTATGTATGTGTGGTCGAATGAGGATATATTTTATTAAGAGTGATGACCGCTGATTCAAATGTATCCTATCCTACCTTATGAAATATAAGAGGGGTTCACCTCTGCTTTTTTTTTTCTTAAAAAAAAAAGAGTCTGCAATTAAAGCAATTTATAAACATAATATAAATGAAAGGAATTCAATGAATAACATTCAAATAGCGGGTTATTTTATGAATTAGACAAAAAGGGGTACATATTAAATTGTTGCCTACTTCAGTTTTCATTCGGTTTGTGGTAACTGAAAAATATATAAAATTTTGTTAATAAAAACTGACGGATAGATATCCTTCTCTCTCTCTCTCTATCTATCTGCACTTTATCCCTTCATATTATGGTCCTAGGGCACTATAGTGCAAAGTTTGGGAACTACTACTCTACACATACTTCCCCACTTCAACTCTATGGCCTTCCTTAGTATCTCAGTAACTTTCACGGTGTCCCCAAGGCTCTAGCACTCCTCTTTCCAACTATTAATATCACACATACTCTTATGGTGTACAGCTTAAGAACCATTGTCCCTCATAAAGTGACCTGAATCAAGTTTGATCAATTCAGCAAAGCTATGCGATCCATAAAACCTACAAATACAGTTAATTTTACTTAGGAACTATAAATATTTCATACTTTTCCTTTTAATAACTTCAATTAAATGCTATTAATTTATGAATTAGTTAATAATACCAGAAAGTTTAGGAGAGGTGCACCACCGGCTGAATGTCACACTTAGTCTCTCTCTTCAAGCACAATAGTAATAATGGTGACTGCAGCAACTGTAGTTGCACCAGGGTCACCAGACAACCTTTAACTAAAGGAAGGGGGGAAACAAGTCCATGTCAAATCAGTCCTTTTATCAGTTTACAAGTCCTTGAAAAAAATAAAGATATAATACCCCACCACGTAACAGCAAAAGTGGAACTTTTTTTACTACTACACCCTATAGATAATGTAAATTTTATAAATGTAAATATTTAGTGCCTGTTTTAACTCAAGGTTTTTCCAAGTGGCATGCCATTTATACATAGCATATATATATAAATATATTCCTACAATTTATTTCGTGTTGTCTTTTTTTCAAAATATATATATTATATATATAATATCTATATATATTTGTAAATGTCTTGTAATTACATACACATAGCGCCACACGTCAAAACAAATTTGGCATTTCGTTATTTTTTATCCACTGTCGAGGATTTGAGTTAAAAATAAGTGCCTTCTTCTGCAATTTCGAAGTTCAAGGTGAATGCGTTTCAACTTTCAAGTCAGCTAAGGAAACTTCCACAAGATTGTGATAAAAGATGAGAAATATAGCAAAACTATCCTCAGAAAAAACGGGGAGGGGGGAACGAAAACGTTAAGGAACAACATTTTTGAGAGTCAAAAACTGGATAGGATTGAACAAAATGGCTTCTTCACATGTTAAAAATTACAGTACCACACACACATAAAAGTGTTTGCTTTCTGACCACAATATTTTGATCTGGGCAGATCGAAATTTTAGTTTAGTATACTGACATTAAATAGTAAGGTGACTAATACTAACATTCATTTCTGCTTTTCACTTCTCAAACGTCTACCCGTAATTCTCGAAAGCTGTTGACTATAATCTTACACGTCTCATCTGTTATATTTGTTAGTTAGAGACAAATTTTAAATGGGATTTTTTTTTCTGCAGGGGCTGGAAAGGGGGGGGGCTCGAAACAAACTTAGGAGGAATTTACATTGATGGTACCACAAACCTAATGAAAGTGTCTGTACACACACCATGATGCTAATGTTTTGTAATCCTTAAAATGTAATAATGATATTGACGTTATTCATTGTTTACCTTACAAATGTTTCATTATCGTCCTTATCACAAGCATGTATATGCTTATTTGCATGACCATCATCACCAAACTCCACTCATTTATGCAAGGATACCATCAAACCTAACCTACATTAATATTCATTACTGAAGTAATATACATATTGTTATTGTTCCAATCAAAGAAAAAAAATTGTTTCATAATGAAATTATTGTTGGTTTTTCAACTGTCCACCATGTTATAGAGCAAAGACCACAATGTTTTATATTGATTCTTTAGAATAAACGTTTTAAAGGGTTATGGAGAATGATAAAATATTAATAAAAGCATCAAACTGCTCTTTGTCTTTTATGTCAAATTATGATAATTTTACTACAAACATTGTTCCTCTCCATAGTGGGGGGAACGGCTTATTGCGTTGGACTCGCCAGTTCTTATCTGATCACGGAGATTAAGCAACCCAACCCCAGCTAGTACTGACATGGATAGCGGCTTGAGAAAACTGGGTACTACGGTCTGTGCAGTCTCTGCATTAGAGCTATGCAGTGGACGGGGCTCTAATGATCTTGTAGTTGAAGGGCTCTAAAACACATACAAACATTGTTCCTCTCCGTAGTGGGTAGGAATGAATGAAGGATGGAAAGTAACATCGGGTCACGTATGTTGTGCACAACATATTTAATAAGTAGACCAACGATAAATAAGCTTAGGGGTTGCAGCTTTGGTTGGCAACTGGCTGTGGAAAAACAATGTCCAATATATTGCCCTTGTGTCCATTCAGAGGTACAAGATGGGTGCCCAACCCTGCTATAGGCGGGAAAGTTCCCCTTTTTGCAACTGCACTTAATAATACATTCCCCACATGACAAAAGCATAGAAAAGAGTGCAATACCCCTTTATTCACTTACGAGTTATTTGTATCTATATATCAGTGGTCTTCAAACTTTGTCGACTCACGGAACCCTTAGAACTATAAGATGTTTTGGGGGGACCCCATCCTGGTTTTAGAAAATTATATCTTGCCGCTGCTAACGAATCGGCTACGAATTTTTATTTGGGGTTGCACGGAACACAGTTTGAAGACCGCTGCTATATATCATAGTTCATGAATGAGGGTTATTCACACACTGGAGGGTTATTGGTGGCCCTCCATGAGGAAAATTGGATTAAGAAGAATATTGCATTCACAAGCTTATTTTGTCAATGAAACGACCTGTTATCAAAATAATGCAAAGCAAATAATCCAAATTGGATATAAATTATAAGAAGCTATTTCAAGAGTGGTCATAACAGAATGCTGAATTTGACATTGCAGCTATAAAAATTTCATTAGACGTAAAAGACTAAAAAAAAAGTCTTTGCATCACACCGCACTCAAGAACTTCGCAGAGAACACGAGAAAAATGAATAAATTATATACCTATTCTCACCTCAGTCTGGCGTTCAAGAAATGATGCCCAAGGTGGTAAGGGCCTCCTTTTCTTGCAAACTGAAGTGCTCTTGGAAAGCAGAGAAACAGGGTTGTTGGACAAAAGACTGAAAAAACTGCCCCAAATAACTTCGCAGATCAATGGAATTCAGAGGGTCTGCAAGAATATCGAGATCCTCCTCATCACCATCATCGCCATCTAATAGCCCTGCAACCAACACCAATACAATTACAAGCTTGGATAACGTAAAACACAAATGAACATGTCAATACAGCAACCAACCTGCGAACTCGCTAGCAGGAGCAAAGTGAGATGGCACACCTTTCAACTGACATGTTCTAGCATTTGCCAAACTATCATCTTCACATTCATCGTCATCATCATCGTCGTCGTTTACATCTTCATCCCAATCATCACACTAACAAAGGAGATCGAGTTATTTCATCTCTATATCCAACAATATTCAATAATAATAACTTCCTACACTGTCATCCACTTCAGTGCCCTTCTCTGTAGTCATCGCCACTTCAATAACATTGCATAATTCATTAATGATAAGTTTACACATCTTGACAAGAAGTGGAATAACTGTCCATTGGTCAGGTTCTTTAATAAAAACCAAAATGCGTCAGTAAAATGACTAGCATTCAGATTTGGCCAGCTACTAACTTACTCTCTGCAGCTTTGGATCGTGTCTTCATTCTTTCATTTGGGTCAACAATCAAATCTCCTATGACTTGAATTCCTGTTAATCTACTATCTTGTGTAGCAATGCTATGTTGCAAAAGTTTGCAGAGAGCTATTGTGCTAAAAATATAAGCATAGTTAAGTCAGTACCAGTCTCAATTACGTCCCAAATTAAAATGGTGATCTGCCACTAATAGTGAAATAGAAAATCATATCTTTTTTTACCTAATCTTCCGCTCATATTTGCCAAAAAACAAATGCTGTCTTGAGCACCACTCCACCAGCACAAACTCCAATGCAGATTTGCCTGTGGGTCCTGGAACACTTGATAAGAAATCTAATACTGCATCCATTTGATTATTTATTAATCTAGCAAACACCATAACAAGACTCTGAAATACAAATAGAATTAGCACTCGAATACCAGTGGCATTTTAACATTATTTTTAACCACTCATAAGGTTAAGCAGTTTCCACAAAACTTCATTCCAACGTCTTAAAAAAACAGGGGTTCTTAACGTGGGGAGGTAGGACTCGATCTCGAGGTACTGCTATTTTGTTTATTTAGCGTATAAACTTATACCTGGGTAGTACGCGAATGAAACGCGATACAATAATCGAGAACATTCGGCATTTCTTGCCAGGGACATGAGACCATATTGGAAAATGATTAGGGGTCTGGAGTCATCCACAGGTCAAGAACCCCTGTATTAAATAAAATAACATGTTGAGACGTTACCTGTATAACTGTAAGCGACTCTGCTTGTTGCATCTTGCTTAGAACAGCTTTAAGTAGTAAATCCAGATTTTCTCTTAGCATTACTCCAGCTTTCAAAACCAGAGTTGAAACAAGTCGACCAACAAAAGTAGCTGTAAATTCAGACGAACGTGGATCCAAAAGACGAGCAGCGACTTGTACAGCATACCACAGACCGTCTCGTCCTTGATCGTCATGCCAATGAGCGATATTTTGCAAGTCTACAGACACGTATGTCCGAAGACATTCACCGCCGCTTTGCATAGTTGAATTGTCATCAGTGTGCAACGTACAATGAATAGCAGCTGGAAACGCTTGTTCAACCAGTGCTCGGGATAACGGCGCCCCATTCGCTCGAACTACACATTGCAACAAATCTAGAGCAACCTAAAGAAAAATATGAATTTAGTGTATGAGTTAGCATTTCCTAAACTAAATGTTATGTAAAATAGTCTGTTTGTACAATTTAAATTTTAAAAGACATGTAGGAGTATAAAGGAGGGCAATGCAACTGCTAAAACAGGTCTTTTAAGTTTAAGCTTCACATAAACGGTCAACTAACGGTCGGAATGGGAAAGATAAATGTTCATAAGTGGGGCTGGGGAAACGCCAAGTCGCCATAACAGTTAACCCGGATGAAGACAGAAAAGCAACAACGGAAAGAAAACCTTATAGTGTAGTAAGATAATTATGGGAGGGGGGAAAAACAATATACACATATAAAAATAAAAACCAGTAAAACGTACTGCTTGCAGCCCTCCAGATACTTTTTCGTCAGGAGCATTTAGAATGCTTATAAGCGTAGGTAATAATCTTTGTTGCACTGAATCTCGACAAAGTGAATTTTGCACTAACTCCTTAAGAACGTCTTGAACTTCAGTAACGATAACTGGATCTGCAATATTACGAAAATATCACATTTAACAAGTATAACTCTAAATGTAGTACCCAGTGTTGTAATGACATACCACTATTGTACTTCAAGAAAATGGCGATTGCTAATGGAGTTACCCTGGGTTCGCAAGCTGAAGTGAAATTTTCATTTACCTAGTAAGACAGGATTTAACATTTAAAAAATAATGTGATGTTAAAATTTCATCAGTATGGTTATGATATGGATATCAACATACAGAGAAACATGAAAACAACTATCACTTACTGTTGCCAACACTAATATTACTACATTAAACAGTTACACGGACATACACTTTCTCTGCTATGAGAAGAAAGATTTTAACATCTAAGTAAAATCCCCTCCATTCAAAGATCAATTTCATAAATGCCTCTTACAAAAAGTAATAGCTAGCCTCCATTATAAAATATCAAGAAACGAACATAATCGATAATAGTAATAACTTACCGATAATACAATGCTTAGTGAATCCAAAACTAACGACAGCACATCCGCTGAGAATCTAGTAGCTAACATAATTAATCCTTCCAAAATGGGTTCCAAATAGGGATCTAAAAGGTCTGACTTCCCAGCATTCTTCAGATATTCAGCAAATCTAGCATTAGCAAATATTTGTGCTTTTTTGCAAGGATACAACACCACAATAAATGAAAGAATATCACTGGAGCTGAGGAAAAAAAAATTACCCCCATACTGCTCGTACAGCACATATCTTAATAATGGGAGAATTGGATGGCTGTAAACTACTAACAGTTGCTTGCAAAAATCTGAAAATATATACATTCATAGTTTAACTTTAATAAAGTCAGGGCTTCGAACCGGAACGAAACCGAAAACCGGAGAAGCCATTATTTTTTTACCATAACGAAAAACGTAACCGAATCGATATACAGAATATATTTGACGTGAATCGGAAAGTAAAAAAATAACGGTTCGAAGTCCTGAATAAAGCCGCTTAATTTGAAACGGAATTTAGATTTAAACAATAAGAGATTGCTAACCTTTGAAGTAACTCAAGAGTGATAACTGAAGGATAACAACTTGCAAACCAGAGGCAACGTCCAACAAGAAAAGGTGAAGCTGTGGAGAAAAACAATGCTAAACGTTAACCCTTCATGTTACTGCTAATGATGAAAAGACAAAAATTAAGACTTCGATGTTGGCCTAAACTCGATTTATTCTCTTTCTTCTACTACGCCATAAAAGGAGCGACACTCAATTCTTTCTCCCATTTTACTGCACAAAATCCTTTCTTTTTCACATAAAAATTTATACTCAAATCTAGTCTTGCAATCGATCTTACCTGATACCGAAAGTTGGCCCAAGACAATATTCTGCAGAAAACTATTTATATCGAAATTCAAGGTCCCTTTAGCCAATTTTCCAAGGAAAAGTTCTTTCGCACTACCAATAGCCAGCATGCACGATTCATAGATTTTCCACCTAAGTTAAGAGCTCCAGATTAATATTATACCACTTGTAACAAAAATATCAAAAAACATGTACAAACTCCTGGTACCAATGAGGACTCCCTGATATCCTGGCTAAATCTGCTTCTTGAAGATGCTTGGTAACTGCCGATATAAGTCCTTCCGCACATTCGTTTCCAAATTCATCTGATAACGTCTATGGCGTGGAAACGGTAGTACATCGATAAGACTATTCTGAATTACTAATGAAAACCGAAGAAAAGCAACAATGAATCCTTCATACTTTACCAACAAAACGTCCTGTGCCGATATTCTGACAGAATACGACAGTGTTTCATCATCCTCATCCTCCACAAACCTATCAGGATTTTCTGACCAAGTGGACACTTGTTCCTCAGTTATTTGCATATACAAGATGATGTAATAAATTAAGTCATTCATTCCTTTTCTCACAGTTTTGCAAAATTTTGGAGCTTCGATCAATGCCTCGACAAATTCGAAAATACTTAGTACTAAGTTTTCAAATCCCAAAACTTCCCCTATTAACGAAATAAAAAAAAGAATATGATATTTGTGTAATAAGGACATCATAAATATACGAAATGTTTCTTACCATCTGAATCAACGGCCTCATTTAAATGCTCTGAATCATTAACTGTGGAACGAACATATCTTAAAATACGAGTTAAAAAATGTAATCTAAAATCGCTCCAAAGTAAAATAAAAGTTTAGTATACATTAACAGGATACATGGAAGCGCAGTCTGTTAGTGTATTCCAAACTGGAGCTAATATTTGGGGCAACCAAGAAGCCATTCTATGAGGAAAGTGTGATACAAGGACTGTCAAGGTCTGAAGAAACAAAAAACAAGAAATTGAGATTAATACAAGTTTCAAATAAACAAGAATTTGTATTTTAAAAGATAGTTAAAGACTACCTTCTGAGCTTCCATTTTCAAACCACTGTCAGATGTCGCGGGATTTTTATCCTGCAAGGCCTGGACAAGAGCTTCTGTAAACAAGGGCAAAAATGGAAATAGGAGAGTCTTTACTACTTCTTTGTCATATTCGTCCATATTAGCAATCATAATGGCGCATGTACAAAATATTTCGACTGCTCTCCTTCTAGTATTCAAGGCATACTTCTATTGAGAATAAAAAAGATAATGTAATATAAGTTATTGAAATATGATTAACATTTATAAAAGTTATACCTCGGTATCAATAAATATTCTATACATTTCAGGGAAGACAACTGGGGCTACTCCAGGCATTTGGATATCGGTTACTTCTCTACACAATTCTGAAATACAAACAAAATGTCAAAAAGAAAATTAGTGGGTTCAAAAGGCATCAACAGAAATTCGCTTGCCAGATTATTATTATTTTTTGTTTTTGCATCGTCTCAGTTCGTGGGGTAGGTCGGCATCCCCCACAGACAACCTAGCCAATATTCCTGGAGGTTCCAGACGCCTGGCTGGGGTGCCCCAGTCAGAGCATGTTCAGTGGACCCGCAGACCCGACCTTGCCACAAGCGGGATAAGGGTAATATGATGAATTAATGAAGTGGATGAAATTCAAATGGAAAAAAACCGCAATTATGCTTTGGAATTGGGTTAGTAATTTTGACACCCCATTATATACGATGCCGATCAAGCATATACAGTAATTCTTGGTTTAAAGTACATAAGATACTCACACGACGAATTTTCTTGCTCACCTGTCAATGCTCTCATAGAACCATGAACAGCATTGCTGTCACCACTCTTCAATGATTCCATTAAAATATCGAATAGTTGTGGCCACTGCTCAGGCCAATCCCAATGCGCTATTGCCGATATAGCATACGCCACTGATGAGCGTAATTTACTAACGCTTTCTTTTAAGCCCAATGGCAGCATTTGTCTAATGGCAGCCTTAACCTATAATGAAAAATGAAGTGAAACCTTCAAGTTAGGATTGAAAACTAGTCTCTGGTCCAGTAAATATCACCAAAAAGTCAGTAGTTTCACCTTACCGGATCACTAACTTCAGGTGCGGAAAATTTCTGAGCAAGTGACGACCAATGACACTCCACATAATGTTTAAGTAGCACCGATGATAGTTGTCTAATTTCAAGTGGGCTGTTAGGATCTAATGTCAATTCCGTTAAATGTATTCCAAACTCTAAATAAACAAATAAAGTATTTTTAGTGCAAACGCTCGTATAACCTGTGTGGGTCCTCTTATGTACCTTTCAACTTATTGCACATTATCTCTAATTCCTAATGATGGGAGTAATAAGTGAAATATTCTTAGTCTGAAACTAGCTGATAATCCTTGGTTAGCTTAATCTTCTGAAACTTAAAGTGAAACCCTCTGTGGTGATTATCTAAGAGAGGTTCACACCTCTTGCACATGGTCGATGTTAGGTCACTTCAACAGATTTGACCCAATTGTATCCCTGACTCGTGAAACTCCTAAGTTACTCTTATTAATTTTATGTGTAACTTTCATATAGAACAATACTATGGTAAGACGATAGTTGCATATGCTGTCCTATTGCGTCGAGTATGGGATAAGGATAACAACGTCGCCCCAATCCCGCTCCACCTTTCCTAAGATGGTACTTTTACTGAGTCATTGCAATCAGTTTCATATCCCTCTATCGAGTGCAAAGGAAAGTTGAGGAAGCCCTGTCATGACAGATTTTCGTCCTCCAATGTCGATAGAAATTTCTGAAGTGAAAATCAATGCTCTGAGATGAAAATTATACTACATTAAATACACATGTTCTATAAAACTTGAGCATTGGATCTATAATTACTCTCTAAGCTAGCCTACGTTTCGAATGTTTTAGTATCCCCTTTTTTTAGTTATCAAGTAAGTAGTGTCTTGAAAATTTTTGCCTGAGTGACAGGAGCCATTAAATACCATAACTTTGAAAATACAGTAACTATTAAAGCATGTCCGTCATATATAGCCCATTAATAAAAACTTTAAAAGTGTGTTGAAGTTTATTGCCATTCTTCGATCCTAACTGAACTACAGGCGTTTGTTGATGCAGATACACAAAATTTCAAAATTTACAACACATGACGGAAAGATGCCATGGATGAAACTAAATATTGTACTTTACACACAAGAGAAAAAGCTCACTATCAATTCAGCTACCGAGGTAGGCTAAGTTAGTTTATGGATATCCAATTCGAACTGACAACTTTTCTCGATCACTTTAAATATATATTCGTATGAATCAACATCAGCCGGGATTTGAGTCATACCTTCGGTAACTTCTAGAGCTTTTATTTGTTCCTCAGCTGTAGTTCGAACTTCATGAACAGGTGACAGAATTGCTGTTAATGTTTCATAAAGTGCCTCTCTCAGAGACCGACTTAAATTGTCATCTCCGGCAATCGCCATTTTCGCTGACGAATTCCAACGTAGAAAACAACGCCTTTGCTTAAAAGAACCGAAGAAGTTTGGCGCCAAACAAACACGTGCAAGGCGCTACTGTTTGCGGCCCTTATAGAATGGAGTTGCAGTATATGTCGGTAGGTGGCATTGGGAATCAGTCGAGGTGTTGTTTGCGTTTTCTGAAAAGTTGGAAGATGAGACGCGTAATAGAAATTGGTTTTATTTTGATGTGGTGAGTGTGACGTTACGATGGAGTGTTTTATTAACAGGCCAACTCCTTTCATTCTCTTCTTTAATCATTATGGATTGGAAAAGTCGCGCATCTATCATTTGTTGAAAGGTGGTGTGACATATGTAAGGATATCGAACAAATACGGAAATCGATCCATTCAAAACTAAAACGCCATTTAATAAAAATGTCAGAAGCTTTTGCACAGAGTATTCTGAAAGTGGCGATGGCCCAAATTTGTCAAAATTTGGGTTGGCATGCTGTACAGACATCACCTATGAATATTTTAGTGGATATTTTACGTCGTTATATCAGCACTCTGGCCAAAATAACGCATCAATATTCGGAGCATTGTAAGTGATCCTTTTTTGAAATTCTAAATTAGCCTATCCTAAATGTAACGTACAGCATACGGCATACTACTGTAGGTACTTGCGGGTATACCTACTTGCGCTAACCAGTTGCCTGAAATATGCATTATATATACCAAAGCACAACCCAAAAAAAATATCGTGCGCCAATGATATTATTAATATCTTTAAATTTTGCAATTTCTATACAAAAATATATAAATATTTCTAACGTCTGTTTTGTATGGTTTGCTTACATGGTAGCTTGGAAAAACAGGCGTTAAATAAACATGGAAAGATTGGCACACTTCTACTAGAAACCTCTATCGCATTAAGATGTTTGTGCACGTTTTCACCATTTTTTTGGCATTCATGTAATAAATCCGTAGGGTATGTTTAATAAAATTATCAGAAGTGAACGAGATACGGGAGTCGAGGGCTAAAACCCCCATACTCTGCCGCAGACGGGATATTGGTATGATAATGATAGGTGAATGTAGCTAGAGGATACAGACCCGCTGTATTATTAAATGATCGTAAGAAAGGTAGTGTTATCAAGTCGGCAACCTCATAAACCCACTCTTAATTAAGAAAAGTAACCATATACAGATATGTGTGTCACTGGATGTAGTACTTTTACCTCAAAATTGCAAAGACAACCATTCGAGGGCAGAAAGTGTCAAGGATTTCACACCTCCCTTCGGGATTAATGTCTGTCCATCTTAACAGACTAATCTGCTTACAGAAATTGAAATGCTTGCTTTCGGGTACAAACCATATCCAGGTTTCCTTATTCCCCACTTTAATTAAGGACTTTCACCTACCGTGACACCGACTTCGACTGATGGCAGATAGCGGCTAGAGTTTTGGAAAACCCAGCCATCCTTTTTCCCAATACTTCAGTGCATATCCTGAGCCAAATTGTTTATCGCATTTCTAAAAGTACAAAAGAGCCTGAATGTCACTAATAGAATATGAAGGAGATTGTGGGATGGTAGGAGATAGAATCGCACTTCTCCACAAGTTGGAATCGAACTCAGCCCGCCCACACCCCAGCTGGAGGCCGTATCAATTCCTCCGCCCGCTGGGGCGAATCAGGGAGAATAGACTACGATGATGAGGAGATATGAGCGGAAGGGAGGAAGAGCTGGTACGTCCATCAATAAAATCCAAGTATCCTAGCAAGAGTGAGAACAGGCTATAACGACTATAATCGACATTGAGGTGGGCAGGAACCTATTTGAGAAGATAATTGAGGATTCAAGCTCATAGATCCAACCGTACCTAGGAGGGGTAAGGATATAACTGTGAACAATAAATTTGATTTATTTACAGATAACCATACTGAACCGAATTTAAATGATTTGGGCCTAGCATTTAAGGAGATGGGAATTTCATTAAATGAACTTGAAGAATATATCAATAATGTTGAACCAGTACCATTTGTCCATCCTGTTCCCAAGTTTCCTGTCAGACAAAGTAGTCAGTTTCATTTTCCAAAAGAAGGCTGTCGAGAAGTCCAGCATCGTCCAGAATGGATCCATGCTCATCTTCCACCTGCGTATCCGGATCTAGAAGGTATGATTTCACCATTTCGTTTAGATTAAATTGCATGTATTATTATAAAATGTCATTTTTTTTATGTGGTTGCAAGATGAGGAACCCTTGCCTTCTCCTTCGACCACGTTAGACAGGAAAGAATTTATTGATGGGTTAGCGTCTTCAGTAGAAATAGGAGTTACATCGCCATGTGGTAGTCCAAGACCTGGAATGCGGCGGCCACTGGAGGTATCGCAAGATAACTTTTCCACTCCGAAAAGGCCTCGGTAAGACTATCCATTATTTGAGTTTTATTGATTTTTTGATATTTAGCAATGAATCGTAGGATGTTTGTGTAACCATCGTATTTTTTTTGCAAATATATTCATTTGTTGGTCATGTTTATAGGCTTCAGTCAGAGGAAGAAGGCAGGCCTATGAGAGAAGTGATGAGCGTGACCATGACAGCTGCTGGTATTATATCTCCAGTTAGGGAAGGCAGACTTCCAGATGCTTGCACTCCATCTAAGGGTTTTGAAGATTCTAGACCAGCATCTCCTGTAGTCCCAGAAGTTCTTGAGCCAGTGCCATCACCAACCGTCCCTACACCGACAGAAATGCATATAGATACGATACAGGAGGAAATTATTGAAAAGGTGAAAACAAAACCAGTACCAAAAGTGAAAGAAGGCAAGAAACTTAAAGTTAGAAAAGACAATAAGGAGAATAAGAAAAAAATTATCAAGGAAGGTAAATTGAAAAAGAAAGAGACTTTTGGTAAAATTAAACCGCTAGGAAGGCCACCAAAAATTCCAAGAGTTAAGAAAGAGAAGTTAGATAAGGTACTGAAAAAACCCGATGTCGGGCACCCTAAAGTTCCAAAAATACCCAAAGTACCACAACCAAAAATTCCGAAGTCAAAAGAAGGAAAAGGTAGTATGAAAATGGAAAAGAATGTGGCTGCTAGAGATGGACCCAAACCTTCCAATAAACCAGGGAGGAAGCATAACACGAAAGTACCAAAGCCCCCCAAAGTTCCAAAACTGAAAAGGAGAAGTCCTAAAGCGGAAAGACTTGTACCGGGTGGACAGCTGGCTAATTTGTTAGCCAAAGCTAGTGGTGCAGCTACTGTTAAAGCAGAAAAAATGAGTGTAGATTCTTCAAAAATACCATCAGTTCGAGAGAAAGACTTCCCACTTCCTAAACTGGAACTTCCAATTACCCCGTCAGCTTGCGACTCCCCGGAACATTTAATCATAGATGATAATTCTGTTAGTGAAGGACAAGATCGTGAATCACGTTTGGCGTCACTGGATGAATGCATCTCTGCAGTCATCCAACATGGAATGCAAAGTGAGCATCATACAGCGAATAGCAACAGTTCATCAAATGCCAGGAGTGATTCTGAAGGAATTCCATCAGTTCCATCAAGAATCAAATTGGAACCTAGGGACGTGTATGATTTTACAGATGACGAAGAGGTTCCAGGAGTTAATAAACCCATCGAGGAACCAATCAGTTTTCCTCCTCCCCTTGTGCTTAGTTCTCCTCCGTTGAAACGAAAAGACGAAGATCGGGACAAACCGAAAGAACCGAGAAAAACGAAGAAAAGGGATGTTGAAAAGAAGCCAAAGAAGCAGAGAGGAAGATCGCCTAAGTTTATTAAATGTGAACAGGATAATTTGATGGAAATTACGCGACCAAGAACCCCTGAACCAATAGAGGATTCTAACGATGTGGACACTTTGTCAAACTCATTTGTTGGTGTTCCTGCCCCTGGAGTGTCGATGCTATCCCCCCGTGCCCTATCGTCACTATCGCATATACCACCAGCTCTCTTGCCATTTTCAATGCAAGGTTATCCTCCTCAAACAGTGTGCTCGTTCCTTGGAAGTGGAGGTCCTCCTTCTGGACTTCCCACTCCTGGACTCCCTTCTCACGTGCCTTATCCCAAACTGGTTGACTTGGCTGATGTGGCCATCAGTAAAGCTCGAAATGAGGGCGATTTTGATGTAGGAAAGCCTAAAGAAAAAGAAAAGGAGAAAGAGAAGACAAAACGGAAAGAGAAGAGAGAAAAGAAGGAGAAAGACAAAGTGAAGGTGAAAAAGAAAAGGGAAAAAGCAAAGGACAAGGTAATAGATAAAACTTCTGATAAGGACCACGAAAAAGGGAAAGGTAGGAAGAGTAAGGGTCCAACTGCAAAGACGAAAGAAAAGAAAGAGAAAGTGGACAAAACTAAGGAGAAGGAGAAGAAAAAGGAGAAAGCGAAGGAAAAAGTCAAGGAAAAGAAAGTCGAAAAGAAGAAAAAGGAAAAAGAGAAAGGAGTCAAGAAGGAGAAGCAAGAGAAGGTAAAGCCATATCTTAAGCCTGAGGATTCTCAACTGTTTATCAAGGCAATAGATGGCTGATATTTTCTATTTTTTCTCTCTCTCTCTTTGGTCTGTGATTGTCATACGGCAGAAAGAAGAACTGGACGTTGAATGTGGCTCTCCATCCATCAACAACCTTCCCAGATTGACATTCAAATTAGGATCAGGAATGCCATCGGATGGAACTAAAATGTAAGTATCTCGTTTTTCTAGTTCTAGTCTCTAGACTTTGTAAGAAGTCGATCTTTCCTTTGGCCTTGTTCGTGGCATTTTCCTTTCATTTGCTGCAAAAGTTGCATTTGGATGGGCTGTCAAAGCCGTCCTTCCCAGCAACCCTTACTTCTCCTTCCGACCCAAAGATTATCTCCAGCGACCCCTCCCCTCCGCAGGGATGATGAGTGCCACGAGGACCATCCACAGTCCGAGGTCCAGGGATTGACGTCTTCTCAGACCTTTGCCGTGCGCAAACTCGGACCGTTGAAGGCTACCATCCGATGTCTGCCGTGCCGCCGTTCTCAGCGACCGCCACGCCCTAAAGTATTCAGTGACTGATTCCAGATTGGTGGAAAGCTTGAATTGGGTTGTGACTGCTGCTGCAAAAAAGAAGAAGTGGCATTTAAAAAATATGGAAAAACAGTGATGAGAAATGACAAAGCGTACTCTTTTAATTTGTTCCTTTCATTTATATACATAATACAGTATATTTTTTATTTGCTCCTTTTTTAAAAAAAAACTGCATGCCACTCATAATTGCAATCTTGTGTAAGTTTTGAACGTCGTGAATTAATTTTTTTTCTTTCCATGCTCTGGTAGATCATACCAAAAACAACAACAACAAAAAAAAGCAGTGCTAGATTCCTAACTAGAAAGACAATACACAGTCGTGAGGACATTATGAGAACAGTTTGTCCTTTTTCAGTGTAGCACATGTTTAAAAATTGTGTCCTCTCACTCTCTCAAAGTAGGAATAACATTTTATAAAACAGTGCCACGAGTGATTATTTCTCAAGATGGTCAGTTGTCAATAGTTTCCAAAAAAAAAAAACAAAAAGAGAGAGACCACTTTCCCTGAAACTATATTATCATGTTAGTTATTATTCTTCCGGTTAGATGGTTGTACAGTGTGTTTTACCTGTAGCACAAACCAACAACAACAAAAACCCACCCCAACCAGAGCTGTCTATTTCTTTGTTTCTCAATAGTTCCTTGTAATTAGCTTACACCCCAGCAGAGGACCTGATGTGCCCATGGTTTGATTCTAGTGTGTTGGTGCACTATGACACACAAGTGGTGTGGCAGTTTTTAAAGCTCTTGTTGTTCCCGTGGGAATGTGATTATTTATTAATAGTTTGGACCAGTTTTTGGTTTTTAGTAAGGAGGGAGGGTTCTTTTCGTATTTTTCGAAATGTTTTTTTTTGTCCTTTCTTGACACATACAGTATATATAAGTACATAGTTTTAAAAAGGTAGGTTGTCATCTAAACTGTAAATAATTTTAGCTTTTTGTTTTGCCGATTTTCAGTAGTTGGCCATGTGCTGTCACAGACCACTATTTTAGCAGTAGTCGTTTTCCGTATAATTTACGAAAAGTGTGTATAATTTGTGTATGTGTGTGTGTGTGTGTTGGAGTGAGTGCATGTGCGTGTGAAAGAGTTGAGATACTCAGAAATCCCAGGTATAGTGATTTATTTTTTTTATATATATAAATATATCACACTTTTATTTACAATTTCGAAATAATGGCGAAAGTATCTATCTCTTGAAGAGAAGTTGGTCTTTGTTGCCCTGTCCGTTTATCAAAATAGAAATGTCACAACTATTAAGTTGCCTAAATTATGTTTTATACTGATTTTATTTTATTTTTTTTTTTTGTAATGTGATTTTATGTATTTGGTTTATATAAACCTGGATCTTTTTTTTTTTTAAAAAAAATCAGTTATTCTGATAAGTATGTCACAGATCTATGTGAATTCAAAATATTTTTTATTAAAATACTGAATTCATAATTTTTAAGTATAGTTTGAGAGAGAGAAAGAGTGAGATATATATATTTTTTTTCTACCCTTCCACTTTGGTCAACCCTTTTTTTTTATCAATACCTTTCCTACCACACCCGTCCCCCCTTCCTTCTCCTTAAATTACTTTCATCTCCCTTTCCTCCCTCCTGTCTGTTCTTGTTTTGAAAATTCATTGCCTCTCTACCATCCTATTTTTTATTTTCTTCTCATAATAAGCAGGCATAATAAAAGTTACTAATCTATAACATTGGTTTATAGCTTCATTATTTTGAACGACGACTACATAGTTGTGCAACTGACCACTTATCACGTTTTAATCCATTCCTCACCCTTCCCCACTTATTTTTGATATAATATAAACTCTTACTAACGCAGCAGATCTGTTATGTGATTTTTTTCCTCTTAAACCTTTGATTTTTTTTAAGGAAACCAAGTGATCTATTCACACCAATTGGCCTTTTGGCATGTTATTAATGTGCTAAGTGACGAAAATTTGCGCTTCTTTTTTTTAGCAATGTCAAACAACAAGATTGCACTGTTTCTAGTAAAAAAAAAGGGTCATGTGTTTTTCTTGTATGGTTTTATATTGTGTTTTCTAGAGTCATCAAAGGATTATCGAATGCAGATTCCCCATCATCGAGCCCAGTGCCACAAATTACTGAACAGTCACCCCCATTGTCGCCACCTTTGCCACCAGTGGTCCAACAACGCGTAGCACCACCACCTCCTCCTCCTCCTCCTTTAGGACAAGGCATGATGACATCAGCTGGAAAATCTCATCCAAAACCACAGTCGAAAGCGCAGCCCATGCCCCCAGCCCCAGCACGTACCGTAATCACCAAAACTGTTGGAACAATCATTGTGAGTTACAGTTGGCATGGAGACGTGTTCCACCCACCAACCTCACAAACTCTCTGCTTAATTGCCAAACTGTTTTGATGATTTATTTTTTGAGAAGGCGTTTGATTGTAACGTTATTTTGTTTTCTCTTGGAATTACATTATTATTAGGATGAAGCCGGAAACAAAATTTGGATTTGTCCTGCATGTACACTTCCTGACGACGGTAGCCCTATGATTGGCTGTGATGACTGCGATGAATGGTACCATTGGTAAGTGAAAACAGTACTAAGTACAACATTCTTTTCCTGCCAGTAAAATTCTAGCTCACTGTTTTGACATCACCAGATACTGACCTGATGTCAGTAGGCTGGGGCCCACGCAGGTAGTTCCTATAAATAATGACGTAGTGAGGGGAAGGAGTTCCGAGTCACACAGTAGATGTAAGCATCCTCATTCAGAAACCTTATTTAAATAACGAACTATAAGGGGTGCCCCGGCTTTGGTATGCAACTTACACCTGATTAGGATAGGCCCTATTTCAAGATAATGTCCAAAGAAGGTGTTGCCAAGTTACCAGTAATATCAATAGAAAATATTAATGGATCTATTTTATGGGCCGAGAAGAAGGGGGAGAAAGTCATATATCGTATATTTCAGTGGATAAGATGACACTTGAACTATGAAAACCGCTCCAAACTAGGAGTTAGAGAGTTCAAAGGGTAAAGAGTTTTTCTGTCATACACATTATAATGTGTATGACAGAAATACCCTCACTATTATAATGTGGGTCCCAATCTAAATTTAGCAATATGCACTGAGACGTGATTACAACCCTCAATTGTTTTCATGTTCCTTAGCGTTCTCCCACTCCCATATATTATCGTGAACACTTTGGGACATTTCCGAAATTTCCTTTCTGGATTTTTCTTTCTAGGGTTTGTGTTGGAATTGTGGTTCCACCTAAAGAAGATGAAAACTGGTTCTGTACCCGTTGCATCTCGAAAAAGCAGAGTACGCAAGGTAGAAAGCGAAAACATCGGAAAGAAAAATGAAAGTGACCCGGCAGCCAGTGGCACTCAGAATTGTATCGTGCTAAGAAGGAAGCCCATTGACTGTACCGTTAAAAGATGTAATTTTGTTGTAGGACTTAACTGAAATTCAGATTAATATATGAGAATTCTTATAGAGCTACAGAAAATATAATAAGAAAATTGTTAGAAATTGTGTCACAGGTGTGATGGTGAGCGTGAGAGGATAAAAAAGTATTTTTCTATGTTAGAAATGACTACATCGTCTCTCTTGTAAAGCTTGAGTTTACGATTAACGAACAAGTGTCATTTGGATCTCGGTGGCATTTTTGGACATTGAAGCTGGGAGTCAATATTCCCGTGCCTTGTATATATATATATGAACATAGTAGCAGTCCTTAATTGAATACATCCATTTTTGTTAATAATGCATGAATTCTAAAGCAAGTAATCGCCGTGTTTTTTGCAAATTTATAAAACTCAGTTGTAAATTAAACTTTTCATGAAATAAAAGTTTTCAGACGTTGTAAATCAAAATTTCTATTTATAAATGACACCGAATACCATTTAGCCCAAACATCTTGCTTGATTTGTTGGTGTTTTAGGGCCCTTCAACTACAAGGTCATTAGAGCCCCGTCCACCGCATAATTCTAAATGCAGAACGACTGTTAACAACGATGTTTGGGTATTAAGAATGTGAGCCCAACGAGAACAGGTGTTTCCAACGCAATATAGCCACTCCCCAAAACCTCTCCAAAGGAAGGCACGGGTTCGGTAGCCTCCTAAGGGTTCGGCCTTTTGTGGCTGCGTGGCTTACTCCCCAACCCGTTAGTGTGACATAACTCTACCCATACCACCTGATAAGGGTATGTTGATGATGAGAGCTGGATCGGAAAACGGGGCACCTCAGAAACTTTTATCGTGAATTAATATTAGACGGTTCCCGTTTAGTGCCCAGTGCGTAATCGCATTTCACCTACCCCAAAACAAACTGGAAGCAGAACAATGCAAGGAGTAATTGTGTATGTAACGTTGGACTGTACTGATAAAGTCGTCCAATGTTGGGGGGGGGGGGGGATCGCCTATGCCTGGGGGAAGCGGTTGTATTGCGCTGCACACACCAGTTCTCGTCTGATCACGCAACTCAAGGAACGCAACCCCAGCTAGTACTAGCATGAGTGACCGCTTGTGAACACTGGGTACTGCTAATACCCAAAAATCGTCGTAAAAGCCTAGTGTGTGTCCACATGTATAATTTACGCAAGTAAAAAATGCATCCTGGGCCACGACTTTGGGAGGGCTTTCATCCAAAGCAGGCACCCCCCTCCACCAGGACCGAGGCAGAAGACAATGGAAAGGAAGCAACAGAAAGAGCTCCCTGTTGCAATAATGCGATGTCACAAGATCAATTTCATTGTCTTTTCAGCCCCCGGACTAGCTATGACTTGTGACTTGGATTTATACTATAGCTGACTTGATCTCAACTACCATACTTCAAGGTCAGACTTAGAGCATCATATAATCTATAAAAATCTACTACGTGCACTATTAAGACTTTGATCCAGATGTTGGGAGTACGTAGGGGCTCTTAAAGTTCGTGAAATAAAGTTAGTCTTTGCAAATAAGTGACCTCGTCTAATATCAATTCATTTGTAGCATTCTCCCAATTTATTCGTGTTGCAAGTCAATTATACAAATCTAGGAGGGGGCCGTTTTTTAAACTATTTGTAGAGTGCAACGTCCGACTGACTGACATTGAAAATGGAAGATAAGGCAGTTGAAAATTTTCGTGAATATATTCGATGCAACACTATGCATCCGAACCCGTCCTATGGTAAGGCACCTTTTATATATGTGTTGAATGTTACTCTGTGACCCGCTACTCAAAATCTCAATGAAAATTAATTTTGGCAATTTGTAAGACGTACTTAGCCGATTAGTTGTAAGCATTCATAATACAGAAGCCGAGCACTCCCGAGCGTCGTCTGATAACATGTTACGAACTTCGATATACCATAATACCGTTTGATGTTATGGGGGTAGACCTTGGGACCTTCATTTCGACTAAAATACAGTAATGAATTATTGGGCTACTATTTGGGGTAACATCCGGCCTTTTTTTTTTCAGCGACATACTGTATACTATATATTGTGGGTCAGGGTAATTTATCACCAAGACAACGATTTAACTAAAACCTACTTGTAGTCTTATTCAATGAAGGAAGAGATGCGCAACAATGCGATGGACCCTTATGAAGACCATGTGTCCTTTAGGTCTAGGTCCTAGGTGCTGGTAAATGATCATCGCTACCGCAACTGAGGGAAATACAATGCAGCATGGGGAAACTTCTGTAAACTGTTTCGGGCAACAGCTGGGTCGCTGGATACGAAACAGGATGACAACGATCACAGGCGGAAGGGAGGCCCTTATAAATTGAAATGTTTTGCTGATCATTTTTGGTAGCTCAAATGGCAGGCTGAACTTGACATACGAGAGCTAACGGAGATACCAGAAACACACCATATTACGTCGGAAGGGTAGTTAACAAAAAGACCCGATTCGAATTCACCTAGGGGTTGCCCTATGCCACTTACTCGTCCACGTATTCTGAACACTTGAATCACGTATACTGGAAGCCTGCGGAGGAGTGAAAATTTTACCGAATAACATTAAGGCGACGAGCAGTCTGTAAGCGAACCCTAACTTTGCAATGGTCACATGTCCATATACTGCTGAAATCAACAATCACTAGTCTCTTGGGAGCGGCGAGTTGCGTTGGACACACCAGTTCTCGTCTGATCACTGAAGTTAAGCAACGCAAGCGCAGTTAGTACTGACATGGGTGGTCGCTCGGGAAAGCTGGGTACTGCTAATACCCAATAATCGTCGCATTAGTGTAGTGTCTGTGCAGTATATGCATTAGAACTATACAGTGGACGGGTCTCTAATGACCTTGTAGTTGACGGGACCTTAAACTCCAACAAACAAGTCTTGAAAATTGATATTTGAATTTTAGGACAATGTATAAAGTTCTTGGTAAGACTAGCGCAAGAAATAGGTCTGGAACATGAAATAATCGAGGTAAGAGTGTATTACATGTCTAATCTAAGAAGACAATGTATAACAGTTTGGATATTAATTGGTAATTATATAGTTAAAGCCTGATAATCCAATCTGCGTAATGACCTGGAAAGGACAAGACACTTCTCTGAAAAGCATTTTGCTAAACTCTCATACAGATGTAGTTCCTGTATATCCCGTGAGTTTCCTTTTGCTATCAAATTTTTCTGACATCAAAAATTATTACGGAACGTATCCAACTAACATGATACTATACTGGAACGAAAAAAGACTTACCATTTCTTGTAGCTCTTGCCATTCATATTGTCAGCTTCAAAGTCAAATATCAGGGCAACAGAGTCCATAATTTACAATTAAATGACTCACAATGTGATGTGTCCACGAACATAAGTGCCCAAAATGATGAAGGTTATTTATTGTAAAGCCTACTGATCCACCTGACATAACCTGAAATAGACAATAACTATTTATAACTTCAAATAATTTGTTTGAATAGGAGAAATGGAAATATGATCCTTTCTCAGCATTTATGACAGAAAATGGTGATATATATGGGAGAGGAACACAGGTAGTGTTCATAACACTATATAAAGTGAAATTCAGGAAGTATAACCTGTCTGAAGATTTATTTTTCTTCTTAGGACATGAAGTGCGTTGGGATGCAGTAAGTCTCAAATTCCAAAAGGTGAAATATGTTCTCAAAACTCGCAAACTTGTTGATAATTTCTTATTCATCTGTAAATCAGATACTTAGAAGCTATAAGAGTACTGAAATCCAAAAACTTCAAACCATTGCGAACGATTCACCTAACCTTTGTCCCTGGTGAGAATCATTTTACTGCTCACTACTTCTTGAAGCTGTTAGGTTAAAATATTGTAATGTTATTTGAATCTTAAGATGAAGAAGTAGGTGGTTACAAAGGCATGGTGGCATTCGTCGCATCACCTCATTTGGAAAGACTCAATATTGGTCTCGCCTTGGATGAAGGTCAACATAATCACTTTAGTGCTTAGAAATAATTATTCACTTAAAATTTTAATCGCGTTGTAAATTATGAAAGGAATTGCAACTGAAGAGGACACTTACGTAGTATACTATGGAGAACGAAGCAGATATGGTGAGTTAAACAGTTTGGAATGCTTTCTTTTGTCATTGAAAATCTGTAACATCTTGCAATTTGACTCAATTTTGTAGTTGTTCACGTGACTGCAACAGGAACACCTGGACATGGATCTCAATTCATTGAGGCTACAGCAGCTCAAAAAATTGTAACTAATTAATTAAATTGCCAAGTATACTAACTTGGACAGCGTTTAAATTATTTAATAAAAACTTCACTTTACCTACCATTATTCAGCTGAAACTCTTGAATAAATTTGAGGAGTTTCGTGAAGGAGAAAAACTCAAGTTAGTAGTCTTCAAGAACTAAGTAGGAGAGAAACAAATAACTGTTACTTATTAAGTGTTTGTTTTTTTAGATTAGCTAGCGATCCAAAGTTATGCTTAGGAGACGTCACGACGACAAACCTAACTATCATACAGGTAATTGTCTAATTACCTCGAATTTCATTTTAAGCTTCTGGGCGATCATTTGTATACTAATTACTTTAGGGAGGTGTCCAGAGCAATGTCATTCCATCAGAAGTTAAAGCAAGTTAGTGGAATCTATACTTCATTCACACAGATGGAAATTTTTTATTGAAAATATTAATTCCAAAAAAGTACTTCAATTTTAATTTCCAGCATTTGACTGTCGAGTAACTACATCATTTGACCCGTTTGTAAGTATCATGATGTAGTCAAATAATAGTCCGACAAAAATTTGTTCATGTACAACTTACGTGACAATTGCAGGAATTTAAACATATGGTTGAAAAGTGGGCTGAACAATCTGGAATTCATAAGTCACAAATTAGTATAGAGGTATGCAAGTTATAACGAATAAAGCGTCTATCACATAGTTACTAATTAAGTCTTGTTAGTTGTTTGGTCCTCATGCACCCAATACTCCAATTGACAACTCTTTACCGTGGTGGTCGACTTTTAAGTCAGTATGTGACGCCTTGTAAGTGATCAAGTTGTTGATTTTTCACTCTTTTACGTTCACTCACCAATTAGCACAATATTTTTATTTCAGAAATATGAAAGTTCAGTTGAGCATCTTTCCAGCAGCCACTGATGGCCGTTATCTACGCCAGGTGAGTATTTACATTAGCCCTTATGCTCATGAAGCCATTATCAAACATTTCAGAAAGTAGTCCTGGTCTATTAAGGCCTAAATAAACCAATCGAGTTAAACATGATAGTTGAAGCACAACATAATAACGTACTGTACTTAATGACTCATGGATTACATCTACAAAATAAGTTATTGAAATGCTTTTTCTTATGACTTACAGAAAGGAATACCAGTGTTTGGATTCTCTCCTATGATTCTTACTCCAGTGTTGTTGCACGATCATAATGAATTTCTGAATCGAGGCACGTTTTTAAATGGCATTAAAATTTACGAGGCACTTATAGCTGCACTTAGTATGGTCGAAAAGTGATTCAATATTGCTAATCAATGAAGCAACCTTTGCTAGAATACATTATAACAGATTAATGCAATGTCGAACACTGAAAACTTGAAATCTTTATAGTGCTCTTCAAGTTTAGGTGTTTTTGCTGAAAAAAGTATATATATGCATATTTTAACATTTTGTAGTCTTGCATGTTGGTGAGGTGTGCTTAGAAATAGGTAAATACGCAATGAAATATTAAAGTAATAAAGACGTCATGGGATTCTGATGTTACTTTCATATTTGACATAGCCATTATTTTAACTAACAGTTCATACTCACAGCAAGTCTGTTTAGCATTTGTAATGATGAATTTAATTACCTTCCACCACAACCTACAGACGACTGTGGATCACAGTAACAATAAGATTATTACCCAATTGTACTGAGTATCATACTTACAGTGAAAAAAATTACACAAGAATTAAAATGCTCCAAGTAAGACAATGATTTTAAAAAAGTAAGAAGGAACTACATGAAAAATAAACAATTACATTAACAATGCAATGCAAGTGTATACGACCTAAAACGAAGTTGATTTTCAAGTGTATAAATACATTAAGTGCTGTGACAAATGTTTCAATGGTTATTATGCAAAATAAAAACAATAGCACCTGTCATCTTTAGTCGTTTAGGATTTTAAAATGTCGGTGTCAAGGAACGCCAATTTCATAATCCTTTGCTTTAAGAAAAGTTGGAGAGCCCGAAGAGGATATTTAATATTTAAATGCGAATTTCTACAGGCAATCGTATGTATGAATCAACTTTTTTGTTTCAGGAGGATTTGGACTACCAAACTTTAAAATCATCATTACAGTGAAATGTCAAATCAAATTCACGGTGTACTGCATTACTAAATCTCTCGTTTATAAATTAACGTAACATAACCACAACACAAATATTCACCGCACTGCTCCAAGACATATTTACACAATTATGTTAGGTCATTGAATATTAATGTAATAGTAGAAATTTACAAGTGGTCCAAAGCATTTCTCTTCGCTCAGTGGTGAGAAATACCAAAGTAAATACATCATGGTTGGCAATATTTCAAAACTAAAATGTCAGACTCTTTGTAATATTGTAATAAACTGGGTTGCAATCACCTGACTGAAACATAGGAAAGAAGTGTTACAGTACCTATTCTAAAGATTTTTTACGAAATTTGTGAAAGTTGTAACCTCTGGTGCAGGCTTTGAAGCAATGTCCCATTAAAGTTCTGAGGAAAACTTTAATAAGAATCTAAAGGATTAATTCAGATATCGTAAATGAACTGAAAGACTGCTAACAAGTGTTATAAGACAGTCAACAAAAATTTACAATAAAATACTCTTACATTTTTAGAATTCATTGTACAAAGCACAACTATATTTTTGAGTATCATGTGTGCAGGCAAGAAAATGTCATTCAGCACAGAGTTCTCATCCATGTTTCATGGCCTGTCCAAGAGGTAACTATTTGCATTTTGATCAATATCAGCTTTGAAATTTCAAAGAAAACACTGTTGACCCTATACAAAAACACGTCTACACAATAAAAACAATTATAAAATCAAAAATAATATATATATATATAATAATAATCTACATTATAATACGCGACGCTTATGTGCATGAAGTTAATTATTTACAAATGTATATTCCGTCAAATATGTTTTGAGTTTTCTACCAACAATGACAATTAGTTTGTTTACCTTTACATTAAGGATCGGACTACACCTAAAATTCCGAATTTTTTGGATCAATTTCAGTCATCCTAAAAATAAAAAAAGCTCAGTCAAGTTATTCGCACTATGTTCGAAAATTTTTTTCTTTTTTTGCGAACTATGCGTTATAGTGATCCCATTACGAAATAAAATACATCCTTACAATTGAGATTTTGCTCTATACTCGGTAACTATTACTACCAGGGTAATTCCAGGATTTGTTCTTAATAAGCCTCATTCTCTAAAGTCTTACAAAGTAACTTGGTAATTACTTGGTTGCTTCTGTCGTTCATTTAAGCACAATGTAAATTACGTGTATCAAAAGTAGAACGCAACAGAAACATTTAATTGCAGGATCGTAAAAGTTTGGAAAACGTTGCATTGAAGCTAATAATCTTGGGATGTTTTAAAAACCATCCAATGTCCTCACTTCCATATCTACTTAGACCCCCAAAATAAATTAGGAAAACTTGGGGATTTTCGTATTTCATCAAATTTGCATATCAGATCCTTCAAATTTAAAGGAAATTGAAATAGTGATTATGGAAAAAAAGTCTATGGTTCCGAATAATTTTTAATGTGTGTCTGCAATGGTGGCATTCATTTTTAAATTTAAATGAGTGTATAAGAGATGTGTCAAAATACCTCCACAGGTATTTGCTTACAATTTTGTGGCCTACATTGCACAGTTCATAATTTTGATCAGTGTCCCTTTATAACTATATAAATTCCAAAATTGCATCGTAATTAACTACCGGTCTTACCGCTTCCTCAGGACGAAGGGCTGAAGATGCACTATCACCAATGCACTTTAAGAGAAATAAACCAGACTTACTATGAATTATCTTTAATCGCTTATTCCTCAATTATCTAGAGTTGAAAAAATAAAATGAGACATCTTAAAATATTTTAGCTCTGAATCTCAATCTTAAGTACATATAAATATGGGATACAAGGTCAGGTGAATGGGACTCTGGATGCTTTGTTGGCTCACCATACCGGCAATCGAGTTTAATATACACCAAATAACCTTGATAATAAAAAACTCGATTTAATACATTTATCATTTGACCCTCTAACGGGCTACTGCTGCCACGCAGTACAGGTTTCGACTTTTCTTTTATTATTTTCTTATGGGCTGCTTGTGCCCTCTCCTGAATATTTACCCCTACGTTGTGTTCAACGGTTAAAAGGAAATCACAACCAGGATAACATAGGACTAGTTACCATTATTTTAATCCACCATGCTGCATATTTCCCAATTTAACATTAGGAGGGATTACTTCCGCCATTAAGTAGTTCTGCGTGGTGAAATCTGATGTTATTGTTTATATTCTCTGACTACTTAGTGATACATTCAAAATGTCCTAATGCTTTCTATGTTTTTATACAAGCGTTGAATAATCACATTTGAGGGTACGTTAGAAAGTCCCTACGTCAACGATAAGAATATAACATACATATATATACGCACTGTATATATGTTAAAATGTCGGAGACATAATTATAGTCAATCCACCAAATAAATTTGTAATGTTAAGAGAACAAACACGTTGAACATATATCAACTACATTTGTCAATAGTGTCGCATTACTTTAAAAAGGAAATGATTGCTAATTGTCTACTCATGAATGGATTCTTAGTCCCCTAGCTGGCATCAAACATTTCATCCAAAATCATCAAAAAAATCTGAGTAAAATCCGTGGCGAAAGGAAGTAATGATAAGAGTTGTTGAGGGCTGGTGATAAGCCATTCAAATGCATCAACTTACTGGCATTAGAAATCCAATGAAGGTGTTTTTCATTACAATCCTTCATCAATGCTTGGTAACCAGAACGCCTAAAAACAGCATAATAACTTCATACAACACACGTAAAAGTTAATACAGGCATGATATTTCTGCATTTAAATACCTACCATGTTGTTACAAGCGCTCGCTAGCATCATATATTTAGGATTAAACTGTACACACTGAACAGGACCTGTATGCTCGCCATTTAAAACACACACCTTTACTCCCAATTCAGCATTACAAACATGTATTCGTCCATCTGTTGACCCTTTACAAAAGTAGCAAGGATAACAAATTAGAATAATAACCCCATTTCTTCATAAATTCAACTGTGGTAATGCGCTAACTATAAACATAATTGCGATAGTACAACTTGCCTAACGTACAGCAGCACTATTAAAAATAAATTGACCTTAAACAGCTCTAGCTAAAGATTCTAAGTTATAGTGGTGAAAAGGTTACTGTATTTCATCGATAATGTGCCATCCCCTTAGACCAGCGGTCTTCAAACAGGGTTCCGCAATACATCTCTGGGGGTTCCGCGAGTCAAAATGAAAATTCGTTAGCAGCGGCAAGATATACCTTTCTATAGGTGTTGATGGGGTTCCCCAAAAAACATCTTATAGTTCTAAGGGTTCCGTGAATCGACAAAGTTTGAAAACCGCTGCCTTAGACGATTGTCAATTTGACTATACTCAAATCCCTCGTTGAGCGCTACTAACAGTTCCAGTAGGATCCGAAGTAAATAATTAAAATTCTGCTCATTTGTAGATGATTTCTGAACTTTACTTTTGGTGCACACAGCTAGACAGAATACGCGTCCATAATAAACATTAGTCTATCCTCGCAAACTCATCTAGGAACTACCAGATCTCTCAATGCACTGTTAAGCTTAGTGTGGATTTTGTTTTGTTAGCTCAGCATGAAAAATAATAAAAGAAAGTAATAACTCACCACAAAATACAAACTGAGAATCTGGACTGAACGACGCCTCAAGTGGAACACGTTTGGAGTTTTGGTGACCCTACAATAAATAAAACTGTTAACATATTCTCTCAACGCTGTACAGAGATGCAACAGGTAATACCTACACCAAAAGTGAATAACGGCGTTCCCAAAAATGCATCAATCAAGCGAATTACTGAGCCATTCGTTGAAATTAAGATTGATTTGCCATCAGGACTAAATTTTAATCCCGTCCAATCACAATCTTTTTCCTGAGGCAAACGAAAAGAATTAAATGGTCCTTTGTCAAATGATCTTAAGTCGTATAGCTTCACTTGTTCCGAATTCACGCCAGCTGCAAAGATGAGACCTTCAGGATCAAATGCAGCAACAGGCCTTCCCGGCATGTTCATACAACCCTGGAATCATAATGTATAAATATAATTTTATTACTCTAAACCAAAATCTCTGCCCACCGGATCCTTTTAGGTTGCCCGCAAGGACTCAATAACTTCAGTAACTGGTTGTGAAGAACAGTACAACTGTAAACCAATTAGGTATATTAATAGAAGTTTTCGAAACTTATTTAAAATCGTTAAAGAAAGTTAATAATAATAATAATATTACACGACTTTTTATTATTTTATAAAATTTGAAAATTCATAATTTTATAATTTTCTGGCCCACTTAACTAACGAAAATAGTAGATTTTTCGCTCTACTTGAAAAGCTTGGGAACCACTACTCTAAACAGATATCATCATCGTCAGTCCAACTTCACTACATGCATTGGGTGACCACCCCCATCAGTTTCAGACATTTTATACACAAATACTACAATCACATTACTGTATCTCTAAACATAAATTTAAAGTTTTTGAAAAACTATGGATACCTGACAATTAGGAGATTTCAAATCCCATAGTCGAACAGTTTTGTCTAGAGACCCAGATAAGAAAGTGTCATCAATAGGTGACATGCAGAGAGTGACAACTCTAAAAATAAACAATTAATTTATTAATTTTGCGTTAAAGGTTCTGGAGAAACTACAATTGAATAAATACTTACTTTTTAGTATGACCCGGGAAATATCGTATGTATTTGTTGTCATGAAGCGATAGATATCTGAGGGTATCTGCAATTTGCAAGAATAACGATTGTTAATTCAATATTTAGTGTCTTAAACTTACCAGTCAACAATTCAAAATATTTCGATTAAAAAAAAAACGTTCTTGGTGTGTCTGTAAATCCAAACATTCCAAATATATTTTACCACGTTGAATTCATCACAAGAAAAATGAAACTGCTTTCTGAAGATCTGAAAAGTTTAGAAAATTTTGAACCATACTAAAACAAATGACAGCGTATGATGTGACCAGTACATTAAAACTATCACCAAGCTGCATGTAACATAAACGAGCGACTCGCTTCTGAGAAATATATGAACTATGTTTTTGGATAGTCACCCTCGGTACCAATATTGCGCAACCTATATACCTATATCTACGCTATAAGAATTTCATCCCTTGAGTGTGGGTCGATTCTCTGCATTGCTTGATAGGGATTCAAGAGGAGGAATTCATGATAGGGATTCATAGGAGTTCACTTTCGAGCCCACGAACAGCTTCCACCACCCTCAATCCAAATCCTGTGGCAGTCAACAATAGATTTGTGAAATGCCTGTCCCTCACACTCGCGGATACTTTTAATCCCAAACAGTCTTCTTCTAATTCCCCAGCGAAGTTATCCTCTTGTCACTGATTAAAAAACACCAACTCCTAACCCCTTCCCCGCCTATGGCAGGGTCGGATATCCATATTGTCCCTCCGAATGGACCCAAAGGCGATATATTGGACATGGTTCTTCCACAGCCGGTTGCGGACTACAGTTGCAACCCCTATGCTTATTTATCGTCGATCTACTATACTGAGCTCCTACGCCTGGAAATTTTGCCTCATCTACCTATTGCATAGTAGTGAGGGTTCTTTTACACGCAAATGCCATCGTACACCACACGAGACCTCGGTTTTACTTCTCATTTGGAAGAAGACGCCCTCGGGGCCTCTTTCTCGCCCGAAAGAAGCCAACCCACCTCAGTCCAGTATCGAACCTAAAACTACTGAGCCAGTTACACCAGTGATAATTCCAGCGACACAAATTCACACAAGTGCAATGTGGTCCATGACGACCATATTGATGGAAAGTGTGTAACAAACGAGTATGAATACTAATTTTGAAAAATGGCCCAGCCATACGAAAATGGAAAATTAAAATTTAGTGTTATGTGAGTGTTAAAGTGAAATATACTGCTGTGGGTAAATTTACATGAATTTTATAAATACTTGCCTAACCAATTTAAAAAATTCAATTAATTAATTAAAAGAAATTATTTGAATGATTGGAAGTGTTTCATAGTTTGAACTATTATTCTCACTAATAAATAGTAGGGTCTGGAAAGAGTCTGCCAATGTAGCTTGTAATTCCGATACCCATACATTCCCAATCCTCAGCTAGGGATATTACGAAGCAGTGTGGGGAGGGAAGAAACATAATGGACAACCCCGTGAAGAACGTATCTTTAGGTTAAGCAAATTCCCTTAAGCCACAGATGCTCGGCAGTCATAAGCTTTAACGAAATCTTGAAACCTAAGAACAGTTTCGCTCATTGATACTACTCCACTACGTTCTATCCCATATAGTGCACTCATTTCAAGCCCTAACGTTTACTAATGAACTTCAACTCTCAGCATGGTGCCGGACTCCCTTACCGTAGAAGCGTTTAACATCGACGCTTACATTGCTGGATTCGTAATCATCATCATACCCTCCTCCCGCCTGCGGCAGGGTCGGGTCTGCGGGTTCTAGCCCTCCACTCCCTTCTATCTCTCACCAGGTCCCCGTCCACCCTACACACTGCCATATCCTTACGGATAACCTGCTCCCACGTCTTCTTCGGTCTCCCCCTGCCCCGGGTGCTACCGACCACCTACATTCCTGGTATGGCCCTAATGAGCTCCTCCTCCCCTTTTCTCATTACGTGTCCATACCACCGCAGCCTATTCTCTCATTTTTCGGCGATGTCCACCACCCCAAGGCTACCTCTGATATACTTATTTCTGATCCTATCAGCTCTCGACACCCCACTCATGTACCGCAGCATTCGCATCTCAGCTACTTGCATTCTACTGACGTGGCTCTTCCTCACTGCCCAACATTCTGATCCATATAGCATAGCTGGCCTAACCACTGCCCTGTAGAACTTCCCTTTCAGCTTGATTGGGACCCTCCTATCACACAGGACTCCGCTTGCCTGTCTCCACTTCAGCCACCCCCCATTGATTCTGCGAGTCACTTCAGTGTCTATCTTCCCATTGCTTTGGAACGTTGAACCTTACCTCTTGCACCTTGTTCACCAGTTCGCCCCTCGAGTGAACGTCCCCATTATTTTCCTGCCCTTCCCAATTAAAGCTAAATATTCTGTCTTCCTCATGTTTATCTTCCGTCCTCCATTTTCTATCCGTCCTCTAACGTCATTTAGTCCCTTCTCTATCTGTTCTCTGCTGTCACTAATTTTATCGATATCGTCAGCAAATACCAAGCACTGATGGGCCCATTCTCCTACTCCCGTCAGCAGGTGGTCCATAACAAGGATGAAAAGATATGGACTAAGTGCTGAACCTCGGTGCACCCCAACTTTCACTGGAAAGCTCTCAGTATTCACCCAAGGTGTCCTCACCCTGGCTATGGAGCCCTCATACATATCTTGGACTACTCGAATAAACCCTTCTTCTACCCCTTTTTTTGTAATACATTCCAAACTACCTGTCGTGGGACATTGTCATAGGCCTTCTCCAGGTCAATAAAGATGGCATGAAGATCTTTCTTTGCTGCCCTGTACTGCTGGATTCGTAGCTGATCTAAAAAACATTTTGCTCTTTTTTGCTTGAGGAGGTCGTCTCTTATTCAAATCCCTGCTTCTTTAATATATCCTGCTTGATTCTATGTCGCTCTTTCACGCTCGGGTCACTTGAAATTGCACAGTGGGCGACAGGTTCGCCACCACTGGTATAGGATGTCACCTGCATCATCATTGGCAGGGTCGAATCTGCGGGTTCTAGCCCTACATCAGTGGTGGCGAACCTGTGACCCACTGCGCAATTTTAAGTGACCCGAGTGTGATTCATCTAGTTTATCGTCTCATAAACAACAGACGTGAGAGCAGGTTGTCCGTATGCAGACCCGACCTTGCCACAGGCGGGATAAGGGTATTATGATGATGGTCTCTATTTGCTACTTTAGTAAACTTTATTCATTATTACTAATAATTTATTTTTATTCATTAAATTAAATAGTGCTTGCACCTGACCCACGGAAACTTTTTGCTTTTTTTCGTGTTATTGTGACCCGTCTTCAAAAAAAAAAAAGGTTCGCCACCACTGCCCTACACTCTCACCTATTTCCCACCAGGTCCCCACACTACCACATCCTTACGGACAACCGGCTCCCACATCTGCTTTGGTCTCCCCTGCCCCAAGTGCTTCCAACCACCAGCATTCCTATAATGGACCTAACGAGCTCCCGCTCTCCCTCCCTTCTTCTCGTTATGTGTCCATACCACCTTAATCTATTCTCTCTCATTTTTCGCGATGTTACTCACCCTCAGGCTACTTCTAATATACCGGTACTCATTCCTAATTCTAACAGTTCTCGACACCCCACTCATGTACCGCAGCATTCGCTTTCGGTTACTTGCATTCTATTTACTTGGCTCTTCCCCACCGCCTCACACTCTGATTTGCATTGCTGGCCTAACCATCCACTTTAAAACTTCCCTTTATTCTTCTGTCCAATCCAATCAATTGAAAGTTAAATACTCTGCCTTCTTCATTCTTATCTTTAACCCTCCCTTTTCTATAGTTCTTCTAATATCGTTTAGGCCCTTCTGTACTTGTTGTCCAGAGTCGCTAATTTTTCTAATATCGTCGACAAATACCATGCACTGAGGGGCCCATTCTCCTACTCCCGTCAGCAGTCACCCTTAACCAGAATCAAAAGGTTTGGACTTAGTGCTGAGCCTTGGTGTACCCCATCCTTCACTGATAAGCCTCCGATGTTTCCCCAAGGAGTCCTTACCTTGGCTATGGAACCATCATACATACCCTGCACTATCCGAATAAACCCTTCTTCTACCCCCTCTCCCCTTTGCGTTCTACACCCCAAACTACCTGTCGTGGGACATTGTCATAAGCCTTCTCCAAGTCGATAAAGATGGCATGGAGATCTTTCTTTGTTGTCCTCTACTTTTCTATCATCTGCCTCTGAATGAAGATTGGTTCCATTTTTGTACACTAGTTCTATCCCAGTGGCGACATTAGTTGTATTTTGCCGATATGTCACGCCCCACACATAAAATACGCCTCATATGGCATATCATTATATGCTAAATGCCGCTAATGCAAGGCTCCGAAAATAATACGAACCCGTAAGTGGCAGTACTATAGAAACTACAGTATATTTATTTTTATGAATCTTTAAATGTACAAAAAAATTTTAGCAGACACCTTGGCTCTCTAGGTCTGTGCTTATTAAACTGTGGGTCGCGAAAAATCATCAATAAGTAATTTTTTACTTGCATACTTCTTTAATGCAACCCAGTCCTGTCATAAGCGGGAAAATGGTTAGTAGATGCCTTTTTATACTTATTTAATCTATGTACCTACAGTTGGAGTTGGAGGGAGCGGCGAGTTGCGTTGGACAAACCAGTTCTCGTCTGATCACTGAAGTTAAGCAATGCAAGCCCAGTTAGTACTGACATGGGTGGTCGCTCGGGAAGGCTGGGTACTGCTAATACCCAATAATCGTCGCATTAGTGTAGTGTCTGTGCAGTATATGCATTAGAACTATGCAGTGGACGGGTCTCTAATGACCTTGTAGTTGACGGGACCTTAAACTCCAACAAACAAACAAATTGGAGTTGGAAATGGAAAAAACACTTCTACCCCCAAGGCTTCACATCTTCCACAGTTACAGAACGTTCTGGCAGAATTCGTATACTGTATTGATATTCAAAATGATTACTTCTTATAACGCCAGCTAGCAGCAACTAAAGCTTAAAAATCCTCTATTTGCATGCCAATAGTTTGAAAAGGTGAAAGAGGTTTGAAAAAGGTTATCAACTCCGGGTCTCAATTTTGCGAAAAACAAAACTTTTAAATGATTATCTACTAAATTGACTCAAACAGGCCCGGTCTTAGGCATGGCAAACTGATCGGCCGCACAGGGCCCCCTCGCCACCACATACATATATTGCAAAAAAGCACGTGGAAAGACATTATTATAACAGAATCTTAAAGTTTTAATATTGTTAACTTAGGGACCAAAAAAAGGGTCCCCGTACAGGGCCCCCAAATGCTAAACAACGTGCCTGTTGAACATTATACAACAGTATTGAATGCTGCGATGAATATAAGAGCGCATATAAGCATTTAGTATCTACAAGATGAATTCGTGAAGGCAATCCTCTGAAAGAGGCGTCTTGAAAAGTGACATGACACCTTGTAGCATCCCTGGAGAAGTGGTGGTTCTATAAATAATTATCGGCGGGGGAGGAGTCATTAAAATTAAGTGGAATGATTATGGCGTGGAATTAGCAGTCGGACACGTGAAAACCAATTGTTGTGCTAGATTGCTTGTCAGCCTATTGCTTATTATCTCGCAATCAATCTGCCTACCTGCTGCCTCAGTATTTCAAGTATCTAAACTCATGGTTGCAGTTCCACTTGTATTGAGTGGAGTTCACACTACACATAATTGAAAATTTGAAAAAAAATATTCAATATGCCCATTTCAAACAGCTGTGGCATTCCATCAGTAAAACAATACTATGGATTTTCCAATCCCGCGAGATTTAACGCATCACTTTAAGCATATCCTACTTTAGCATCAGCATACTTATTTTCAAAGTACAGTACAGTAATTACACATTGTCGCACGCTTCGTCATAGCCTAACGATGATTTGTTTCAGGGCATAAATAAAACTCCTTCAACATAAATGCAGACAAACCAAATTCTCCCATCAACTAATAAAGGAAAACACTTACCATCCACTTTAGTAGAAGAGTGTATTGCAGTATTTGGTGCGTGCGTAAACCGTATAAGGTCCACTCCATATTTTTTGCTGTTTAACGTGCGCTTTTGGCTGAAATATAAATAATATTTGCTAAATGAAGTGCTATTTAAAAATTTTTTATAATTACAGTATGAATTTTTGGGGGGTATATAACAGTTATGAAGTAAGACAGTCACCGGTCATATTATAAAAATTCATTATTCTCTATTTTTGTTTAGTTAAGTGTTTTAGGGCCCTTCATTATTCTCTACTTCCTTTTAACTCTTTAAAGATGTTCTTGTCATTATATAGAATGAGACTCAATTTTATTCCTTGTAAGAAATGAAAGGATTGAGTGCCATTTTGGCGACCGTCAAGATTGACACATTAACTCAAATATGGTTATGTTTATTTCAAACTCTTCATTTTGACTTTCATTAATGACAAGCTATTAATAAGTCAACCACCAGCATGAACACGTGACTTGAATAACTAGGTCTTAAGGTCAACTGGCGACACGGTAATGTACAGAGAGAAGTTTTTAATACTTGAATCTCTAGAAATCCAAATTGTTTACCTACTGCACACCTAAGGAGAGTGGGTGAGAGTGCTGTTTGGGCTATTAGTCTGAACAAAAAAACGTTATTCGTACCGGTAAGGACAGAAAGATGTCAATATCTTTTATCAAGATGTTGGCAAGCAAAAGTAGTATTAGCCTAACCTAAGATGTTTGTTAATTACGTATTTAATATTTTTTGTTAGCATATGCAATTAGCAATTCCTGATTTGTCTTCATGCCATACGAATTGTGCTAGACATTTTTGTATACGAGCAATTTGACAAGCCTCCATTTTGCGAAGATACGTACTGATAGTATTGTGATAATTTTAACGCAATTCTCCCTCACAAGTGTTTATTTTTGGAAAACTAGATTGTCATGTCTCATTGAGTATGTTTTGCTGTGGCATTGGCTCGTTAACATCTAGATTTCAGCTAGCAAGGGGTTTTGTTCATAATGCTAGTCAAGAACGTCAATCGCACGAGTCTTCTCGTCACAATGGACATTCAGACTGGCATCTCATATTAAACGACGAACCACGTATTTTGAATGACATTTGGGTGTCTTGACTAATATACGGGATAAAAGGAGGGCAAAATGTTTTATCTATAGTGGGGAATTGACTTACATTCCTTTTTCACAATCGTAAATCACAATAGAATCATCGTCGCTGCTAGAAATGAGTGTCTCGCCATTAGATGAAAAATCCAAACTATTAATCCGATCAGTATTTTCCCGAAATACTTTGGCCACACGAAAGCTTCGCACAACATGGTCAACTAACTTCATCGTTTCCTTTTCTCTGTCAAATGTTACCATTTAACCCTCGATTAATTTACGAAATTTGGACGTTAATGCTATGGAAGGCATGAGGCACTTTCGATGGCGCCAAGAGAGAAAACAAAACCGTTCGCATAGATGCTTTGTTCTCATTGGTGGAAACATTTGACCCAACATGAAATTTAATTTACGAAGACATTATTACAATAATAAATTAACAATTTTTAAATTAATAACTAGATTATATTTACAAATATTTCATTCGACGTCGATATATATCTAATTACTACCAATAATTGATGGGCTTGTTATTCTTATTCATTGAAATGCGGAGGATGTTTCGATGATTTCTTTAATAGCGCCCCTATTGGTTGAAATCGGTGTTTGAAGAAAGTTTTCATTTTTAATATTAGGACTACTGTAATTTGACTGGTTTTTAGTAATACAGTACTGTTACTTTTTCGCTTCCATGGCGGATTTGGGTGACGTTATTATCCATTAGTTACTATAAATTGGTTTTTCGAAGTAAGAAGTTTAGTTATATTTATATGTGAGTGCACAAGCGTGCTCGACATGTTCTTTTTGGGACGTCTGAAGCCCTAACAGCTGTTAGGATGAGGCTTCTTGGCCTGCGTAAGTTGAAAAAGATAGAAATGACAACTGCAGTTGGGTACGTAATTTGTGTGAATGACAGAATTTCAAAAAAAGACTTGTAGTCTTGTGATAAATATTTTCTACCGCTAGAGGTCAGGGCAGGTCTCACCCCGAAGTATGGTTTCTTTTGAGGGCTTATTCAAGGTCTTTTTGATTAATTAAATGGGAAAACATGATGACATTGAAGAAGCAGCTTGTTTATAAATTTTTGGGTATCTTTGTGTGACTACGTTGTGATCAATCAGGCTTTGAAAAAGCTCGTTAGTTCATAAGTTGTGCATTTTTGATGTGGGAGTCCACGCAACATTTGGAGCATGTCAGCTGATTTTTTCGACCGCGAAAATGGGAAATCGACAGTGGAAATGGTTTAAAAAGTCTTTCAGTTATTAAGCTCGTTATTTACAGGTAAAACATCATTGTAATAGTAAAGTTAGGAAGCCTCAGTGAGGATCTCAAAAAAAAATCGAGAGCTGCTGTATTGCGTGTATCGTCTGATCGGTGAAGTTAAACGACGCAACCCCAGCTAATACTAGCATGGGCGACCGCTTGGGAACACTGGGTACTGTTAATACCCACAATCGCCATCCCACAGCAAGTCAGTTGACTGGTTGTCATGTCTTGATAATGTTTTGTGAACAGTGGCATTTACGTGACTGACCACCGATCTGATGTCACAACAAATGATCGCCTCTTGCTCTCGAGGACACGTAAGGATTCCACCCGGGTGGGGGAGGGCTTCACTTGTAACTGCAATGGTTAATATGTGAATTACTATACAGTACTGTACTTGGGTTTCACCTTTCATTTCTCAGAGGTGCCAAATTTCTTGCAAGTCGTGGAAGAATGTATTCAGAACAAGTTTCTTTATCACGAGATGCACGTCGAATTTTCGAGGCGGCTGTGAGTGCAGTTTCTCCAGGTCCTATGGTCAATGCCGTCTTAAAGAAAGATTCTGGACAACTGATAGTGGCTGATAAGTGCTTTCCTTTTGAATCTCAACGCATATTCTTAGTAGGCTTTGGAAAAGCAGTTTTAGGGATGGCTCACACGGTTGCAAATATTCTGGGGTCGGATCTTCATTCCGGAATCTTAAGTGTTCCTGTTGGAACTAAAAAGTCTTTCGAGAAGTTTGGCGAGAGGTATTGTTAAATGAAAACTTAGTATAGGTCCCTTAAGACGACGCTTCCTACTTATTGCAATATTTCGTTTTAGTAGTCTTCTGACTAAAGAATCTTCAATTCAGATTTATGAAGGAGCCGAGAATAATATACCAGATGAAGCTGCCATGTCAACAACAAAGAAAATCTTGACATTTGTCGAAAGTTTAAAGAAAAATGACCTTCTTCTAGTCCTAATTTCAGGTGTGTTGTGTAATTCACAAGCTTTGAGAGGTCTAGTTTTTTTTTTTTTTTTGGATTTAACTGAAGACACAATTTCCCTTAAATCGTTCAGGTTAACAGAGGACATAATAATTTCTCACTGGCTGTTAAAAGGACTTTACATAACAGTAGAAAAAGGTGGCATGTAGTGCATGCATAACTAACTGCCTTGGGTCCAGTAAAACATTCAAAACCTCTTTCTGTCCTTCTGCTTTTCATCTCTCACCTAAAGTAGGATAGGTTACAATACCCCGTTCAATATATCCAAACAAGTATGTTAAATATAGAAAGTTATAATGATTGAAAGGCAGAGGAAGGTGGATCTGAATAATGAATCCTGTAACTACAAGTTTTAATAAATTTTATCGTAGTGTCCATTGGTCTTCCTAATAGTCATTTGTAATCTTTTGAAGAACTAATGTCTTTTTATGATAAAAGTATTTTATGGATCTTGAAAAACAGGAGAACGTTGGCCTTGTGCAACTTCCGTTCTCTAATTCAATCAGAATTTCATTTCAAGCGGTTTTCATTTCAGCGTTTCTCAAAGTGGGGTCTGCTGCCCACCACTGGGCCGCGAGAATTTCCTGGTGGGGCACAAATTTTATTGCTACATATGTATTTGGTCAGGTCTCTTCAAGAAAGCACTGGGTTAATTGGTGACTAGTGGGCAAACGCGTTTTGAATGATTTTTCCAATTGGGCCGCGATCAAAAAAGTTTGAAAACACTGGTACAGACCAATGTTTCCCCACAATTTCCTTTTGTCAGTGCAAAACAGTTTGTCCTCTGTTGATATCAAAGTACATTATGAAGTGCAACTCAAAGCAGTTATAAATTGTCAGTGATAACATCGAAGCATACCTACCGTTGAATGACCTCTTCAAAAACCTCATACTTCCTAACATTGTATAGTTATAAAGTAATAATAAGTTTCGTCACATTATTAATCAATAAATTTAATTTTACTCTGTGATTCAGGTGGTGGTTCCGCTCTCTTACCACTTCCCATATCACCCATCACACTGGAAGAAAAAGTTTTTCTAATAAAACTATTGGCACGTCATGGGGCTACTATTCAGGAATTAAACACTGTGAGAAAAAAAATTTCTGCTGTTAAAGGTGGGAAATTGGCCTTAGCAGCTGGACCAGCTCAGGCAAGTAATTCCTACTGAACTATTTAACCCAGTTTCCAAGCAAATAACTGCTGAGAGCTAGTTTGCTTACCTGATTTTGAATCGCCTATCATGTAACATTTGTTGTCATGCAGTTTATTAGTGTAGTGCTCAAATTAAATCGTCAACATGCTTGGGACCTGGACATTTCTAGCTATAGGTGACACCATTCATCTGTAAAAACATATTCTTTCGTGTATTCTATCAGGTGATTTCTCTCATCTTGTCAGATGTAATTGGAGATCCTCTTGATCAAATTGCAAGTGGTCCAACTGTACCTTGCGATAACAATTCAAGAAGTGCTTTAGAAATCGTAGACAAATATGCCATACGAGATCAGTTGCCACACTCCATACTGAAAATATTAGAAAATGATGACTGCTTCTTTATTTCTGGCAAAGAAGAACGTTTTGATCACGTGTATAATTACCTGATAGGCAACAATTTAAAAGCGTTGCAAGCAGCAGAATCGCTGGCACATGAATTGGACTACGCTACCTGCATATTGTCCACAGAGATACAAGGCGAAGCAAAATCATTTGGAGAACTGCTGGGGCGAATTGCAAAATACGTAATGGCTGCAAGTCAAACTACAAGCATATCCAAAGTCTTGTATGATGAATTACAAACACTGTTACCAACTTATGGAATTCGTGTAGAAAAATGTGGTGAATTGCAACAGATTGCGAAGACTTGTAAGCGCATTGCCATTTTATCTGGCGGAGAAACAGTAGTTAGAGTAACTGGTAACGGAAAGGGAGGTCGCAATCAAGAAATCTCACTTGCATTTGTAATCTATTTTGATGACTTCAGAGAATCTCACTGGGAGTTTACTTTATTAGCTGCCGGCACAGATGGTCAAGATGGACCGACAGATGCTGCAGGTGCTGTAGGCTATTTAGGCCAGTTTCATGATATAAGTTCGTACTGCGACCCACGCCATTTTCTACAAAACAACGATTCTAATACATTTTATCAAAAATTTAAAGCATCAGATTTAGTTGTCACAGGGATTACCAATACTAACGTAATGGATGTTCATATTTTGTTACTATCCTACAAGTCCAAGTAAATGTCGAAATGAGTTTCGTTTGTGGGGACCTGGTAGGAGATAGGAGGGAATGGAGGGTCACATCCCACAAACCCGACCCTACAACAGGCAGGATAAGGGTATTATGATGATGATTATGATGATCTACAGCATAGGAAGTATAAGAGAATCTCCTATTTTATTACTGTAAAGGTTCATTTTTAACAATCGTGTAATAAATTTGGAGAATGTACAATTAATTCTGTGAGGATAAAGAAAAACAACACCTGGATTGTTGAACCATGAACTTTTTATGAGCGATATTATTCCTGTGTTCAAAACAACAGGCAGCGAGCTATATATTGCTATATTGGAAAGTGGGATCAGGCAGTAAAACCTAAATCTAATTAATAATTTGCAAGAACTGCAACGCAAGTTCATTTTTTAAATAAATCGATATGCACACAACAATCAAAAAAGGCAAAAAAAAAAAAAAACAACTTTCAACCAACAATTTTTTTATGTAAAAATTTTTTTTCGATATTTAGGTTTCAACTAGCTATCTAATATACTGTAGTATAGTTCTGAAGGAGAAAATTTATGAATAGCCCTCAAGACTGTAATATCAAATTTGGCAGTAGGATTAATTTCTTTTGGGAAGCACAAATCCCATAGTACTGTAGTTGTAATTCTACGATTGGCAGTTTAAAAAAATGCTACGAATAAGGCAAAATGGCAAGTACAGTATACAAACTGTGCTCCTATATTAGTACCATACCAAAGAATATAATTTTCAGTTTAGTATTGCCAAAAAAATGGCATTTTTTGAATTGTTTCAATCATGGGCACTAAATCTACTTGCAGGTGTTACCTTTTGCACTGTAGCTGCCCCTGACAGGCGACTGACTTATGATGATGTTGTTTCAAAAAAACAAAAATCTAAAAACCAAACTATTGATAAAATAAATTTTCTTTCGGAATTAAAAAGTTTCGTTTAACCATCTGGTGATGATATAAATTAAAAACCGGGAATTGATCCATTCATGTCAGACAAAAAAAATCTGGAAGATAACGACATGGTCAGGATAAAACACATTTCTACTTCAGTGAAGCTTAAATTAATAACACTCCTGGCACCACTGAAGATTGGATAATAAGCAGAAAAGTAAAATTTAGAGGGTAGATGCCGCAGAATGAATAATCTAATATTTGAGGGGCAATTAATAATTTGATAAATAATATATCTGAAATTCACACTGTAGTCATGACATGTTAAATCTCCTTTCTAAAAAATATCATATTGCCTGATAAATTAATTATTCATCTAGTTGATTCAGATATGTTATTTACTCTTAACCTGAACTTAGAAAATTCTAAGAATCACAGAAAAATTATTAAATTTTTGCCTTAATAAACAACTAAGATGGTAGGTCGGTCATCACTGATGTTTTCAAATGGTACCAAACAACAAAGTGGATAACGAATGTTGAGAGTACACTTATACTGGCAAGGAAATAAGGGCAAATCTACACAATACAAATGAAAGTTACATAATGATAGAAAATGAAATCAAAAATCACGATTATGGCTTGATGTAAATTGTGGCACCAAATTTTTTTCTTTCTGGCTGAAGCCGTAGCTACCAGCTATGAAAGAGTTTTTGTTCTCATGCTACGTCAACTTTAAATGGACTACCAGGGATGTGATCTTCTCCCCATTTGCAAACAAGAACGTAATCACCACGATCTTTTACTTGGTAATTTACATTATAGTTGTTATGCCCAACGTGTTTTATGAACACTTCCTCACTTGGATTTTTGGGTCCGTGTAGGCCAACGTACAATATATTGTCACCTTTCAAAAAATTAACATATAATGTTCAAAATACAATTTCACTCCCAAGAAAAAAAACTAAACACTCAATTGATGTCGATTAAACTTACCAGCATCAGCAGCATTGACGGAAAATGTATTTTGCTTGTGTAAATATGCCTTCTTAAGACCTAGTCCTTTGCACGTTACTTTACTAGCATCTGATTTGAATCTTGGCATAATTGGAATTGATGGACGACGACCTTGTTTCTGTACTGTTTCTACAACAACAGAGGATGTTTCTTGGACACTAGGCTCCGTTACAGCATCACCTATAGAGAAGGTCGACAAACGTGACATATGGACGACATTCATACTGCTGTAGCCGAAAAATATTTGGCGTTCAACACCCTTACCAATACAGTTAATCTTGAAAGGTGATCCCACAATATGATATCCGTTATATTTAACAGTGACGTAGTATTCTCCTGGTGAGAGTGGGGTGTAACGGACTTTGTATCCTTCTTCCACTTCAGTACAATCCATTGAAACTTTAGAAGGGCCATCGATTGTGACTGCCAATGTCCCAGCACCAGCATTACATGTGTCCACAATGAAGTCGGTTTTCACACCTAAGTGTAGATATCGACAAGCGTTAGAAACGACTTCTTGATGAATGCTTTAAAATTATGACATTTTAGTAGCCCTATAACCATGTTTCTATGTAAAACTTATGCATGACTAACCAGTCTTGACATCTTTAAGTCCATTGCCATACGCATGAACTGCAGCAGGATCAGAATCATCACGACCAATTCGGACTCTGAATGGACTTCCTGGTATATGCACACCATTGAACTTGACGTGCAAACTGTGAACACCATTTTCACGAGGCACAAATCGAAGAGCCCATTGATCTGAAGTGATGAAATTAAAAAATATTATAACGTCATATACGTTTAACACAATGTTCTCAATGTGAAAATAAAAAAGTGACTAACTGTCATCTACTGGTGTCAGGAAGCAATCATCTTCGAGACCCGATGGAGCAATTGCTTTAGCATCCAAGTCACCTCTTGCACCATTTGTATGAAGAATGAAACCCACAGGTTTGTCAACTGTCAGTGCCCCATCAGGGAAGTTTCCAACTTCAATCTTCCTAGCTTCTGCCAATTCTGGGGTGACGTAAACTTTATAAGGACTGTCAGGGATATGTTGATCGTTAAATTTTATACCCACTCGGTATTCACCTGAAGTGAAATGCAACAATAATTATTTTAATTGCAACAACACAAGTAACTAAAAAGAAGGTAAAAAATTTACCAGGTGCTGTCACAGTGTACACCACATAGCAAGAACCGTCTTTACGGTCTTTGAAGTCGATTTCTGCTTTTGAAGGACCTTCCACTGAAATTGCTAGGCTACCAGCACCAGCTTCACGAGTCCATACGTTAAACTCGGCTAAAAATCACGAGAATGAAGTTACAATTTGGTTTGAACTTCACATCACTTATAAAGAAACAAAATATAACTTACCTGGTTGGTTAACTTCCCCACGCTCTAACCCGGGACCTCCAGCATGGACACGATGAGCCCCAAAATCGTTTAATGGACCAACAGTAAACTGGAAAGGACTTCCTGTTATAATACAATAACACAATTAAATCAACGCTATAATAATAAAAGAAAAAAACTAACATTTGTAAAACAACGAAAGAAAAATGAGTTATAATGAAACGTAAAACAATATGAAGAACTCTGCATAAACGGACAAAAAAGTTTGCCCATGACAACTTCCTACCTGTAACGTGGATGGAAGCTGTATATCGTCACGAGAATTGTTATTAAAAGCAGCACAAAAAGCAAAACAAACTATGAAGCTCTTAAGAAGCAATTATCCACCATTTAAGAATGGGTGATTTGATTGACTGCACTACCGCTCTTGCTTAATAATGCGGTAAGCAACCTAATGTGCTACCTATGTTGTGCAGAAGATGCCAAACTTAATATTAAGAGATCGATGCTGCTTACCAGGTATATGAATATCCTTGTAACGAACACACACTGTATGTACACCGAGTTCCTTAGGAACGAAATTGACAGCATACAGAAAGTCTTCAACAGTTGTAATCTCAGCATCGTCAACGACACCAGATGGACTTGTAACAGAAGCCATTAAATCGAAGGGTGACACGCCTAGAAAATTGATAAATTAACTAACATGCACAAAATAGACACTTTCTCGTTTTGTCCTTCAACTATGCAGTCAAATCTTTTTAGCTATGTTCCTGATAGCAACAAACAAATGCATACCAGGGAGCTTAAAAGTTAGTCTGCAGTTGTTTCCAACTTCAGTTATAGGAACTGCCTCTCGTTCTTTCTTTATTCTCTCAGTTTGACGATTGGTTCCTTCCCCAGTAACTTTCACGGTGTAAGGCGATCCTAAAAACATTTTATCAATTAATATAGGCACATATAATCTCTTCAACAAATTCAATCACACACAAATCCAAAGACTTCAATTTTGAATCACGTATTTCATGCTGTGCTGGGACATGTGCATAATGCTTTGTAAATCATTGGTGATTGGTGCACATTTTATTACCATCAGAACAACTACCCTATACGCACCTTCAACGTGATGATCAGCAAATTTGAGATTCACAATGTAATATCCTGGTTCAGTAGGCTTGTAGCTTACTGTCAGAGTGCCGTCCTCATTATCTTTGCACTGAATATCAGCTTTACTTGGTCCTTCAACCGATAAACTAAGGCCACCATAACCTGCATTACGAGTGTCGATGGTGAATGGATTTTCCACATGAGTGCGACCTTCTCGCAATGCATTTCCAGACACTTTAACTTTCTTGGCATCACCAACTTCTTTATCTCCCACCATGATTTTAAACGGACTGTTAGCAATATGCTTTCCTTGTCTTTTCACGGCTACTGAATGTTCTCCAACTTCGCGGGGTGTAAACGAAATACCTGCACAGAAATTACAACAAATCCTTTAACACAATTGGCTCTAAATAAGAAAGATGACTTCTTTTATGAAAATAACATACCCAAATGTCCATTAGGCAACTTCTTAACAAAGCATGGTTCTTCCAACCCAGAGGGAGCTGTGATGGAAGCATTGAGATTGCGAATATCTTTCTCTGTCACTTTCAGAGACACTTCGCTAGAAGATCCTACAGAGATTTGAGCACGCTTTCGTCCTTCTCCAGTTATCTTAGCTGAGAATGGACTGCCTTTGATGTGCTTGTCAGCAAATTTAACCCCTATCTTATATTCTCCTGGAGCAGTGGGGAGGTATGATACACTAACAGTTCCATCCTTGTTATCTGTACAACCGATTTCGGCTTTCGATGGACCTTCAACGGCAAGAGACAAACCACCAGCTCCAGCATCTTTCGTAGTAATGGTAAAATTGCAAGGTTCTCCAGCAATGCCGTGTACTAAGCCGGGTCCATATGCTGTTACATAGCCACTGCTGATAGAATCAACGTGGAACTTGAAAGGACTTCCTGAAACATTTTCCAAAACAGAGATACATATATTGTAGTGACATCCCGTAATAACATGCATTGAGGCAATATGCAAAAGGTTACCTTGTACATGTTCCTGGTTGAATTTCACATGTAATTCATGAAGTCCTTCTTCTCTTGGTTCATATCTAATACTAACGGTTCCGTCATGATTATCAATGATGGCAGGACGATCCACATTGCCCGAGGGCATTTTTATTTCAGCTAAAAGAGGGAGAAAGTGCGGTTAACACTCTGACAATCATATTTACGTTTGGTCTGAAACGTGGTTAATTTGACTTACCTGTTACTTTACCTCCAGTGGTGGGGATAGGGATATTATTGAGGACGACTGGACTGTACTGACCAGATTGGGTTACCTTTGTCGTCTTAGTCTCCTCAACAACCGTTCGTTTGGTAGTAGTGGTGGTTGTTACCTTTTCGGTGGTGGCCTGTAAACAAAATAATAAAATAGTATATTATTTGGAAAGATGTACAAATGTGGAAAGCACGTGCAGGATCCTTAGAATAAATTATCTCCTCAACCAGAAGCTCCTAAATATGTCGTCATGTCCCCTCACTATTTCAGGTTCCAAATTTTGGAGAATGAGTATAGCACATTTCCGATAGCACGGGAGCGGCGAGTTGCGTTGGACACACCAGTTCTTGTCTGATCACTGAAGTTAAGCAACGCAAGCCCAGTTAGTACTGACATGGGTGGTCGCTCGAGAAAGCTGGGTACTGATAATACCCAATAATCGTCGCATTAGTGTAGTGTCTGTGCAGCATATGCATTAGAACTATACAGTGGACGGGTCTCTAATGACCTCGTAGTTGACGGGACCTTAAACTCCAACAAAAAACAAAAAAAAATCCGATAGCATATTACTTTGCTTCATTCGATTATTGCAACCAAAGAGAAGTGGTGAAAACCAATAAGTATTAGTATTTATTTAAGGCGGGATAAGGGGGTATGATGATGATTACCATGCAATTAAATCACTACCTGATGAACAACTCCTTGGGGAACTGAGAAGTTAAGTTGACTGATATCACCAACATCATAGACCAACACTGATAATAAGATGAGGACAGAGTTTCAGCGTCCGGATGGAAATTAAATTTGAACTTCAGGATCCTCGATTTTATTTTAGTGCCAGACAAACATGAACATTTGTTAAGCACTATTATATATTCCTGCACCTGGATATTCAATTTACACCTACAGTATATGAATATGTAATGATTTGTGACGGATACTTTGCCAGTGGGATTTTTCATGCTAGACCCATATGTCTAGATCTCCAGCACCCCAGCACCATCTTTGTATCCATTATAGTCGTTTCACTCCATCACCCAACCACTCCCAGAACCTCTTCCAATGTGGGGGTTCCCCAACCTCTCCTCCAGTGGCCCAGCATTGGACATCCTCCACTAGATCCTAAACACTGCCCTGTAAATTCCTTTTCAATTTTATGGGTACCCTCCTATTACACAGGACTCCGCTTGCCTGTCTCCACTTCAAGGTGATCATTCAATGCCAGTACGAAAATTAATTTCGCTTTGACGCGAACATTGAAATGCTAGATTCCATTTGATCCTAATGAATGAGATTTATTGAAAACGTTTGACACGACTGAGTAGTAAAAATACTGCATTGACATAATTTGTTTTGCATAGACCTGCAAAACTGACTTTTGCTAGGCCAACTGCTCTCTGTATGAGATGCAGCTCTGACTTCAAAACTCCTTAATGCACTGGCTTATAAATAAACATGTCAAATTGTAATTTATTTCACAGCGCAATATGTTCAGTATAAAGTGGAACAAATGGACTATTGTCGTCGTTATTATTTGAAAAAAAAAAACGGAAATAAATAAAGCCGATTCGTATTGAAATTAACAAACTGACTACAGTGGTTCAGCAGAACGCTGAATCCCTCTCGTGTGGATTTCAGACTCGCTGCACCCCTAAAAGTCATAAGAGGCGAGTAAAGTCACAGACAGACCTTTTTGTTTTTCTACCCTCTATGTTTCTGTATCCCTCTTATACCTTTCTGTTTCTGCCAGTCACCCAGAACTAGAAGTGCACTTTCGATCCTGCCAGATTCTAGAAATGGGTTTGTTGAAGAAGAAAAACTTCGCAAAAAATGTGTAAAGCTAAATAGTTTAAAATATTATGTGATTCATGAAAACAATAAAACAATTTACATTTAGGCGTGGTTAGTGTTTATTTTCATTCGTTCCTGTTCTAACAGCTTAAAAGTCTCAATAACCTAACTAACAATATATCAGGCTGTAGTACACCGAAAGTCAGATCTGCAACCAAATCAAGCAAGCTGTCTCGGAATGATCGTTTTAGACAAGGGCATACAGTATGTTTCAGAGATATTTTCTGATGTATTTCGAAATAACTGCGTGATGAGTGGTGTTTGAGTGACCGTCTCATAAATCGATATTTACCCCAACCTCTTAATTCTGAGAGTAAATGGTTTTTGTCTAGACTAGGGTGACCATTTTTTTCCGCGGCAATCCAGGACATTGATCCCTCAAACAAAGAAAAACATCTTTTTTTAATTTCTTTTCCCAAAAAGTGCTTCAAAACGAAACGTACAAATACAGTAAAAAAAATTATTTAACGTATAAATAATTCGTCGCAAATGATTAGTTGCATTTTGGATGGCCAACCTTACTATGTTGACCACGATGGTCAACTTAAACAAGTTTCACTGTAGTTGTATTTTCCCGATATGTCACTCTCCACAGTGGCCCAAACAAAAATATGCTTTATATGGCATATCATTACATAAAAACCCGCCTCGGTGGCGTAGTGAGTAGCACGCTCGATAACTGCGTCAGTAGTTCTAGGTTCAATACTGGACCGAGGTGGGTTGGCTTCTTTCGGGCGAAGGAGAGGTCCCGAGTGCGCCTTCTTTCGGATGACAAGTACAACCGAGGTCCAGCGTGATGCACGATGGCATTTGCACGTAAAAGAACCCTCTCTACTATGCAACGGGTAGATGAAGCAAAATTTCCAGGTGTAGGAGCTTGCCCCTGGCGTCGATGGAATGCCCCCAACGAACAGATAAACAAGCATAGGGGCATAGGAGTCGGCAACCGGCTGCGGAAAAACACTGTCCAATAGATCGCCCTTGGGTCCATTCAGAGGGTCAGGATGGGTAGCCGACCCTGCATTAGGCGGGGAATGAGGTTAGGAATTCCTTGCTTTCGATTTAAACGAATTGTCACCCTAGTCTAGACAGAAAACCTAAGTGTGTCTCGGCCCGATGATAAGTCAAACCGCGATCCATTGCGTGCATAATTATGATGCTATTGAGCCTTTAAAGCAGTGCTCCGCAACCTTTTCACAAGTATGGCACACCAAAGTTCTTCCTAGAATTCCACGACACATCAACAGCAAAATATATAGCAATGGCATAGCTAGGGTGGGGTCGCGTCCCACTCCGTGCGCCAGGTATTTAGGGGCGACCAAACTATGGTAGTTTCCTTTTTTTGTTCCCTGAGGAGGTGCAAAAAAAATTTCTTTCAGCTTTGGAGCATCAAATTTTTCACCGCCCTGGACAACATGAACTCCAATTTATTTTTCAGCTTTAGGGCTTCAAATTTTTCACCACCCAGAGCAACATGATCTCCAGCTATGCCACTGATATGTAGATATTAATTTAATAAACAAATTTTACAATAAATTTTCGATCTATCGAATCTATTGAAACGTTATTTAGTTAGAAAATTATCTTATTTGACTGTGGCACACCTGTATCGGCTCAAGGCACACCGGTTGCGGAGCACTGCTTTAAAGGAACTTTGAACATGAAGAAGAACGACAGGGGATCACAAGCCAATTTTTTCGGCAACCTCTTTGATTGTGATAGACGGTAAAGTTCGCAAACTATCAACCTTAGCCCTTTCCTAACAGAGATCAAGAGATGTCTTCTCTCTCCAGATGGAAAACGTCTGCTTTGGCTCATTCTTCAGTTGTGAAATAAACAGCGTTTGAAGTAGAGAGGAACTTAATTTAGGAAAAGTGATATGTAGAGCTAAATACTGTATCTACAGGCTAAACTCTGTCATTGGTGGATCCATAGGACGACGAAACCATCCGGTAACCACAGGGTCTCTATTTGACACCTCCTAATCCAACATGAATCAACTGAAATGACTTAAAGGAAACTTTGCGGCTGCAATTAGCTTTTTTGCTGCAGCAGTTTATTTGAATAACATATTAGGATGGGAGGGGGGGTTGAGGAACGAAAGGGGAGAAAAGGTGCTATAAATAACCAAAATACATAATTAAAAACCTTGTTTGATTTGATATGGGTTGAGCAAACCGCAATTTATCTCTACCTAACTGTACATATTTCATGGTTTACACCCTGTCATTTCTGTCTAACCCTCTTCCCCAGAATAAAAGATCTAAAAAAACGTGGCCATCACAAACAGCCCGGAAACCTTTTAAAAAATTTGACAGCGCCAATTTATCATTCAAATAAATCATGTCTGGCGAAGTGTACTCTTTAGAAACACACATCTAATTTATAGCACTGCTCTTGTAGCGAGCAACTATCAAAATGTTAGGGACGAACCCAACCAAGATAAAGAATTATAAAAAATACTTCAAACTCTATTAAACATTTATTAAATGTTTCTTACATTACGTAGGTAGATAAAACTTGACACAAGTGGAAGCTATATTTATTAAAATTAATAATGTGCTTCTAAAAATCGGGCCATTATTGTTCAGTTCAAGGTGCTATCCTAATTTTTGACAATTATTTACTATTTGCTCTTTCACCACTTCATGTCATAAACTATAGTTCTTTAATGTTATGATAAGAAGCGAAATAATAACCAGCTATTAACGTCAATTACATGTTGACCTGTGATATAATACAGTACATGTAATATTTAAAATATTATTGTGACGAGTGAGTGTATGTGGACGACCGGGGGTGTATAAGAAAATCACGTGTCCATTAGCAATAAAATTCATTTAGGCATCAACGACTGTCCTGAATTCCCATTTGAGGGAAAGTATGAAGTTATTATCTTTCATCTAGGCCAGTTTCCATCTCTGCACTTGAGTGCAGTAGATTTTATGCCGATAAATGACTGATAGGTCACATCAATCCTCTTAAAGACCTAAAAACCCTCAGGGGTTACCGTGCTGCTTACCTAGATCTTTGGGAGCGGCGAATTGCGTTGGACACACCAGTTCTCGTCTGATCACTGAAGTTAAGCAACGCAACCCCAGTTAGTACTGACATGGGTGGCCGCTAAGAAAACTGGGTACCGCTAATACCCAAAAATCGTCGCATTAGTGTAGTGTCTGCATTAGAACTACGCAGTTGGCCGGGGCTCTAATGACCTTGTAGTTGAAGGACCATAAAACACCAACGAACGAAACGAAAATGGGAATTTCATGGACCTATACTGTATTTCTCCTTTTAAAAATAATTGTACGTGCAGGTGACATAGTACACGCAACACGGGACCAAGGTTTTATGTCACCTCAGACAAAAAGCGAAATTGGAGCCTTTTTGTCGCTTGAAAAAGCTGCCCACCTTAACCGGAATCGAAATCGACAAGCTCAGGAGTCATCAATCAAGTTCCGAAACTAGTCCAAAATGGTCTAGTTTCAGTATGGGACACAATTAACATTACCTGTCACTCCTAGTGTTACAAAATAGCCCTAATTCAACTCCTAACTTTGAAGATCTATGCACAGGTTAGGTAGTACGACCCTTGACCCTTAGAAGGACGAGCAATTTGTTAAATCAACTGCTCGTCCATCCAATAATCAACCACTTTGATGACAAGCCTCTGCTTGCCTTTTAGAAGAGTCCTTTCAACACATGAGTCTTGGCTGCAAACTTACAAAGTTGTTAAGTGTATAAATAGTTGACCCTGACGATTCGGTAATAAATGAATCAATAATTATTAATCCCAGATCGGAGTGTTTCTTGATGAGCTCAAGTGAAACCCAATGATAATGCTCGAAAGTGATTCTTGGCGAATTGAGGTTATGTTAGCGAGCAGCATAAGCTACACATGTGAATGTTAAAGTTTCTTGTAGTTCGTGCGCAAGCATTAACAAAAGGCATTAAAAGTCAAAGTGCTTTGCGGAAAGTATTTTAACAATCTTGCTGGCGTGGGTCACAAAAGCGGCAACCATTTCCCTATCAAATTACTCAATGGTCAAGCATGCTCTCTAGAATAGGAGTTGTTCACGCAATTCATTCGGGCTCATTTCCAGTTGCAGTAGCTCACCTCAGTGTCAATGAACAGCATTCAGGGTTGTAATGCTTGCATCAAACAATACAATGAATGCACAGGAGTACACGAAGAACTGGTTGATGAATACAATAACTCCTAATCCTTTTCAGGCAGGCTCGGATACCCATCTTGCCCCCCCCCCCCACCTCCGAATGGACACAAGGGCAATATATTGATCAGTGTTTTCTCCAGCCGGTTGTCGACCAAAGCTGCAACCTCTATGCTCATTCATCGTCGGTCTACTGTTCGTTGGGAAATTCCACCGACGTCGGGGGGGGGGGGGGGGGGGGGGCCCCCCACCGGGGAGAGGTCCGCCCCCCCCCCCGGGGGGGGGGGGGGGGGGGGGGGGGCGAACTCCTACAACTGGAAAGTTTGCCTCCTCTACCCGTTGAGAAGTAGAGAGGGTTCTTTTACGTGGAATTGCCATCGTACACCGCACGGGACCTCGGTTTTACTTCTCATCCGAAGGAAGGTACACGTGGGGCCTCTCTCTCGCCCGAAAGAAGCCAATCCATCTCGGTCCAGTATCGAACCTAGAACCACAGACGCAGTACCGAGCACGCTACCCACTGCGCCACCGAGGCGGGTCAGCTGGTTAATGAATAGAGATCTAAATTTTCCAGGCTCACGGGGCACCTACGGTTGAGACTGTGACGATGATCCATAAATGGATTTTACGATTTTACAGTGCATCAATGTTATGTTTCTTATCTGTCAGAAGGACATTTCAGGCCTTTCCTTATCTTTAGCAAGACACATGGGTTGCAATTAAAAGGATGTGATGAGCTCTTTATCAATTCCCGAAAAGTTAAAATGATATTGAGCAGAAATGCCGCAGGGCGCTTGCCAATTCTTTTTTTTAGTTATCTGTAGATCAGAAATTATTTTCTGTATCCGTTTATTTAGCTGTCTAATGTTTTTATGCATCTTGAATCAATCGTCTTTCTTCAGAAATCTAGGCTAACTATAAGCTATTCACCCTTTTTGCAAGTTAACTATCATTTTGTCACTGAATTTCACAAAAATCGGGACACTTATATAGGAAGCGCCTTCTTCCGTTGGACACACCAGTTCTCGTCTGATCACTGAAGCTAAGCAACGCAACCCCAGCTAATACTAACATGGGTGGCCGCTTGGGAAAACTGGGTACTCTGCAGTCTCTGCATTAGAACTATGCAGTGGGCGGGGCTCTAATGACCTTGTCGGAGGCGAAGGGCCCTAAAACACCTAACAGTAAGCACTGGGAGGGCACAAAGGCACAACTCCTTTGGCAAATATTTTTAATCAAAATGGCTCACTGCATTGCGGACTCTGTAAGGCGATCAATCATTGCCATCTCAGTGCTGTTTGCCGCAAATTAAACTCATATAATTAAAATTAACTTTTCATGAGGTATTTGGCGTTAATGAAAGTTCGATGCTCAACTAATTACACAATAGAGAAAGAAGCTAATGACTTTATATACACTAATTAATGCTGCAAAAGCAGCTTATTTCATCTCTTGTAGCTTTATAGCACGATATTGCACATCTTCCCTCCTCTTATCACAACCAGGATAACAAGGATTTCGGATTCTACAGATATCAGTTCTTAAAACAGTCCAAAAGTGGCAACACCCCAGTGTTTCCAGAGCGGTTTACTGCGTTGGGCACACCAGTTCTCGTCGGATCACTGAAATTAAGCAACACAACCCCAGCTAGTACAAACATGGGTCGCCGCTTGGAAAAACTGGGTACTGCTAATACCCAAAAATCTTCACATTAGTGTAGTGTCTGTGCAGTCTCCCCTCATTAATCCCGATTGCATAGAGGACACAAAAGGGCGAAAACTGTGGGATAGTTCTATAAAATCCCTACCTGACTACAAAATGCCACAAACCTCCTTATTTAACGTCGACATATCCTCTTTCTAGGGTAGAATTTATCTTACAACAGTAGGAGATGAGCTCTTACACCTGGGTATTTTGTCAATCTATAAGTGTATCTTACTCCAAGTAGAAGGGGTTCCATTGCGTGCAGGTTCCCATCCGAGGAAAGCTTGAACGAAGTCACTCGCCTCCGCCAATCTGCCTAACTCTGAGTTTAAGAGGAAAGCGCTCTTTACAAATTGAACTTTCAAGGTGGTCAGGCCATCTAACCCCGTTACTCAATTTGCTGCTCATGAATTTCCTTTTGGAAACACACAGGTCCACACGGGGGTGAATCACGAACACGGAGGAGTTCCACATTTAAAAAACTTCCGGTTTACATTCAGTACATAAAGTATCACTCTCAAGTGTTGATGACACATGTAACACTTCAGGATATTTTCCCAAATGGATGGGAATTGGTGCTACAGTATTTTCCTGCTCGGCTTTCTACCAGATTAAAGTCGGCATTTACTGAAATTTATAATAACCCTTAATGCTGTACCGTCCTATCAGGACAGAACTTGACGACACGCCTGCTTAGTAACTAACGATGAAATGGAGGTGACATATGTCAGTTATTTCAAATTGCAGAAATTACAAATGCCTCTCCTTAATAACAAATGCAACCACCCTTTATCAACAGAATTTGGCAGAAATTCTTGGGTAAGCATGTACCCATCCTACTTCACAAAGTTGCTAGAAGGACTAATGACAGCCTTTGACAGAATTCCTCGAACTGCGACAACTATAACGCGTGTATAAAAAATATACCAAATACCTGAGTTTATAAAATACCTGCAATTAACAGCTTACAGTTGTCAGATAAGATCATATGACGAGGTAAATAATAACAAAATATACTGAATGACATCATGCCTGGGAGAGGAGGGTCCTGTCCTGAAATGGAGTACACAGCCAATTCTGCAGTAAAGTGTGAGCACCTTCAAGTGCCTAAATATCGTAAACAAAATTCTAGTGAAAATGAATCATTTTCCTTAGCATTTCAAGGTGACACACGCAGATTACTAACTACCAAGCTATGACTTTCACTGATGAGGAATGCAGTTCGCCAACAAGCACTCTTAACTTTTTTTCCTGCCTATGGCAGGGTCAGGTACCCATCTTTCCCTCTGAATGGACACAAGGGCGATATATTGGACAGTGTTTTTCCACAGCCGGTTGCCGATCAAAGCTGCAACCCCTATACTTATCGTGGGTTTGCAGTTCGTTGGGGCATTCCGACGCTGGGGGGGGGGGGTGGCGAGCTCCTACACCTGGAGATTTTGCCTCATCTACCCATTGCATAGTAGAGAGGGTTCTTTGACGTTGCAAATGCCGTCGTACACTACACGGGACGTGTGTTTTACTTCTCGCTCGAATGAAGCCAACCCACCTCGGTGCAGTATCGAACCTAGAAGTTACCGAGCGTGCTACCCATTGCGCCACCGAGGCGATATGAATGCAGTTCACCAACCCCGCAGTTTGGGGAGGATTTCACGACAAACATCATTGCTGTACAGCATCAAGCACATATTTTTGGAGGAGCACGTGTAAATGCCCCCTCATCACTATCATCAAATAACACTCTTGCCAAATTATAAACCACATGGATGTTCTCAATCTTAAGTCACTATCCTGCCGGTCTCCAGTCTACCTCAAGGTCAAGTCCTGTTTTTGCTCGATTTAAAAGTGAAAAAGCAGATGTTTTTTAAGGAAGGAACGACTGGGACATGGTCTCCCTTAGTGAAAAGAAAAGTGAGCTGGACCAGCCCTCAGTGCGCAAACGCATTCCACCAATCCAAAAAAGGGGGGGGGTTTCAAGAGTTCTCTGTAAGTGGGTGACAACTGACAACTACTTTGGAATAGTCAAACTTTGACAAATAAATAAAATATTCAGCATGTACACAAAAATGTATTCCGTGTAATAGGAGGGTCCCAATAAACATCAAGGAGACAATTTCACAGTGAGTTTGTCAACGGTGTGAGGGTGTCAAGGGCTAACAGAATTAGGAATGAATACACCAGGAGTAGTTTAGGCAGGGCCGTAACTAGGGCGTGGCGAAGAAGGCGCAAATGGGTTTGGGGCACAAAATGTTTAAGTTTTTTTGTCATTATTGGGTTACGGGCAAGCAAAAGTTAGACACTTGCCACAGGCGCTTCATACCCCCGTTACGGCTCTGAGTTTAGGAGTGGGAAGGACATTACGGAAAAGGAAAGAGAAAAATAGATAGAGGTGGTATGGGAATGTTATGACGAAAGGAGTAAGAGTTGGTGCATCGGAAGTAGACGGGGTAGAGAAATGTCAAGGCAAACATGGGAATAGGTAGTACACGGCGGGACATAGCAATGTGTGGGATGGTTGGGAATCCGGTGAGAAATAGCAGGGGAATAACTGGAAGACAATGACGAAAAAGAGGATGATGACATGACCAAGTACAAATATAAACCGGACACATTAAATCCATTTCAACATCATTGTCATACGAACAAGGATTCTGGACTATCCGGAACTGGAATGAGGAAGATAATGTCAATTACACACCTACCATTCATATACATTCACCTACTTTTTTTTTCTTAAAAAAAAAAAATTTCTCCGGGATGTCATAATGTAAAACTATAACAACCATGATTTCCGGGATTTAAAAAAAATTTACATTCAAAAGTGTAGAACCCCAATCAATTTTTTTGTTTCGTTGGTGTTTTAGGGCCCTTCAACTACAAGGTCATTAGAGCCCCTGTCCACGGGGAGCGGCAAATTGCGTTGGACACACCAGTTCTCATCTGATCACTGAAGTTAAGCAACGCAACCCCTGTTAGTACTGACATGGCTAGGCGCTTGGGAAAAGTGGGTACTGCCAGTATCCAAAAATCGTCGCATTAGTGTAGTGCCCGTGCAGTCCCTGCATCAGAACTACACTGTGGACGGGGCTCTAATGACCTTGTAGTTGAAGGGTCCTAAAACACCAACAAAACAAAACCCCTGTCCACTGCATAGTTCTAGTGCAGAGACTGCACAGACACTATACTAATGGGACGATTATTGGGCATTAGCAGTACCCAGGTTTTCCCAAGCGGCCACCCATGTTAGTACTAGCTGGGAGTTGCGTTGCTTCACTTCAGTGATCAGACGAGAACTGGTGTGTCCAACGCAAGAAGCCGCTCTCACCCCAATCAAACAATCCCTTCACATTTCAGGATTGTACTCAACCTCGTCAATTTCTCCTAGTGTCTAATTGATCTACCATTCTCCTCCTAAGCAGAGTTTTTGATAAGATCTGAGAATAAGAGTGACTGACCTGAGGTTCCTGCCATAAGGGCCATCGATACCAAGGTCTTTGATACCATCGCGCTTTGAAAGGAAACACCAATCCGTTTGGCACAGGTAAGAAGGTGATTTGTATTGAATAGAGTTGTTGCTTCATATTGATGTCACTCACTACCATTTTCACAAATATTAAATACTTCCAACGTGAGGCCAAACAATTGAATATTTTTTCTTGTATAAAATTATGAAAATACACTTGTTTCACGAAGTATATCTTTTCATTATTAGTATTTTTTTCTTAATTCTGGCCATCATTTCACAGGAACTCAACAACACGCTCGAAAAACTACCGCACGACGATACTGAATGAAATGGTAATCATCAACCATTGCCACTGCTTCATTCATCGCACACGTTTTTTTTTACAGGTGTTACGTACGATAGTTAAAATACGTAGCTCTCACTTTCGTATAAAATACACACAATGCCACTCCCCTTTCAATGCGGAGTTAACCAACCCCGAATTTCCGTAATGTGGAAATAAGCAGAGGGAGAGAGAAAAAAAATGGCTTCCACATGAAAAAGGCTGTTTCAACAGCAACACGTCATATAGATGACTAAACACCACTTGAATTGCATTTTTAGGCGACTCAACCACGCGGATGTGACCAATGTATGTTCAGATGACCGACTGTGAATGGTAGCATTCAAAACACCGCCTACTGTCTAGCTTGCGAGACAGCTTACTACAAACGGGACAGAGATGGAAGGGGAGGGCGAGAGAAAGGGAAAGGAGAACGCAGTGTGCAACAACTAGGACGTTGTCGTACAAAGTGGACCAAGGTGGGGGACGGACATAGTCATGAAGAAATATAAGCTGAAGTCATTGGCCTAGAATCAACAACCAGTTAAAAAGTTACTCCTGAATTGACTAAGGGCGGTTAGGAAGAATTTCTTGCTTAAAAGAAATCTGTTTGACGTGGTTTCTCTCCCCTTCTCTTTCAAATACACTACCATTCTTAGCAGTAGTCTAAACCAGTGTTCCCCCGCAACCATTTTTGCTTTCGCAGACCTCTGAAAGTGTGTCTCATTAAAACCAGTCTTCTCAAAATTTAACCTTTTACTCAAATTTTATATAAATATATAGGGATGTAAACCAGGGGCAGATCAAGGGAGAGTGCTTCAAAAAAGAGCGGCCCCAAATATTTTTAAGTATTCAGAATCCCTTAGTATCATTCCAGCTAGCAATTACAATAGGTCCTCTACTGCCCCTGCGACGATGCCCCATCTTCAGTGGTTCAGCCAACTGCAGATTGGACTGCAACTATTGGACTGGCAGTATAGCAGCGGGGATAGCAATGCAAAAATGCCTCATCAGTTGCAAAGTAGAATCATGCATCAGTTGAACTATGCGCCCCACTGAGGCACTAGGGGGAGAGCAATTGCTGCAAATGCTCCCCCTGGATCCGCCCCTGATGCAAACATATTAAATATAAGTCATATTTTAACTTTGTGGGAGGCACCTCGCGGACCCCCGAAACAAAACCCACGAATCCAAAGGGGTCCGCGGAACACTGGTCTAAATTATCTTAGGTCAAGTACTAACAAGTTGTGTGCTTACCACATCTAGGCGGAAGTAAATATTTACTACTCGAGATAAATGGATATACAGTATATATAAAGAGCTGTATAACAAGACAAGAACATTCAGTAGAGTTGTAGGGCAGATTTTCGGCTTTTCAATAACCAAACTTGGGGTGAGACTAAGTGAGCTGGGGGCCACGTATTTTTAGGCTCGTCAGTAACTAAACTTAAGGAGAAGGTGTGAGGTTTTTCTGAGTGAGCTGGACCACATCGGATGAGGAAGATGGCGGAAATGTACCGAATAATAGTTATGTAACAAGCAAATATGATTTATAGAGAAAGAGGCACTTACGCTTGTGCATTTGTTGGCAACAAGCTGTTGGTAACATGTTTGTAGCTTGCCGCCTGTACATTTTCAAAAAAATGCAATGTCTGTTTCGTTTTTTGGCGAGGTAATTTTATGTACAGTATATGCAATTTAAAATGGCTCTCACATATTTAAAAACATTTTATAAATAAATAATGAAAATCTGTATATGTTAACTTCTTTGGACTAGTAATTTGTTTCAGATATGACAGGTAAGTCAGAATGGAAGTAAAAGCCTCCCTACCCTGATAATTATAAGTAAGAGTTATAAAATTATCATTTCCCAGAAATGTTTAGGTGTGTCCAGGGTCACCGCGAAGGAGGGAAAATTGAAGAGAAATTCTGCCTAAGGCCTGGGACATTAACAAATTTTATAATTGTGGGAGAACCATCCTAATGATTTCTTAATGGCAGGTATGAAACACAATTTTACAATCAGAAATAGTAGAAACTCCTTCTCTCCAGGGTCTGACAGGTTGCTTTAAATTCATGTGTATTTTGTTGATGTTTTTGGGCCCTTCAACTACAACGGTCATTAGAGTCCCGTCCACAGCATAGTTCTAATGCAGAGACTGCACAGACACAAAACTCATGCGACGATGTTTGGGGTTTAGCAGTACTCAGTGATCCCACGCGGCCACCCATGTTAGTACTAGCTGGGGTTACGTTGTTTGACTTCAGGGATCGGACGAGAACTGGCGTGTCCATCGCAATAAGCCGCTCCCTTTGCATTTGTATTGGCACTGCTTTGAGCGTTGGTAACTTATTGTCATTTTTTTTGTTATGATGAACACTTACAAGCAGTTGGCTTACAGGCCAAAACAATCCATCAACTACTGTTATTACAAAGTACCTCTAAACTGCAGAAGCACATACCAATAATCACAATGCGACGTCCACAAATACACAGGACAACAGTTGTGTCTACTTTTCAAAAGGCACAATCCCTTTAGTATAACCTGAAACCTGTTTTTAGTTTGCTTTCCTAAAAATTTTATTTCTTTCAGCTTTTGTCTGAAGTTATCCTTGCCCCATCTTTGTTTCTTCAATAGCAAAATACAGGTGGGGGGAAAAATATTTCATTGCTATTCTTTTTAAATTTTGAGACAAGATTGTGGTCTCATTGAGCCAAGTCTAAGTGTTTTCAATGCATTTGACAAAAAGCATTTCGACTTCATCATTTCAGCCTTGAAAATTTCAAAAGTTGAGCAGTTGTTGACAGTCTTATTGCACTCTCATTACAAAGCCAGGTTGCAATCTTTGCTTTTATATAAACAGTCAAAAACTCAACAATTTTATAACTTATAAGACAATTTGGTAGTGAAAGATTACTAGATACGAATTTTAATCAGATACTGAAATAAATCAAAGATCAGAAACATTGCCTTAAAAGGCACTGCACTTACGACAACACCCTATAGTACGCGTGGGTGTAGACTGTAGAGAGTCCCAATAGGCAGGCATTTATTCCCACTACCATCAAAACAAACCCTTCTTAGGCCATTCTGGAGGTGATTCGAGGTCTAATCGGTATGCCATACCAACTATTGTAATCGACTTTAAAGGTATTAATAGGGTGACTACTAAATGTAGTACAATGGAGGAATAAAGAGTGACTGCTAACTTGCATATTCATTTGTGTGTCAACAACCACTCTCATAAAAAGTGAAGAAAAATATGTTGCCATTCTTCAACAATCTGCTCTCCACAGGAACGTAACATAAAACTATTTTTATTACTCCGTATTTGAAATTCAAACACCAGAAACTTTTTAATGAGAATCGAGAAGCCATTGGAATGCATCAGAATGTTCAACAGCTTCATGATACGGCTTTGGGTTGGATTAAGGTCGTTCAAGGATTTATTTGGGAGCAAAGTTGCTATTATAATGAGAGTACAAGTAATCATAATGGAGAAGGCATCCGGCCCGTTAGTAGAGCAAGAAAGAACTTCTCAGACCTCTCTACTATTGAAGGCAAATTGCCGAATTCTGGCGACGAGCTCCTAGACTTATTATTTACATGTCTACGGGAATCCCTAATGTCGAGGATGGATTACTCTTAGAACCGGGGAGCGGCTTATTGCGTTGGACACACCAGGTCTCGTCCGATCCTTGAAGTTAGGCAACGCAACCCCAGTTAGTACTGACATGGGTGGCCGCTTGGGAAAACTGGGTACTGCTAATACCCAAAAATCGTCGCATTAGTGTAGTGTTTGTGCGGTCTCTCATTAGAACTACGCAGTGGACGGGGCTCTAGTGACCTTGTAATTCATAGGCCCTAAAACGCCAACAAAATTAGAACCGGGACAAGGATTTTTCGCCTGATTAACCTGCCATTCCACACCACTGCAAGCCAAAAACATTTTTTTCTCAATGTCTCAAGAAAACCCAGTCGCCAAAGCTAGTTCAGAGGCTCAACACCCGGTGGAATGAATGTGCTACCTGCATCTGGATGATTATGCCCTGGTGTTAACCAGAGTTATCGCGTTCTTGATGTGTCCCCCCAAATTAAAAGTTAACCGGTCTACAATTTCTTTAACGAACAGATTCTTACTTCACATAGCAACGATTTTATTTCGACCAAGCATTTCCCTCATCTGGCTACAGTTACTTGAACGCCCACCGGCTAAATTAGTACAATAAAGTCAACAATTTATAAACGCCCAAAAAATTTGTAAAAAATTATAACACCAATGTGTTTCTCTGCGATGAACAACTGGTTTTGGATAGTTTACAAGGAAACGCGGTTACACCATTGAAACGAGAATTTCAATGAAAATCTTAACTGTCAGGATAAAAAGTAGCGCTTGGTAATTCACAGAAGAGAAATTGACATATTTACAACTCGTGACATGAAAAAAACATGAATTATACAGTTGAACTACTAGACCTTTACTCCTGTAAATCACGCCTTGTAAGTGTGCACGCATACCATCAAATAATGTCAACATGGCCTGGGCAGAACAGTGCTAGATTAAGATACTTATGGTCTGTAGGTCGAAAGGATACAAGGAGTCCCAAACCGAAAACGTAAATTTAATGCAGCAGAAGGAATAACGAACGATAACTGAAATATGCAAAAGTTTCGGCCCGAGATTAAACCAACGGGGTCCCATCAGGATTCTAGACCCTGGGGCACCTGCCCTATATGTAAATCCAGCAGTGGGCGCAGACGCATGATAAAATGCAGTTTAGCATTCTCGTGACCAGGCTACATTTTTTCGAAACCTAAATTACTGCGAAAGAAGAGTAGAAATTGGGCTTTTGAGAGCTACAAATTTTTAGGGGCACAATGCACTTAATCTAGAGATCAATTAAAGATTCAGGAGGAGGAGGACAAGCTTGCTCTCAAAATTCATCTTATCAGCTCTCCCTAGGTTGCACATCCTCTTCAAGATTTATTAATCTTCAAAATAATTAAGATAGTTTACAAAAAGGAGACTGCTTGAGATTATACGAAGTTAAAGATTAAAATCAGAGTTCAACTCTTCAGGCTTGAAATTCATTTTGACCAAATAAGGAATGATAATGATGATTTCTGCAAAGCCTTCAACCTTCAGACCATCCTATGCCATCTTCGTGATTTGAATTCTAAATTATTTTATTGTAGACTTTGATGAGCAGTAAATTCTCACAATAAAAAGATTTATTTCCTAGTCCGAAAAAAAGTCACTTCAAATGATATTCAGTTCAAATCGGAGCAGTCTCCAGTCTGGAAAAACTGAAAATCAATTCCACATCAACGTGACCCGATTCATAAAATTACACAATGGCCATATATGGCACTCTTAGATCTTTTAAGTGACGTTTAAACATCGTGACACCATAAAAAAACTGAAGTGAGACTGGCGTCAGGATGGACAAATGATTGCAAAAAAAAAAAAAAAACAAAAACAAAAACTATGTTTGGCGTGGTTTGGGTTTTTCATTTCAACCTCACTTATCTTTTAACACAATTCTGCGGAATCCTGTTAGTCTACTTTCTCCCCATATTGGCATACAATATTTTCGTATGTATCGTCCAAAAACCCTACGTTTTTGGTTCCACCCACGCTACCACAACCATAATCTGTTACCTTGTTACGAAATTATTATACTTTATAATATTACGTGTAAAGGTGTCCCTCTCGCATTCGTAATTTGTTACTACTAAATATATGTGTCAATAAATGATCGTTTGTGTGTCATACCCCGAACAGCGCCCCCGACAAGATGCCTCGAGCTCACAGATACTCAACTTTGCAGTAGGCGGAAAACTGTGTGATGTTTAGGTGCTTAATCGTCTCATTATCACTTCCAACCGAATTCCCTTCTTCCCCCTCCCATGTCAACGTCAGATATCTATCTGTACTGTTAGTACTGTGAGCACACTTATTTTTACACACCAGGCTACCGACCTAGTGCCACTACTATTAACTCTTTTCCTCGCCTATTGCAGAGTCAGGCACTCATTTTTGTCCCTCTGGGACCATGGGCGATCTGTTGAACGGTACTGTTCTGCAGCCGGTTGCAGACCTAAGCTGCAAACCCCATTCTTATTTATCAGCAGCCTATTATTGGTTTGACACTCCACGGACGCTTGGGGCGAGGTCCTACCAGTGTCGTCACTGGGATACCAAAGCAGAAGAAGTGCCTTTTTTCGAGAGAGGGGGATGACACCATGGCATCACCGCACCGGGTGACGCCAACCCTAGCGACACCACTGGGTCCTACACCTGGGAATTTTGCCTGATCTACTCTTTGCATAGTAAAGAGGGTTCTTATAGGTATACGTGAAGGTCACATAGCAGACACCACATGGGGCCGCGACTTTACTTGCCATTCGACCTGTATCTCAGCTACCGAGCTCAGGTGCAGGTCAGATGTAATCCTCCTACTGCGCTCATTTTGTTCGCTGAAAGGTGACCTTATCCAGGTCCCGGGTCATTGAAGTGGCGTAACGTTTAGATCTTCAAATCCAGTTGGATTTGCCTTTTTTTCCTTAACATGACTTATAGGCGATACTACAAACTCTAACCTCACAGTGACCTGTTCAATTGTTAATTGAACATGTTGACAGTAATGGAAATAAATTATTTTTATATCTTTATTATTCATTCATACCAATAAAGACAACTTGCTGCAAGTTAAAAACAACTATAGTATGAATATAACGGAAATCATTAGCACATAACTAGAAACATCCCATTCTTTATCCTCACCTCAGCGGTCTTTAGGATACCACAAGTAGGAGAGGGGGTTATTACTCGTTCAAGACAATGTCGCGACACTCAAAACCAGTTGTTGTAATTGTGTGTGGGTGTAAGTTTCTCCTACACCCACACAACTATATATGATTTTCCCTAACCCTTCACCTTGCACATATCCCGACCAACGAGTCTGATCGACGCAATGTCAGTTCTCAAACTGACTGCAAAATCCTAATTGAATCCATTCATCTTCCTCGAAGGCGTGTCTTTGGTAAATAAGTGACGTCTGTAGGCAAATTTATGAAGAATTTAAATCAGTTATGGTAATACTGTCTCAACATTAAAGATCCTGTCTCTTTTCTTTAACAGTACTAAGAATAAATAGCTTATAATACTTCCGGTTGTTGTTAGTTAAGTCATCATCACCATCACCGCATCTCGGCTACTTGCATTCTGTTGACGTGGCTCTTCCTCACTGCCCAACAATCTGATCCATATAGCATAGCTGGTCTAACCACTGTCCTGTAAAACTTCCCTTTCAACTTGATTGGGACCCTCCTACCACACAGGACTGACTCCACTTGCCTGTCTCTCCATCTCAACCATCCCCATTGATTCTAAAGCCCGCTTCACAATAACATCGGGAACGAGAACGGCAACGGACGGGAAAGTTGAAAAAATTTCAACTTTTCCGTTAAACGTAAGCCGTTTGACCAATAGGAGCGCACCTCCACCGCATGACGTACCCGTCGCCCCTACCCTCTGCCCAAAACACGTTTTCCGTTGCCGTTCCCGTTGCTGTTGTGAAGCGGGCTTATGGGTTACATCAGAGTTTATCTCCCCATTGCTTTGGAAGGTTGTTGTTAGTTAAGTGCCTAACTAAAAATACCACATCCCTTACGACGCATCGCCTACATTCTGACGCCTCCGTTACACCCAATCAGGTTTACAGGGGATATCAATCCGCAGCCAGGACCACGGCTTGAACTTTTAACCGACGCATTAACATCCACCTGTCAGAGAAAATACCAACCGGGGTTTTTTTTTTGCCAGCAGTGAAGATGAGAACGTTGACCTCACCAGGCTCTATGGAAACCAGTACATTCTTTTTGCCCTAAACAATGATGTGGTTAAGACAAGGATAGACACTAATTTTTCCGCTAGTTTAAGTTCAAATCTTGGAAACTGAAGGGTCAGTTCTACACGACAATGATTAGACCAGGTAGCCGTATGGATCACAGTGTTGTGCAGTGTGAAAGAGCTTGCAGTAAGACGAATGCAGAATGTGTGAATGAGAGAGAAAGAGAGGTAACAAGGCCAAGTAGAGTTACGGAGTAATGGTTAGATCTATAACAGGCATCCATCCCAGACGGAGTGAAGACGGGCCAAATTAAACACGGAAGCAGATTGTAAGGCGGAACATTAATACTAGTATATTTATTTTGGAGAAATGTACTGTATGTAGATATGAGCAATAATAATGACGAAACTTCTTATCTGACTTGGTTCATATTCTAAAATTAGCTCATATTGAAAGGCTATATTTTTAATTCTGACAAACAGCAATTCCTTACAAGTGCCATGAATGAAAAATTAGCAACTTCATATCGCCAAAATACATATTTTACACCTGTATGTTTTTTTTTCATAAATCACTATTCTCACATCTCCAAACATCACACAAAATACAATTACATGTATGCCAACTGGTTATTATCAATACCGAGTGTAAATTTATACCAATTTATAGATATCATAAAGTGATACCGAGTACAGCAAACATATAATTGGGCTACTTTACAACAATATCTATGGTTAGACACATACAGTATAACCCCACTGTAATTTCAAACAGCTGCTTGCTTACACTGCTTCCTCTAACATAGCTAGGCCTTTCATGAGTGCACTGATGAATCGTGTATCAACCGATTCAGGAAAGACAACGGAAAACCAAAAACGGTTAGCTCTTGCCTAAAGGTGTAATTCATACCAGTCGAGAAACAGACCCTACAGACCAGGACAACAAACATTAGTCCTCGGGCCTCGAGGATTCTCAAAATGTGGATGAGTTGCTTTTAGGAGACGCAACACAAACATGTGCCATTTCAAATAACCAATTGGTTGGATTCATCATAGACATCCAGGCCATAGGTAACAGGGAGCAAATTATACATTTTCGTTTCATTGGTGTTTTCAGGTCCTTCAACTACAATGGTCATTAGAGTCCCATCCACTGCGTAGTTCTAATGCAGAGTCTGCACAGACAATACGCAGTTACGACGATTTTGGGTATTAGCAGCACCCAGTGTTCCCAAGCGATCACACATGCTAGTACTAGCTGGGGTTGCGTTGCTTAACTTCAGTGATCAGACGAGAACTGGTGTGCCCAACGCAATACAGCCGCTCCCACAATTTATACAGCAGGTGTTGGCATTATGTAGGATGGTTAGGGACATATTGGAGAACGGAAAGGATAATGCACACAAAATGTCTTCCTTATACGTTTGAACTGCATCACGATACATCATGTGGTTCTTGCAGTGGTTCGCAATCAAAAACGCTGTTCTAGATCTAACTATCCGAAGAGAATGGGACATTTTTTTCCTGGTTAAGATCAGCAAATTAGCTACGCCCAGCTGTCATGACTGTGTGCTTTATTATGGGCTGTAAGAACCTGAACACGCAACTCACCTTGGATTCATGTATCAGATGGATAAACGTTAGTTTTGGTCTTATGTAAGGGAGTCTCAAGTTTCCTCGCTTGCCAAATGCCAGACACTACACACTGTGGCTATCTTGTCCTAGAACTTAATCGTGTCCAAAAATTTATGAAATAAATGTGGGGGAGTAAAGAAAGTTATAGCTTAGGGTCTAATATAAAAATTCTGGTGTTGACCCTAAGTATTATGGTAATAATATTCTGCGACCTCAAAAGCGGGGAAAAAAATAACAGCAGCAGACTGTAATGATGATAAAGTCAATTTAGTAGGGGCGAGTGTAATCAGATCTTGCCTCTCAATTTTACACTGTCCGATCTTAATGACTTCACTTCAACGAGGGGATTTCGTTGCCACACTTTAGCATGCTGTTAACATAATCATCCGTTTAACAGCACTTACAAAAATACAACTGTCCATAAAATTCGGTACAAGAAGTGCAAAAGAATTAGGAAGGGGGCAGACAACAGCATAATGATCCCATCTGCTTTCAAAGTAAGCGAATATGATGCATTAAAAAATAAATCTTTAGGACATAAAGAAAGGGAGAATTACTCAAACTACCCACCTCTTCTTCCTAATGAGTTCCTTAATAATGCAGGATGCATTACGTTCCTCATAATTTAACATCCTGGCATGTGATGTGTTTACGTCTACTTGCAATGGTTTGGCAGCAAAAGGAGCACGGCCAAGTCTAAGAACCTGTACTACATGCCTGTAGCAAATACTGTCGCACATCTGGAACCTGGATGTCAACAGTGGTCTTAAACAGAAAGTAAACTAAAGGAGGTCCCTTTTCTTGAGTCATAAGACAAATGGTGCAAACGAACTATTACTTTAAGATGATCTTCTCAAGGACCTCTTTCCTCATTTTGGTCATAAGGCTATCAAAGTCTTGAACAATAGGAAATTTTACCTCGCTACAAAATAGCAATTAACCCTTTCTCTATTTCACCTGTCACAGCCAACGAAATACATGAATACCCGAGTAATTGGGCGACAAACGACTACCTTGAAGCAGAACGAATGAATGAATTTTTCAAGCGGCCTATTTGGCAAAAGATAGGATGACTTCTCTTCAACACTTAAAGAGAGAAAAAAAATCAAATGATTTCCCTTGACGCATGAGTTTTAACGACGGGAAATAGGCAATAACTCTGAAAATATTATCACAACCTTGGATAGTTATGTTAACTATATTTGCCTTTCACTTTGACAAAAAATCTCTCTATGATATATTTTAAAAATAGATTCGTGGGGGCACCTGTTGACCGTAACCTTAATTCGACGTTGTGCCTTTAGTAAATAATGTAAGAGGGTGAAAAAAAACCACATCTGGGACATTCCTGATTTTCATTGGAAGATTTCAACTCTTTTATATGCTACTAACAAGATAGTAGAAAATCTATTTTCGGCGAGACAACTCAAAATTTAAGAGACCTACGTTCTGCCAAAAGTCACAACTGCATTCTTGGCATCAGTCAATCGAATAGAAAAAGGTATTTACAAGTCACTATCTGATTTCCCCCGTTAGGTCTACATTATTACAAATTAACGTCACAGTTTGTAAAATCCACCCCGTTATTGTCTGAAGGACTGGTAAAAATCTATTTCTGTATACATGCGACCGACTCAGAAATCGTTGCTTGTAGCTCTGTTAAACTGAACTAGGAAATACAATCCACGGACTTGAGGGCGAGATGGATTCCCATAAGTGCATCATACTGATGAAATCATGCAGAGGGGCACAAAACGCACTGGTGTTCAAAACTAAAAGAATATGCAATTATACTTCGATGTGTAGGTAACGCTGTGACAGTGGTCGGTAGCTTGGAAGCAGGACAACCGCACATCCAGCTTGTAAGAGATCTCAACTTAGCACCTAGTGACGTCAGTAATTTGTGAAAAGTTTCAGGAGACTGGATCCATACAAAAAAAACTTGGGCAAGGGCGCTCACGACCCAAGGAGGATCTGTATTTGGAACTTTCAGCCAGGTTTCAAGGGTTACTGTCTCCTGACGGCTTCGTCAGAGAGGGCTAAAAGCCAGGAGACCTGCTGTTTGCATCCTACCTACACCTACGCGCTCACACAAAAGAGCACGTTATCTTCAGTGATGAGTCAAGATTCAGCCTAGACGCAGATTCTAGACTAACTAACATTGATCTGGAGAGAACCTGGGACCCGCTATCACTCCTTCAACAACAGGGAAAGAGACCATTATGGCAGTAGAGGTGTCATGGTGTGGGCAGGCATCATGTCGGATGACTGCAGTTTGCTCTCACTTGTCCACATAGGGCCCAAATAGTGGATGAATATCTTCAAAGTGTGAATATTCCGCGGACTAATTATTCAGCCTGATCTGCAGATCTGAATCCTATTGACCATGTCTGGGATGCACTTTGGAAGGCAATTGCAATTCGCCAACCACCTCCCAGAACTTTCCAGGAACTAAGATCTTCTTTGGGGCAGGATTGGGCGCAGGAGCCTCAGGAACTCATCAACTTTCTCATAAACAGTATGATGACTCGCTGTGCAACCTGTGTCTGTTAAAGGTGGCCATATCCCTAATAGCCTCATTTTCAGCCATCATGCAATATCAGTTTGGAACATTCCTGCTCTCATGTGAATTACTCACGATTTTGCAATGGTATTTTCCCTGTCCGGTGGTTATTGAGAAAATTCATTAATGTATTTATTCTCTTACTTTTGAACAAGATTGTAGTTCCACAATTAGGCCTTCTGGGGTCCCCTTGAAGCAGAAGTCAACACGTTTATGAACAGAAAATAGTGAAACAATTAAATAGGATTGATCTACAGTATGTGAGACGTACTAGGTCTCCTGCTGCATGTTTGACAAATGCGTACACGATTTAAGAAGTCCAGTTGAGGTCACACTGACCTTAACTATAGATCTTCTGCATGGTAGAAACACAAAGAAACTACGGGAAATACACAATTAATTACCGATTAAAAATATAATGACCATAACTCTCCATACTTAATTTTTCACTTCCTTCGTATTCTTCTAAGAAGTCAGTCATAAATCAATCCCTGGCATAATAAAAAGCTTCATAATGAAATGGAAGTAGGTTGGCTATGGATACACATGGCGTTAACTTTGTAACTTGTAAAAGTTGATTCCAGCGATTCTACGACGAGCAGGAAAGCGTCACAGATTATAATAAAAGCGTGAAATCAAACTGAGAAAATGCAAGTGTTGTAAATTTTAACTGTAAGGTGTTTTTGCCAAGTCGAAATGACCGTAAAAAAAGAGCGGAACAGCCCAAACAACGGTCGTCACGTTTCAGAAGACGTTAAGAATTGCCAGTTACCATTGTTTGTTGTTCCCGTCACACAGGCCCGCGCATAAACAATTGGATAGTTGTTGGAACAGTCCACAAATTACATCATAACCTCGCAAACATCAAAATTTATGTAACAATGCTATTCATTCTACCAGTGGGAGGGAGCGGCGAGTTGCGTTGGACACACCAGTTCTAGTCTGATCACTGAAGTTAAGCAACGCAAGCACAGTTAGTACTGACATGGGTGATCGCTCGGGAAAGCTGGGTACTGCTAATACCCAATAATCGTCGCATTAGTGTAGTGCCGGTGCAGTATATGCATTAGAACTATGCAGTGGATGGGTCTCTAATGGCCTTGTAGTTGACGGGACCTTAAACACCAACAGACAACAACAACAACTACCAGAGGGATAAGCAAATTCTGTATAGAGCATCAGCAGCATCATACCCTTATCCCGCCTGCGGCAGGGTCGGCTCTGCGGGTTGTAGCCCTCCACTTCCGTCTATCTCCCACCAAGTCCCCGTCCACTCCACACACTAGCACATCATTATGGACAACCTGCTCCCACGCCTGCATTCCTGAAATGGACCTAACGAGCTCCTCCTCCCCTCTTCTCATTACGTGTCCAGACCACCTCAACCTATTATCCCTCAAATTCTGTATAGAGCAATCAGTAAAATTCCGAGGTCTGAACGACTTGCAAGTGACCAGTAGCATTGTGGTTTGGATTTGGCATGTTCAGGTCCTTCAGGGTAAAGGTATTGCTAAGCAGGGGAACCAACCAAACACAGTAAGCATTAGTGACAAGCATTTCCAAATGCTCGTAAACGTTCTTTAAGCATTACTTGTCTCACTGCTTCACCTGTTTTTGATCTGTACTGCATCCTGCGAACGTAGCCAGTGCCTGTGTAGGATACGACGTCTCCATCAAACGCGTTCAGAAACCTAAAAATATACTAAAATCTCTTGTTGTTCCCATAACGACCGAGAATGATTGGCGAACTGTATCGAACGCCTTTTGTTTGTGCGTACAAGCTATACTACATTCTCAAACATTTTCAGAGATTATTTGGAGATCTGGCTTTAAGGATAAAAGTGCTTTTAAAATATAAGCATAAGGAATGAATAAAAATGCTGCATTTTTTTTCTCACTGCTGACATTTCCTACAGCTTCTTTTCCAAATGACATGAGAGGAAAGACGAATACAGTGATGTGTCTGCATCTAAAAATAACAGACTAAATTTCCCACCCTGAACTCCAAAAAGAAAGCATTCCAAAAATCTGGCTTCAACTTCACTCAGTACCAACCTAGTAATAGTGTCTTCTTAAATCACAACATATCACTAAAGAAATGCTGAAAACAACAGCGATATTCATCTCGTATTAAATTGCCTTCCACTAGCGGCCCATCATAAAAGAAATACAACCATAAGACGACATCGTCAAGGTCTTTGATGAATAATCAGGAGGAGTGAAGGAAGAGGAGGTGGCATGTGAAAGAAGAAGAAGAGTATTCAACTTTACTTATAATGGTAACTCTGAGCATCTACTTTTACAGAAATTCCAGGATAAATGAGACCACCTAAAAGGACGAAACTGTTAACTAGCTGCGACATGAAAAGTGATTTTTTAATAAACTAAAACCAACCCGCGTTTAATATTTTAACTAATTTTGTGCTGTGGAACAATAAATCATCGTCATCGAGTACATTTTTGGGTTTTCACTTTCTAGGGCTCAATCTTCCCACCAGGTCCATAGCCGTTCTAGACACAACTACGAACTACTTTATTGCGTTGGACACTCCAGTTCTCGTCTGATCACTGAAGTGAAGTACAACCCCAGCTAGTACTAACATGGATGGCAGCTTGGGAAATCATCGTAACAGCGTAGTGTCTGAGCAGATTCTGCATTAAAACTACGCAGTGGACGGGACTCTATTGACCATTATAATTGAAGGGCCCTAAAACACCAACAAAACAAACAAAAATAGACACCAATGACATGTTCATTCGTCTTCACAGTAGGAATCCTTCGTCCTGAAATCAGAGGGCATGAACAGAAGTTGAATTACTTGAGCCCGGAAATGACCAATTTCCCAGGGGCAATAGTTAAAGTGCTTGTTGCCCAAAAACTTACAATCAAATTCGTGAATTGAAATCAATAGTTCTAGTAAGCAGTTATATTATAGTGTTAAATAATAGTCTCAGACAAGAGAAAATCCACTAATGGGCCATTGAAAGTCATCATTATCATCATACCTTTATCCCGCCTGTGGCAGGGTCGGGTATGAAAGTATAAAGTACAAAAGCTTAAGTCCATAAGTCATGATGCAGCTTCACTTGAGTTACTTAGTGCCGCAAGTTGCTTTCAGATTAATACAATGGGAAGGATCCGCTATGGTAAACAGTTAAGTAAAATGAACCATTTGATTCCAAGAACTCCAAAAGTCCATAGTACAAGAGAAGCGCAAGTTCCACAAAGTAAATAACGAAATCTTGAATACGTTGATCAGCGGGGCACGCACCAGAGCTCAGTGTGGTCATGTAAGTCCTTACCTCTTCAGTGTGGTCGCGGATGAGCTGTTGACTTTCATAGGGCTATTTGCCAACGGCATTGAGAACCTTAATGACTTCATAGAGGGTTAAGAGAACAGACTGAATGGCTTCTGGAAAACGACAGAAAATGGGGTGCCCTTCAATACATGTGCAGGATGTCATGGGCACACATTCGGAGTATAGAATGAAGAAAAGAGAGAGAAAATTGGGGAGGGCGAGCTGGTTAAGTCCATTACAGGGATGCATGTTACCAGGACCAGACGGGGTTGGACTAGGTCTAACATGGGGATAGGTTTTACGGCAGAACATGGCAATATGTAGAGAATAGCGTCAGCACTCGCAGATCTGACCCAGTCATTGGCAAGATCAGAGAATCATGATGGGGTTAATAGATACTATACACACCAGGAAATTCCTGAACGTGAGACACAATTCCGTCGAAAGAAGGTATGGGACATAAGAGTCGAATAAACAAGGAGGGAATGTCTTGGTAAATCATAGGAAAAAACAACACTTCGAATGAATAATCTGAAGGGACAGAGAGTGAAACAGAACAGTGCACCAAAGTACAAATAAAGATGTTGAAGGAAGACGTACTAGTAATGTAATGACCTCTGACCACATCCTTTCTTTGAATGTGGTTTAATTAACCTAAAGCAGAATTTTAAAATCTGATTATGACTTCAGATTTGTAGTCTATTTTACTTCAAAAATCAAGTGATGTTAAGGCAAACAAAGACTTGCGAAAGACAGTCCATATCCGTGTCATGCATAGTCAAAAGGAACGAGTAGGACCAGTCAGTTCGCCAGTAATGAGATGCAATACTTACACTAAAATTTGGTGCAAGATATCCGTTAACTAAATAAGCGAGAAAATTCAGAAGTAAGCCAGATCATAAAAGAATAAGCTTGGATTGCAAAGATGACGATGGCGGAATTTGGATGAGAAATCCAGTGACACGTTCACCGACAACGAGAAAGGTACAGGACAACCAACTTAAAAGGAAGACTAGGCTACAAAGTCGACTCCAGGAAGAAGAAGAACAGGAGGAGGAGGAAGAAAAAAAAAGAGGCAGGTTCCACAGAGAAAAACGCCAACAGGCCAAGTCGGAAACGCAAGGAATCAGAAGAACCCAGATAGGTAGAAGGGGGCGTGTGTCAGAGAGTGTAACTCCTGCATACAACTTCCAAATAAGCTACTCCCTAATCCACCCACAGCCATATTTGAGCAAAGAATCCGTAACTTGTGTCAATTTGTGGGTAAAAAATAAAACATCCAGCTCCCAAATTTAGATTTTTAGGCAAACCAATTTCACATAACCCAACAACATCTACACTAAATTGAAGTTGCACACTACATATACGAAAAAACCGTACTTTCTCCGTTTCAAAAACCCTAGAACTTTTTTTTGACTAAAAAGCCAGATGAAACATTTACGAGGGATGAGAGAAATTACATCCAGCAAAAAAAAAATAGTAAAACATTTGAGATAGCAAGAGAAAGATAGTAAATATATTACTTTTCACTTGCTAATAAAAAAGTGATACAATAGAGAATAAATCTCTGTAAATAACAGGAGTGCCTATTATCACTGAGATAGATTCTTAGTTTAACTTCTGGGATAAATGGAAGTCATATGATCCAGTGATTCGGAACACCTTTATGAAGACTCTTCAGTTTTCTTAAGTAGCCCACGTTCAGATCTTTGTATCTGCCGCTCTTAAATATTTGGCACAGGTAGGGAGAGTTGTACAGAAGTTTGAACTATTATTAGCAAAGCAACTCCTAGCCCCTTTTCCGCCTATGGTAGGGTCGGGTACCCATCCGCCTGTCTGAAATGAACACAGCCAGTAGCCGACCAAAGTTGCAACCCCTAAGCTTATTTATTGCCAGTCTACTGTTCATTGGAAAATTCCACCAATGCCAGGGGGGTGAGCTCCTACACCTGGAAATTATGCCTCATCTACCCGTTGAATAGTAGAGAGGGTTCTTTTACACGCAAATGCCATCGTGCATCACACGGGACCTCGGTTTTTCTTCTCATCAGAAAGAAGGCCTCTCGGCCTGTTTCTCACCCGAAAGAAGCCAGCCCACCTCGGTCCAGAATATATCGGTAATTTCAGTATTTTACCGATGCTTGGGAATTCTGTCTATCTGCATGTGGAGATGACATCGTACACACCACTTTGTGTCTTTCTCTCTTGCCTGAAATAAGCCATCCACCTCGGTCAGGATCGAACCTCCAACACAGAATCAAGATCAACCACGCTACCATTGAGGAAAGTTCGTTGTAGGCCTATGCACGATCTTAAGACAATGTAAGATGTAGTACTCGCCAAACAAATAATAAATAAATTAAGTTGTGAGAAACACGAAATAGAAGCTGCGTTGAATGTTTTTTAAAATGTTATCTGCCTCATTAACGGCAAATGTTTAACCATTCAAGTAAAGGGTTTATGGTTTCACCAGCCAAATGAATGAAATGTCAGGTTCCTCCCAGCTACTCCAACTAAAACGACTTCTCGAAATATTCACTTAAGGAACTCCTATTCCAAGAAATGAACTACAAACGTCTTAACAAATTGGTAACACCCAAACACAATAGTTTATCTGTAACAAAAAACAAGAGGGCTCCGTTCGAACCAGTGTCAATTCGACAACTTAAGTACACCATTCCTAAATCAGACTTGGAGATAAAAAAAGAGGTCTCCGTTCCAGCCATTGTTACTCGAAAGCTTGAGTTAGAAATAAAACAAGACAGAGCCTGGCTCGATTTAAGCAAGGGAAGTGCTGTCTACTCAGAATGTAAAAAAAGCACATGTCTGCACCCAACAGCTGTGGTTCACCAAATGATGGATGAACTGTCCTTCGACTGTTGTATGCTGCTGTTGTCGACGTGCTAATGCCGCTGTTTTGGTTTCGTTGGTGTTTTAGGGCCCTTCAACTAAAATGTCATTAGAGCCCCGTCCACTGCTTAGTTCTAATGCAGAGACTGCACAGACACTACTACACTAGTGCGACGATTTTTGGCTATTAGTGGTACCCAGTTTTCCCAAGTGGCCACCCATGTTAGTACAAGCTGAGGGCCCGTTGCTTAACTTCAGTGATCAGACGAGAACTGGTGTGCCCAACGCAATAAGCCGCAATTACGCAGACAATTAAATTGAAACATGTTTGCAATACTTTTTCACATCCAGAATTTGATCCAGTGGTACGGAAAACTGGACTATTCAGAGTAGAAACCCACTCAAGATACGTTCTCCAGCAACACAAATTCCACTTTCCGGGATGTTGCTCATTGCCTAAAATACGTTATAAGGAGTTGGTTGTGCATTACTATTATATTGAACTTGTCCTTAAACGTTTTATTGATTTCGAGCCATCTGGTTGATGCAGATAACTTTAAAATCTTTCACTGAAGGGCAGTTACTCAGCACAGATCCGAAGTGAGCCTGGAACAGAACTATAGGCAAATATTGGACGATGTCAGCTGTAAAATGAGATTAACCTTAAGAGCATCTCACTTTTTTCATTCTGATTTCCTGACTAATGAAAGTTAAGAAACAAATTTAGTTCTCAAGATCTACAGGATTGCCTAGTTGGAATCTAGGGTCCTGTTTATAAATAGAAACTTAGATAAAATAGTGAATGCATTTGTTTTGCATACAATTATCAACTTTGTTAAATGGCAAATTATCCTTGCAGCAACTCACACACTTCTAAAAAAATATTCAAATAGTTAAAAATTATTTTGACTGGGAGACGGCTGAATTCTTAGAACTCTAGTAGGACAAAAATGCAGTTCAGTAAGCTTAAACTAGACTAGACAGATCACAGCAACAAAGGGAGTGGCCTTATTGCGTCGGGCACACCAGTTCTTGTCTGATCACTAAAATTAAGCAAGTAGCTTGATAAAACTGGGTACCGCGAATTGCCAAAAATCGTCGCATTAGTGTAGAGCATGTGCAATCTCTGCATCAGAACTACGCAGTGGACGGGGCTCTAATTAACTTGTAGTTGAAGGGCCCTAAAACACCAACAAAACAAAAAACACAGCAACAAACAACAGTTAAGGCTAAGCAGACAGGTTTTTTTCTATAAAACACAAAAGTCATTCCGAGGGTGTTCAGGTTCTTCTCTACCGGAAATTGCGATCCTTTTTATTTATTGTCGGTTCCTTTTAGTGCTTTCCTGAAGTAGATTGATATACCGGTATAGTAAGGTGTTGTTGATGCGATTTCCTTACAAGTACTGGTCAGTTGAATATCTCGCATTCCATGAACAAATATACTGTACATGTCCATTGCCTAAACACATTCCAATTCATAGAGAATCACGGTAGGATAAGAACTAAGAGGAAATCTTGGCACTCAAAAGATCACTCAATTGTTAGGATTATACGAGACTTCATTCCATGAATGGAAGCCTTACATACTGTAACTACCACATTGTGACAGCTGGAGGCTGTCAAGTAATTGATTTATCCAGCACCGATACCTCAAGATAATGTCAACATAAATACAATTTTGGTCTCCATCGATGTAAAATATACCACTTAACACCGAAAAAACGGTGAAAGTGTTATATTCTACAACAGTACATTTATTGATGTCATTTGACACGTCTCTCAACCTCAGATGCCTGCCAGGTGCCAATTTGTCGCGTTAGTGCCGGGAACACATGGACAAATTGTTGGACTACATCTTTGCATAGCCAACATCCGACCTAATACCACAGCCTCTGCTTATTTAATTAACGCTGGCATATTTTTTTAGTGGGAAATTTCTTTTCCTAGGAGGGTTTTCGTTTCGTTGGTGTTTTAGGGCCATTCAACTAAAATGGTCATTAGAGCCTCACCCCCTGCGTAGTTCTAGTGCAGAGTCTTCACAGACACTGCGCTGTTACGACGATTTGGGTATTAGTAGTACCCAGTGTTTTCAAGCGGCCACCCATGTTAGTACTAGCTGGGGTTGTGTTGCTTAACTTCAGTGATCAGACGAGAGATTCCCCGAAGGGGCAGTCTCTCCTACACCTGGGAATTCGCCAATCTAGTGAGCATTTCTCTCTCCTCCAAAGATTCCATCCGCCCTCCAACAAGCAGCCATAAGGCGACGAAGCGGATGGGGGAACGACTTATTGAATTGAACACCCCAGTTCTCGTTTGATCACTGAAGTTAAGCAATGCAACCCCAGCTAGTACTGACATTGGTGGCCGGATGGGAAAGCTGGGCACGGCTAATACCCAAAAATCGTCGCATTACTGTAGTGTCTGTGCAGTCTCTGCAGTAAAACGATGCAGTAGACAGACAGGGCTCTAATGACCTAGTAGTTGAAGGACCCTAAAACACCAAAGAAAGAAAAAAAGGAAGAGCCGGATGGATATTGACAGTAGTGCACACTATTGGGGTGGTCACATAACAGCTCTTTAAAGAATGCAGGGGATAAAATGGTGGGTGTATGATAGTGGTGACCAGTGAGAGCATGCTTAACGGTGCAGCTGCAAGATAATGGTATCATTCTTAGTCATCGCCAGATGAACTATTCATGTGGATCCTATTTCTCTGAATTGCATCTTTCTGTTTATACCTCCGTTTTATAATAAAATGTTTATACTCCATTTCTACAATCTGTAAATATCTGTACAATCGTCCGCCTGACGCCAAACACATTGAGTTTTAGAGATTGTTGTCAAGAACTTCAGTCATTTCAACTTCTTTGGTTACCACCTCCACAATTTTTTTTTGTCGATGTAACTTTTTCTTTAACCCTTTTGAAAAAGTCAAACTTTACCAAGACGATGCTTATGTCACTTCATATTTGAAACGGCTGAGTAGCATGTTTTTCATTCGTATGATAACGAGTTTCTATTTGTAGGACACGCCTTTCTTGAGTAACAAAAAAGGGTCAAAACAAGTACAGAAATAAATTTAAGACTTGTTTTCGGTAGTAGATATGCCGTCAACAAAATAAGTTGTCAATTCGTACATTAACACTTCAAGTAAAAAGTACTCTTATGATGACAAATGACAATTCAATAAGTACACTGCATGAACTCAGCAAGGCTAACAAACGTCTCAGTTTAACCTGCGTACAACAATTAGCTGGTGTCAAAATACTGTTGTGATCATTGACACCCCCTAATCAAAAGTATCTTCCTTCAAGACTTTTTTGCCCTTTCAAGACTAAGACCTTCTCCATTCATTCTTATTCACAACAAAAGAGTAAGTAAGCGTCAACTGTTGTCAAGAGTTTCTGATGACAGCTTCAAAGTAGACAGTTTCAACCAGGATCCAGACAGACCTTGAACCTCGGCTCAAGTGTCTACTTTACCTAATAGTCACTGTTGTTGTTGTTTGTTGGAGTTTAAGGTCCCGTCAACTACGAGGTCATTAGAGACCCGTCCACTGTATAGTTCTAATGCATATACTGCACAGACACTACACTAATGCGACGATTATTGGGTATTAGCAGTACCCAGCTTTCCCGAGCGACCACCCATGTCAGTACTAACTGGGCTTGCGTTGCTTGACTTCAGTGATCAGACGAGAACTGGTGTGTCCAACGCAACTCGCCGCTCCCTACCTAATAGTCACGTCTAATCCTTTGAACACAGGCATGCCACATAAAAGAATGCTTGCAACTCAGAGATGTGTGCCTTTCTGCGTTTACTGTACATCATATACGAAATATTTCTGGGGTATTTAGCAAGTAAAACAGTACAGAGAACTGAATAATAGGCCTTTGACTGTAAAATCCCAGTAAGCAAAGGCAGGCAAAAACTGCCAAAGAAAACAACTTGTAAGACTTGTCAGTGAAACGTTTCTCAATTGAGCCACATGTTTAAAGTTACCTAATTAGTTAAAAGCACATGAAACAATTTTTAGATAATGTAGATTAATTTTGTTATGTCCCATTTTAAAATACAGGATATGTTGTTCAAGTAAATGGAGTTTTAAAAGACTGATTTATTTTGAGATGAGGACCTGAGGCACGTTCTCGGTTATAGTTATGTCTGCAGCTAAAAGCACATGCGAAAAGAGAGTACATTGGAAATCACGTGTTGATTGGTTCATGGATTTTCAGAAGCAACTGCTGCTCAAATAAATAAATAAATACAAAACCTGCGAAAGAACGTACACCTCCCTTCTCGAAACTATCAAAATGTACAAAGTGGAAATAAATGGCTGGTATTTGTCCCTAAAGTCCTGAAAAACGTTTTCTAGGAATTAATCATCTGAGATTTTACAAAATGTAGATTGAATGCTGGTTACTTGGGCGAGTCTCTGCATGAGGTATGACGTCGTGATACTATTTCTGCTTCCCGCTCTAATTTTTAATAGCAATAAAACGTATTCAATGAAATACTAACCATCCCAAGATAAATTCGACAGAAAATGCTTAAAAATAATTAACTAGTCTTGTTGAATATGAATGTTAAATAAATGTGAAATACAATAAAGTTATTGTTCGAATGTATTAAAGAAATAAGTGCACACCATCTACAAAGTTCTTCCAACATAAATCCAGGGTCATCACTCACACGACGATCCCATCCATACATAAATTAATTCGTATTTAGGCATATCATTTTGATTCACTTTTGGGACAAAATTAATCAGCCCATCCCGCATTCAGAGGCATCAACAGTTATGACAAGAGCTGCCCCCACTACTGAAACTGGCGGACATTCAATTGTCCACTAACTCAAATTTCTACTACCAGGAACACCAATATATGTGACAGATATAAAAAGTGGCGAAAGAACTTTGCTTTGGGATGCCGTAAGTCGGACTATTCTACCCCAAGATCCATTTATTCATCCTCAGATCTTCAATCCCCCTATTAACCTCTTTAAAGTCAGTAGTTCGCTAGCACCCTTCATTGCTTGGATACAATTGTTCCACATGAGCACTTCATTCATAATCAATGTGCCAACAAAGGTGCGCTAATAACTAAAAACACCATGGCACCATAGCGCCACAAGGACATTGAAAATAATCTTGCTTACGTAGAATTGGGCAACTGTTGGTGAAACATACATCACTATTCTGGACTCACCTTTCTTTACTCTTCTAATACTAGTGCGAAACAAAACAACTCAAGTCACATATGACCTTTATCAGACAATACTTCCCTTATTGAAATCCTCTATTCAACTAATACCTTGTTAAAAATGGCTACCCATTTACCACAAATGGCAGGGTCAGATATCCATGAGTTCAGAATGACCAAGCACAAGCTGGAGAAGAAAATACGGAAGATGCTGATTTGACATGGCTGATTGCCGACCAACCGACTGCCTCAACCCTTTTGTGGTACCCAAGGATACAGTATAGCTGATATCTCAACCCTGGAACCAACAAGGGGCATCGTACATTTGAAACAGCGAGAAATAGGACTTTTATAAATACAGTTGTTTTCTTAAGCACTGTATTAACAAAATAAACTTCAGCCGCAAGAAACTCGATCGGAGTTCCAAGTCTTTCAAGTTCTCATCTATCATCGGTCGTAAAATGTTACCAAAATTAACCGGCATTAAGATGTCCCAATTTATTGTTTCACGGATGATACTTGAAGTGGTTTAAAATAAATTCAGCACAGCTGCCTTGCAATATAAGGGTTTATAAATTCAACGTGAATCTCCAAAAGGTTTTTTCTTTGGTAGATTTCATCTTGGAATTATTCAACAACTACAGAATTGCGACCCAGTAGGTAATCGTTGTGCTTGGTCTTTGGCATTTGGCAAACAAAAATGTCATGCGACAGTATATAAGCGAAACCAGGAAAATTCATAGAAATTATTCCCTCTCCTCTTCTTTCTTTCGCAGACTTGTAACAATTCTTATCGTTTCTCAAAATACACTACAAAACTTCAGGACACATCAATGCCAAAGTCAAAAAACCTGGGATAACACAAATTATTTATTTGCCAAGAAAACACTACGTACGTTGTTAAATGCCAACTTTGCGGTCCTAGTCTGTTCTAGCTTGTGTCGACCCAGAAGTCACAATAAACATTTTTAGTTCAAGCATGAATCGCTAGAGTACACAGGCCATCCCAATTACTAAGCGGTACTCCTTCCTGACATGCACTGTATATTCATGAAAAGATATTTATAGATACCGTTCTACTTTCACGGTTGACTGTAATGCCCTGTCCAAGGTACACATGCTATAGAATAATGTACTACCATTCATTCATCCTCAGGTTCTCAATCTTCAGTGATTGCCTCAGTATTCGCCTGGGGGGGGGTTGCAGACGAACTGATTTAATTCCCAGCTATGGATAAATGATGGTGCTGCTACCATTGTTCATTTCCTGCTTGTCATCCTCACTGGTACCTTCAAGAAGTGTCTATTGTATTCAACGTAAAAAAAGTGCTTAATTTATGAATAATCTGGTTGGATGTTCACGTTTCTTAAACGGGGCAGATGACATCACATTCCATACAAGACGCACTGTAGATCAACGGCTATCAGAGAGGGACATAACTTTCGACCATGACAAGGGGCAGCGAACCTTCCTTCATCCTTTGAGGCCAAAGAGCATTCAAATCAAAGAATTACAAATATGTTTATTTTCATTTTTTGCTGCAAAATGGTGGTCCTATAGAAGTAGAACCCTACATCTGAGAGATCAAATCCATTGTTTCTTATGGAACGACAACATCCATGTTCATCACGAAAATGTACAAATTCTGTACACAAATTGAGTATCACTCATCTGCAACTCTCCTGCCTATCTCCCACCAGGTCCCCATCCACCCCACACACTACCATATCCTTACGGACAACTTGCTCCCACGTCTGTTTCGGTCTCCCCCTGCATTGGGTGCTTCCAACAACCTGCATTCCTGAAATGGACCAAACGAGCTCTTCCTCCCTTCTTCTCATTACGTGTCCATACCACCTCCACCTACTCTCATTTTTTTCCGCAATGTCCACCATCTTTAATGGCCACAATACTCTAAATATTTTTCAAAAATTAATGCTCTGCATTCAAACACTGAAACAAATTATTTATATTCTGATTGACGGCCTAAAGAATGCAAATTTCTGTACAGGCTGAGTACACCCACATTAGAAATAAAACGTATTTAACCATTGTCCAAAAACCTAAAGGTGCATAAGAACCCAAGAAGGGTGAGCAGAACACAACGTCCACATCTTCCAGAAGCCGAGAAAGAATTTTTGGCGGCCTGCTTTGCAATTCAAAATTGGAGACAGTCCCCTAAATAAGGACTTGTGAATGTTACAATTTTTAATGACGGAGGGGGAAACCACTCCGTATAAGAAAAAAAGAGGAAATGGCACCTCCTTTTTTAACTCAAAAAATCGTAAGTCATTCCAAGTGTTGTTTAGGTTTTCGTCAAAAAAAAATTATGACTGAAACCTCAAGAAGTCATTTAAAATGGAAGTGAGTGCCACATGTCTTTTTTTGTAAATTCATCTCACTAGTAAGTGGAAAGAGAGACTACCAATGACTCACTACGAAACAACCAATTTCTAATATTGTACAAGATTCCTCCACAGTCACAAAGAAATTATTGCTATGATTATATTGTCAACTACTCGGGCACGTTACCATTTATTTCAATTAAAATGATGGGCAAACGCGTCGTGGCCACATCATTGCTTCACTTAAAACCACTCTCAGACAATTAATTTCGACGCCTATGAAGCTATTACTCAAACAATGAATCGTGATTTCCTTTTTCATATGTTGGCCCTAATAATTAATGAGTAAAACTGCTCCAGTACACTGCTATTTCAGTGCCAGCTATCACTAGCATCTCCAGTTGAAAACATAAGTAATTCAACACAAGATGAAAAGTTGCTTTTTTTTGTTTTTAAGTGCAATTCACAAGTCGCTCAAATATAAAATTTTACAATGATAAATGAGTCTGAATAATGATCCTGGTGGAATTAAGTTTTGCACAACCGACAACGAATGAATTGGCCAGCTTTCAACTGTCACTCAAAATGAAGTACATAAACTAAAGTTTGTAAAACACAATCTTTACATGCATTAAAAATGGGCACGAAAGTGTGTCCAACCTCCAAATAGAAAGACGAGATTCAAGACATCCGGATTAATTTGTTAACTACGGAAACCCTTTCAACCGTTTTTGTCTGGCGGTGTATTTTCCATCAATAAAACTTTTCTCAAGGAAAATATTTTTTTACAGAAGTTGAAAGCTTGTGAATCTATATTCTTTGCATCATAAAAGATAGGATATAAAAACTTTCGGATTATTGTTAAAAACAGTCTGCTTGCAAACAAAATGTTATTTTTTGTAGCTTACATCTGTCTTTTTTTTTTTTAAGTTTCTTTATGCCAGCAACAATTTTACAGTCCACAACTAGTAAAAATAATAATATTGATAAACGTCCAACGCAAACAGGAGAAAAAAATTTGGGAAAAAACCTTGAATGATACACTGCTTGGCATTTAAGGTCGTCGGTAGGCATCCCAAGCTCCCACCAATCAGTCCCACCTTGAAGGATATTTCTTACCAAGTGATACAACGCTGTGCAGAGGCGGATCCAGAGGGGAAAACTTAAAAAAAGTGCGCCCCTAATATGTTTTAAATATTCAGAATCCCTTAGTATAAATCTAGCTAGCAATTACAATAGGTCCTCTACTGCCCCTTAGACAATGTCCTATCTTCAGTGGTGTAGCCAACTACAGAATGGGCTGCAACTGTTGGACTGACAGTATAGAAATGGGGATAACAATGCAAAAGTGCCTCATCAGTTGCGCCCCATTCCGTCCCTGACTCTGTTGGGAAGCATAAGCGGAAAAACACTTCCAGGATCCTGGAGTGTAGTAAGGGACTGATTCTTACTGTATAACGACAATTTGCTTGTTTAATGTTAGACATTATTAACAAATGGAGAGGTATATATTGGTAGATGAGTTTGATAGGCAATCACCTCAGGACGCTAGATTCAAACGGTGCTAATTTGAGAAAGGTGTCTAATTGGAAACTTTTGTTATGATTAACTCGTGACCGAGGTGTTCATCTGAACTTTGGTGATGGTTTGAGCTTTGGCAATGGCCCAAGGTAGATGAACTGGATGGTGTGAGAAGGTTGCCACCCAGTGATCAGATTTCCCGGTTTTATCCCTGAACACTTGAATCAAATGGAGAGGGCTCAGAGACCAGTTGTATGATACTTTTATAACTGCAGTAAGAACAAACATTATTTTGCAGACTGACATAAGCAGTCAAGTCCCTCTCCTGCCAAGATCTGGGTAACTGATAAGGATAAAAGGTGGGGGTCCTGAATCAAATTGCACAAACGAAATTAGTACAGATTTTAAAAATAAATTCAATTCTACTTATTAAATAAAAAAGATAATAATGCAAGATATTTTTAAACACGTTTACTAACTGGGTTAATCGACCAAATTGCTACAACCTGTTGGACAAATCTAAAAATCTACTTTGTATCTGATGCAATATCACACTAACGTCACTTCTCGACCTGTTTTACACCTTGGGGTTCCAACTAGACCCCGCCGAGATAGAAAAACATTTCGATCGAGATTACAGAACCTAGAAAATATATTCATATTCGATGCGAGTACTAGATGAAACATGGTACAAGTCAGCCACTTGTTGAAATGTCTCTCAATCACCAAGCCCCAAATGGTCTCATTGCTGATGTTACGACACTTAAGAAGTTAATAGAACTACGGAAAATTCGGACGACATTTTAAGAGATCAACTACCACTACTAACAAGGACGGGTACTCATTTCTGTCCCACTGGGACACATGGCTGCCTACTTAATCTACCACCGATATGTTTATTTACCATTGGGTCACTCTACCAACGCCAGGGCGAGATCCTACACCTGGAAATTTTGTCGATATACTCGTTGCATAGTAGAAGTGACATGTCCACACCGCACGGAGCCACGACTTAAATTACTTCCCATTCGACGGTAGGCACACTGGGGGCTTCTTCGCCTGAAAGAAGCCAACCCAACTCGATCCAGGATCGACGCAGTAGTCGAGTATGCTACCTCTGCACCACCGAGGTGAGTTTTAAAGAGAACTACATCAACACTTAAACTATCGAAATTATTAACCTCTATCATTGCTGTTATCAAAATATCCACTCAATCGGACCATAGACCGTGGATGGACAATAACAACACATCAATGACAACGTCCTCAAAAGTTCAAATACTGATTTGTTGGACTATGACAAGAACTAAAACCTTTAAAGATTCAGAAATACACTTGGCATAGGAAGAAGAGACGATAATCACAACAGGAAGCAGGAAAGGAATGTTATGTAGGCAGTAAAACATTTTCATATTCATGGGCATTAAGAATGCATAGCACTGATGATATATTGCCTATTAAATTTGATTTGTGCGCTCCAAAGAACTTTCAGATGACGTCGTCACTTGCCAAAAGAGAAACAAGTTACTTTCTTAGTAAAACTTGGCATAGCGTTTATCAACTGTTTTTTTTTGTATATGTGTGCGTTTGTGCGATGAGTCATATATTACAATCATCATCATCATCATACCGTTATCCCGCCTGTGGCAGGGTCGGGTCTGCGGGTTCTAGTCCTCCACTCTCGCCTATCTCCCACCAGGTCCCCGTCCACCCCACTCTCTCCCACATCCTTACGAACAACCTGCTCCCACGTCTGCTTTGGTCTCCCCCCATTCCTGGCGCTTCCAACCACTTGCATTCCTGTAATGGACCTAACGAGCTCCTCCTCCCCTCTTCGCATTTCGTGTCCATAACACCTCAATGTACTCTCCTTTCAGCTCTTGACAACCCACTCGTGTACCGCAGCATTCGCATCTCGGTTACTTGCATTCTATTTACGTGGCTCTTCTTAACTATTCAACACTGATCCATATAACATAGCTGGCCTAACCACTGCCCTGCAAAACTTCCCTTTCAACTTGATTGGGACCCTCCTATCACACAGGACTCCGCTTGCCTGTCTCCACTTCAACCATCTCCCATTGATTCTATGGGTCACGTCTGAATTATATCCCCATTGCTTTGGAACACTGATCCTAAGTACTTTACCTCCTGCACTGATCCTAAGTACTTTATCTCCTTTGTCACCAGCTCGCCTGCCCCCAGAGAGTACGTCAATATTATTTTCCCGTGCTTCCCATTGAAAGCTAAATACTGTCTTCTTCATGTTTCTCTTTAGTCCTCCCTTTCAATTGCTGCTCTAATATCGTTTAGGCCTTTCTCTGCTTGAATGGTATATTACAATGTATTATATTAATTCCACGCAATCTATGCCTAAACAACATCAATTTTAGCATCGAAATTAGATAAAATTGAGGAAGAGTCAATTTAGCCAACAATGTTAACTAAGGCAACTTCTAAAATGCCAGCAAACAAACATTTCAGAGTGTAAACTGAAACGTCACAAAAAATGTGGACAAAATGTTTCACACTGTTGTTTCTTCTCTAGTTGTTCTTCAGCTTTGCCTCTGTAGGGTATTTTAACAACGATAAATTACAAACAATATAAGAATCCACAAAATAGATCATGTGAATGTGTTTAGTGAAATTGTAGAGTCAACAGAAATTCACTGTTCAGCAAAATACTTTTTGTTATTTTCTCCTTCCCTTCCCTAATTCAAGAACATCTTGGATTACACCACACCATAAAAGGAATGAAGTGAAAGTCAAAAATAAAGCTTACAGTATATATTTCTAAACAAGTTCGCTAGTTATCCCATTAGGCAACAATGGCGTGAAGGTAGAAATCCCTAGACTGCTGAGTACCAACGAACACATAAATATTTCGCCACTGTGCTACCACAAGCTTTGGTTGTTTATTAGACCACAACTAAGCAAGATTTATATAAATTTAACTAGTTGTTATTAAACACATATCCAGACAGACATGTATGCATCATCGCATACTTCCCTTCTTTTCTTATGTCTACTCAACCCTGCTCTTCAGTGCAATACTGAAAAGCAAATTTCAACAGACACATCAACGTTTATTTGGATTCCAGGTTGAAGAAGCATCAAAAAGAAAGACACAACTTTAAAACAAATGACCACATATTATTTTGTCTTGCGCCAGTAATTTCCTGTCATATGAACAAGACCCCTTGCACGTTCTGAGACAAAATGAGAGTATCAGAACAGCACCAGTCATGTTTATGGTGTAGGAAAAAAAAGCTCGACATTGGCGTTCGTCAGTGGAAAGCTTCGTACCATAACGCATCAATCATGGTTGGCCTTCCTGACTCGATATCAAAAGTCTTCTCTGGCTCAATTTTCACGATACTTTTAAATCTTACAAAACACTTAACGCTCTCAACCTTGCAATATATTCAGTATATCGCTTGAGTAGTATTTGGGTCGTTCTTTAACAACTTAAATTAAAATTTAGCTTTCTCTAGCTATCTTCAGATGGACATACCAGAAAAGAGGAAACAGTAGGACAGTTACTCTGTTCACAGAGATCTCTTTATATATTGGGCGCACATTCATTCCTTAGGTATCCTGCTAAGAATCTGTTCTTGAAGCTTTAAGGGACGCGAACATCGACAAATGATTACTGTGTAAAGAAGTTCCGCCTTAAATGCAGCAAAATGTGTATGATATAATGAGTAATTCCTCATGTAACGATCGAAGTCACCATAAACACATACTGTAGTATGAACGCTTGCAAGGTAGAAATATTAAAAGAAGTAGATGACTTACTTTGAAAGTGTAAACTCCATTTGGAACAGGTTGTCCGCCGAATTTTACGTTAAGAGAATAGTCGCCAGCGTCTTTGACAGTGTAGTATATACTGAAGGTGCCATCTCTGTTATCTTCGATATTAACGTTGACATCACTTCCGCTGTTACTACGAATTCTGCAAGTGACATTACCAGTTCCCGCATTCTTAGCATTGACAGTAATGCAGTATTCTTCTCCAATAGTAAGATTCTCTTTGATTCCCTCTACAAAATCGGATCAATCTATGAATTAGTAATTATTATCGCAAAAAAAAAATGTTTAAAGTGTCCATACGTACCAGTAATTTTGCATTTATCTGCAGTTCCTGTAGGATTTGCAGTGATAGTGAATGGCGATTTGGGAACTTCTTTACCGCCATACTTCACTTGCACTTTGTATTTGCCAATGTCATCTGGTACAAAGTTTGCTTTGTAAGTATTATCGCCATTGTCAAGAACTTTCACTTTTCTAGGCTGATTGTCTGGTCCCTGTAATATTAAGATAAAGTAAATGACATAATGCAATCTCAGGAGAATTTTTGTAGAGGAGCAGACGAGAATGAAGGAGGTACCTACCACAACGCTAACTTCAAGATCACCATATCCAGCTTCTTTCGTATCAATAGTAAAATCAACTGGAATACTAGCTGGTACTGGTTTTCCATCTATACCAGGGCCAGTAACTTTAACATTTGATGGTTCTACCGTTGGCCGAACTGTCATCTGATAAGGACTACAACAAAAGTTGGCCACTTAAACCATAGAGTTCTTTTCTATAACCTCATGCGCCACACTAACATACAAACCTCTTTGGAATATCTTTTCCATCCCATGTGACCTTCACATTACATTTGCTACCTTCAGGTGGAGGCATGTATGTGACATCATATGTACCATCATTGTTGTCTTTAATTTGTGGCTTTCTTGCGACTGGACCTTTAAAAATCAAATACGTAAATTGAAAGATGCTATTTTCATATCCCAACAGTCGTTTTCCAGCGTCATAATAATTATCATTTATAATATTTGCTAAGTGCTGCATCAAAACTGAAAGATGATAACGAATACAACGCTATCACCGTCTTGATGACTTGAAGCCCCTGAGTACCTCATTCTCATTATCATATGGCATTAGACATAAAAGAGCTGCTTTGAAAACCTCACGTGCAGGTCACAAAAGGTAGACAAGGTAACTATTCAAACCCTCATATTATTGTAGCTCACGTCATATACTGCTGACTTTAGATGTGTCACAAGTGCCAGATAGATGATAAAACAATGAAACACATTAATACATTTAGAACTAGACACCACAAATTTACTACATGAATTGTCAGGACAAATAGTACAACATACAACCATAGCCCATGCTACTACTTGAGTTAAGAGATTACCACGACATTTAGAAAGATATATTAAACTAGTAACTACTCAACATCTAAAATATTTTTGAAATACCCCAAGGACCTAAAATATTGTTAGCCATGCATTTTTAGGGTCAGCTGTCTCTATTAAACGGAATAATCTGACTCTGCATCATTAATTACATAGTGACAGCTGAGCTACAGAAATATCGGTTAGTGACACAATTAACAACACTGACACTACAAACAAAACAATTAAAAAGACAAATCAAGCACACGGCACGATGCAGTATTTTCAGTGGTGTGTTATGCAATCATGGCTTCAGGGCAAAAAGAAATTTAGGGGTTTCCTCCTCCCAATGAAGGAAGAACAATGGTAACCAATTAAGAAGAATTATTCTACAGGATCAGGTTTCTCTTATTGGAGTCTTATTATTCAACTAAATATAAATCACTCGAAAAGTATTGAATTGAATAAGCAGTACTTCTGATTGCTTATTTGTCATTGCCTTTCTTGCGATAACGCGCCACTGAAAGTGTTCACGACCCACTTCAGACATAACTTTTAAGAATAAGAAACCCATGTCCAACCAAATGACGCCACCTCCTGCTGAATCATCGAATAAACATCTCCAAGAAAATTATAAAATATACAGTATGTGAAACAAACAGAAGTTGGCCTAGGTCAACAACGAAGAAATGGATGTTATTTTGGATCAGACATTAACAATTGCTTGCAGAAACGAGTGGGGTGAGTGTGACTTATTCAAACAAAACAAACACAAACTAAAATATTTCTGTTAGTAAAACATAAAACAATGTCTGGTATGCCACCTGAACAAGTTGGCATACCAGGGTCATTCATTATATGAAATATGACAAAACATTTCAAAACGGTCTATTGTTGCATAGCATGTTTCTTGGTAATACGGATAACTTAATAAACGAAATCATTTTAAGGTGAAACTTGTACTAAAACCCGAAAAATATCTGCACACGATTTCCCGTGAATTGCGCTTTACTGGTAGCTGCGTCTATAATACGACGTTTGCACCACTGCACAAAATAAAAAAGAAACCGATAAATATATATTTTGAAATTGGGGAGAAAATATTAGGTATGTTTACTGGAAACTGCTTAGTGAATATTAAAAACAGTTAATCTGCAGATATTGAAATAGAGACGTTTTGTCAAGTCATTGACTAATCATTGTACAATATTGTCTGTATGCCAGAAACATTAACCTAAAGGTAAAAATGATGATAAATTCGTCAGTAGTTTGTGAATGATTATTAATTAATATGTTATCAAAACACCAAAATCCCCAAGCAGCTGAAGTTTACCATCAGCCTCAGGTTTTAATAAACGCCAGACAGGCGCATGCCATACATTGGGGTTACGTTCACTAACAGTACAGTGTTGGTCTGTTTTGTCTCAAACGCGTTGCTAATTACAATCTCTACAACAATGGTTCCCAACCGTTGGTCCACAGATTAGTACAACAAAAATTCGATAACAAATGAAGGGGCATCCTTAACGTATAGCTTGCATTTCCTTTTTTCATGATAACATTATTCTGCATTAAGGACCTTAATGCAGACCACTGCTCTAGAGCATTTTTGGACATCATCGCTGGTCAGCTGTGAGTTACTAAAAGGTAACGAAATGAATTCCTAGTGATTACCTAGGATAAATCGGCTCGGGCCAGAGTGTGGTCTGGAGAAGGCAAAAGGTGGTAAACGAACAACAGAAATCCCTTCCATGACCACAGTCAAAAGCATTATCATTACAGTGCAAGGTTGGGTTAATTTACAGATATGTACATATTGTAATTTTGCAAGTCCCAATAGACCACTGACGTAATCTACGATTAGATCTCGGCTACTTTTACTGAGCTTAGTATCAAAAGATTTTAAGCAATATATTTATCTGGTGCAATTTATCCGCAGACCCGACCCTGCCATAGGCGTGATAAGGGCATGATGGTGGTGCAATTATTTTGAGAATTACGTCTTTTCTATTCCTACAATTATTTCATCGATATAGTCATTTCTCAATACAACTTTACAAACCACTTCAGCTTAGTCAGTTCGTCCTATACTTCGACGTCAAGAAACATAATTCTAGTTCCGAATTTGTTAACCGAAATACAGGTACTTAAATAGAAGTTTCAAGACGAAAGACGGGTTTCATAAGGTAGTAATGGTTAAAAGCCATTGAAAAATATACAGCAGAATTTTAGAAAAAAAAAGGTGTTAATATGAAAAGCAGGAAATTCACCGAAATCTTACCTTTCTCTGATCTTACTTCAACACCTAATGGAGCTTTGCCTGACTTAGTGGCATCTACCTTGAAGGTTTGAGCCACATTTGCTCTACAGTTTATAGGCTCTAATCCAGGTCCATATGCAGACACTTTAGATGGATCTACAGCGCCATCAACAGGGACCTTGAAAGGACTGCCTGCAGTTATTAAAAAAATTACTCGTGGTTAGGGTAGTCATTTTCAAATTGCTATAAGTTAAATTACTTAAGTGCCTACCAGGAATATGCTGATCAGCAAATTTAATGCTAATATCATAGTCGCCTGGTTCTGATGGTATGTATTCCACTGTACAGCTTCCATCTCTATTATCCTTGCAAGTCATTTTTGCCTCAGACGGGCCTTCAATCGCCAATCCCAAACCTCCAGTACCTGCACCTCTTTAAATATGACACGAAGACCAATCAGTAACACTTTTGACTATTTAAAGTTCAATTATCAATGTTGGTGCTAAATGTTCAATACATACTTGGTTTCAACTGTAAACTGATTATTGATATTCGTGATTCCACGCTCCAAACCAGGGCCATAGGCTTTGCATTTCGTTGGATCACAACCACGACGTACGGTGACGGGGAAGGGAGCACCAGCGAGGGGCACTCCATCGTAAGCAGGTTCAACAGTGTGTCGACCTTGTGAAGAATGAATGAAATATAATTCATTATCAAAATATTCGGGAAATTATGCAAGAGTTTAACGATTTTTGTTTAATATCATACCTTCCTCAAATGGAGTATAACTAACACGATATGTCCCATCGTTCTGAGGTAGTACAACAGAATCTGTTTTAGTGCCTGATGGATTTGTAATGGTGCAAGTTACTTTTGCATCACTACGTTTGGAAACAGCCCGAGCATCTACTGTAAAATCCGTGGGGGAGTCCAGGAAAACAGCTGTGGAAAATTGTAAAAAATGAGTAATTGAATTCTCTGGATGGATGGCTTCTAAACCTATGTTAAGCGAAGTGACAATATTCTGTTTTTAAAGTCCAATAACAATTTTAGAATAACAGCAAATTTTCGGTAACCGAACTGAAACGACAAGCGTTTCCTTATGAACATCATTAGTTAAAATACGTCTCTAGGAATTATTTGTTTCAGATACAACCCAGGTGCAGTAAATTGATGGATGAATACTTTTATTAGAAGAGCTTTATAAAACTAATGAAATTCTATAACTAGCTAAATATAAATGCGATACTCACTTGGTTCCAACCCATTCACTTTAACTTTGGTAACATCAACTCGAGGCTGGACTGCAACCTTGATTGGACTGCCAGGTATTTCCCGTCCAGCATACAAAACTGAAACCTGAAAATTACGAGAAAAGAAAAACGTAACTAAGCATTATCACTTAACAATATGGATATTAATTTCAACTATATAATTTTTACAGGACGTTTATTTATCACCTTGTGATTGCCAGGATTGGCTGGAGTGTAATCAACAGTGAATGTTCCATTTTCATTATCCTGAATTTGGAAAGGAACTTCTTGTCCTTTGTCATTTGTAATAGCAATTTTCACGTCCCCTATAATTAATAATCATTAACGCTTATGTTGCCAACGCTCAGGAGATCAACTTATACCAGCGATATGATTGGAACGTTAGTTTTCATACCAGGTCCTGCTTCCCGACAGTCAATGTTGAAATGCGTCGGAGTATGCGACTTGACTCCAGGCTCTACTCCAGGTCCAAACACTTTCACCTTGGCAGGATTAGTTGGAGCAGATGGATAGATCTAATTATAGGATTAAAAGAAAGCAAACTCATCAAGATATTGCTGCACAACTAGAGCAATTTAAGTGTAAAACTTAAAAATTTATCGAACATACACGGAATGGACTGTTGCTGATAGCAACACCACCATAATTAATTTGGACAGTATGTTTCACTGGTCTCTTAGGAGTATAAGTGCATTTGAATGTACCATCTTTGTTGTCAATTACTCGTACATCCACAGGATTATAATCTTCGTCCATAACACTTATATCAAGAGGAGCAGGTCCTCCAGCACCACGTGTATCAACTGTAAATTCTGTCTGCTTGCTAATTTGAACTCCAGTACTTTCTAATCCAGGACCAAAAGCTTTCACCTAAACGAATTAACAATTCTATTACCGCTTTAATACATTATTCCGGTGAAAAAAGACACGCCTAAGACCTTTATGAAGATATTTTGTAAAAATGCCAACGGTTTTAAAGAAGTTCCAATAATGTGCTAACCTTTTCAGGGAAGATATCCGATTGCGGTTGGATCTGTGCAATATATGGTGATTTTGGAATATCTTCATTATCACAAAGAATGTGAACCGCATACTCTCCAGGAGCTGTTGGATAATATTTTACATCTGCAGAACCATCTCCATTGTCATTACACTCGATTTTTGCTTGAGAGGGTCCCTCAATCGAAAATCCTGCAAAACGCAACCACATTTATTTGACTGTTGAATTAAATTTTCAAATTGTTGAATTGAATTTTAAAATCTCCACGTGAAAATTATTAACAAGTCATTTACCAAGAGCTCCAGTCTCTCCATTTGTCTCCACTGTAAACGTTGCAGGAGAATTGGCAATACCACCACTTAATCCTGGGCCATAGGCACGTATTCTTGATTCTTTGTAAGGTCCCACATTAACTTCAAAAGGGCTTCTTGGGATTTCTCGCCCTCCATACGTAATCATTACTATATATCGACCTTCTTTCATGGGATAATACACACATTCGTAGGTTGTTTCGTTGACTTTCTTTATATCAACTTTTTCTGGTACACCTCCTGGTCCCAGAACTTTAACTTCAGGCACTCCCTCTCCAGCGCCCTCCGTAAATATACGGAAATCAGCGGCATCCTTCACACGGACACCCGTAGGTTGCAAGCCACGTCCAGAAGCTCTTACACGACGAGAATCGGCCACTGAATCAATAAAAATTATAAGCAAACTATCCAGTACAATAAAGGAGATACAAAGTGAAATGTTACTAACCAGGAGAAACTTTAACTCCAAATGGACTTTTAGGTATGGGTTGCCCAGTAAAGAACACATTTACAGAATGCAAGCCAAGAGCTTGTGGCACATATTCACATCGCCAAACTTCAGGACTTACTTGACGAACCTTCGTTGGGACAGTATTTCGATGACCTTGAGGATCTAAGATTATTACCTCAACCGCCCCACGACCAGCATCTACAAAAATATATTTACGAAACCGTTATATTAAACTCGAATAATGTCAAAAAAAATTAATTTTACTCGTAATTAGTGGATAGTTCCCTTACCTTTTGTAAAAACGTCAAAGTAAGTAGGTCGACCAAGCATGACGCCAGTTGGTTCCAAACCTGGTCCAGAGGCTGTGACTTTGGAAGGATCGCCAGCATGACCTTCAACCATAACACTGTATGGGCTTTTAGGAATCTCTTTACCAGCATATTTGACAGTGACCTACACAGTCAAATATTTTAGATTATTCTACTGTACTTTTGAATTAAAACAAAACCCGAACAATAATTAGACTTCAACTTTCTCAAAAAGAACATTCAGAAACAAAGTGGACGTAGGCCCTATATGCAACTGAAATACGTTTAAAAAATATACTAAAATCTATCTCCTACCTTATGTGGACCTTCCGTTTTTGGTTTATAAGTAACTGTGTAAGTAAGATTGCGGTCATTATTGAACTTTAATTCCACTGGTTCAAGTTTGCCTTGAGGATTTTCTACAGCAACTTCAACGTTGCCTTTACCAGCGCTGAAAGTTTCTACAGTGAAGTTGGCAGGAGCGCCGACTACAACACCTGATTATCGTGAAAGAAGCCATTATCATAATGTGTAAACTAAGTTGAGTATTCGTTACTCATTAATTCACGGAAGAAGTAAAACATGCCTGTGGGCTCAATGCCAGGGCCGTAAGCCCTAACACGGTTGGGATTGGTTTTAGGACGAAGGGGAGCATTTGGCTTCAGTTTAGCAGCTGGGTATTGAGACAGATACGTCATCATTGACAAGTCATCAACTTTGGGGTTAACCATTTCTTCCGGCTTAATGAGCTGTAAAAGAGTAGACATTCGAGTTAGACTTGCCAGATACAACGCAGACACTGAATTATTATAGTAAATAAGTTAGTGAACGTACTTGAGGAACTCCAAGCCAATTATCTGCCAAATTCATGGCTTCCTTAGCATTCTGAAGACTATTCTTTGGATCCCAATCTGCCCAATCAGGACAGAGACCAGGAGCAACGGCATCAACAAGTGCTCCAATAGCCCGTCCATCATTCCAGTCAGAAGTGAAGTTAGTAATTGGCAGGTCAGGAATTTTGCTTTGGATCCATCCTAGGAGACGCTGCTTAGGCGTAGGACCTGCTTTGTCTCCAAAGTGGAAGTCCTCTTCGCCTTCCCACATGGGCATAGAGATGGAATAATGCAGGATAAGGGTCCATATTAAACCCAAAATTAATTTTAACTTGCAGTCGACTATATCTGAACTATCTGAAATGTGAAAAAAAACTCGTCAGATTTCAGAATTTCTTTTGTACTGTACTACAAAACATTGGTTACTCGCCGAACGATTATTCGGCAAGTAAACAATCTAAAACTCAAAAATTCAAAGCATTTGAATAAATTTAGTACTATCGGTAGTATTTCATAGCTCCAAATGGCCAACAGTAAGATAAAACTAAACATCCAACCTGCTTAACCCATTATGCACTTTACGCACAGTACCTAGGCCTATGAAAACAGAGTTGACCAAAACTATGCAGGATTTGGGGGAAAAATTCAAAATAAAATCAGTTTATATTCTCACTCCCAAAAATCACAACTACAACCTCTAAAAATAGAAACGCGATGTATTATTGTCTACGGCCTACATCATGCCTACGAATGCTTTAATGCGGCCCCGTAGACACCGCATTACCATAATTAAATGTGTCATTTCATACTTGACATGAAGATTGAAGTAACTCCATAATAGGATTCAGAAATTGGTTGCATAGGCACCTTTGTAAATGAACGGACCATTTAACGCGAGCTCTCCTTCTAAGATTCAGACCATGGTGCACTGCACTGTCTGCACCTAGAGTTACGCACTGCCGAAAAAAAATCGATAATCTAATTCTAGTGGACCTCTTCCGTGTCAAAGTAAAACTTTTTCTTTAATCGATATGTCAGTCGCTATCACCATATTGTCGGCTCCTCTGAAGACCCATCAAGAGTCTCGGTACAATGCATTTCCGCATATTGGAAAACGACAATTTTTTCACGTAGGTCGGTCAAACGGTACTGCATTAATTCAGGTCTGTTTCCCGCAATGTCAGAAAACAGTACTGATGATTGCAAAGAGAAACATACCAAAAAATTCTGAACGGGGGTAAAGATAAATTTAGTAATACTACATATAAAGTAGGGAACGCAGTGCAGTCAGTTACCATATACGACCAGCGGCATAAATGTGCACAATTCAAGCCAGAAATAAGCATTGAGTACTAGATCTGATAATGAATGCCATGCTGTCAACTCGCCCACTGACTACCAGACATGTTTAAAAACAATGACATCATACGAAAATCATTTTCAAATTCAATCACGCTCTCCTACGCTACAGAGCCGTGTAATAATATGCTAAAGTCCCAAATGGACATGTCTACATAAACTCGTAATACTCCAAAATTAGCTTTTAAAATCATCGATGTTAATCCCAAATATCAATACTTTCAACGTGACGACACTAAAGCTCAATTTATGGCTAAGTATTTCACGTAATAAAGGTTGTTTCACTATTGTCTGGACTTCATTTTACTGACAAAAAAGCAACTGATTAATAAAGGTGAAAATTAAAGTGTGGGGGTAATTGGAGATCTAGATCAGGGTCGAGAAAAATCAGATCAGGTTAATGTTATTCAGGACACTTGGGTGTTAATAAGATGCAGAAATGAACTGCTGTCTTCCAACTTTCAGATTACTTTCAATGTATTCATTGCCGTGCACATCGCCCTGGATATTTATAGTTCGTAGATCACGCCATTGGCAGAAAACAGACAGAAAAATAACTTTCAAACTACGGCTAAATGATCCAGACCAGATATTATGAGTCATTATTATTAAGAAATATTGGAAATTGGAGTTGTTGCACAGTATCTTTTGATAACCACAAATTTCATATATAAAAATATTTTTGTTTATTAAAGAGCTCTGTGATGCACAAGTGACATTTAACAGTCATGGAGTAAGGGCTGTAAAGTACAGTACTGTCGCAGGCTAAGCATTACTGCAGTTTTTTTTGTGCAACATGTCCTAAAATAATAACAGACTATAAGTGCTTCAACACGCAGAGGTGCGGAGCCTTTCCTAAGCTATCAACTGACAAACGTTTTCTTATTGTAATTTAGCACCCAGCCCCATCCACATAAATTACTAGAAAAGGGCCTGAAGTTTCTAGAAGTACTATGGCCCAATCAATAAAACTAGGTCTCAGCAGTGTCGTAGTGGGCCTGTAGCACTTCCCAATTTTGAGACATTTCTGAATCCGAAGCCTAGGTAAATGTGTCATCAGTAATTAATCCTCAACGATATCCAAAACTTTCATCCTGAAAGATGATGATTTCAGTTGGCCCACACGTACGAAAAAGAAACCCTTGTTTTTAAAGAATGTGCCCAACACTCCTTAAATAGTAAAAAGATCGAAATAGAAACCTAGTAAGCGTAATTTAACTGGCGAGGATGAACTTTGTAGACTAGTAAACTTGCTATAAAAATCTTGGTTGAAAGTCGACAATGGCGCCAATTCTCAACAGTACACTCGTGGTAGTCCTTGGCACTCACCTCTCAAAACATAACATGACACGAGAACAGTCATCAAAGTACAACACTCAATGTCATTGTCAAATATAAAATGCAATTCACCAGTAACAACAAAAACTTGAAATTCGAGATTTTTATTTAAGAATGGAGTGCCAAATAAATAAAGAGACAGTTTTGAAACGATCATCTTGTATTTAGGAAAGTCTTTAGGGAGTAGTTGTACTCTTGATGCCCTACTTCGGGTGAGACAAAAGGTAATAATTAATGCCAACTAGATATTCTTTTCCGGTTTGGATTTAACCTTACAATAGGATGACTATGGCTTTCTATTCCGGACCTCTGTAGGATTGCACTGGAGACGAAGTAAGAAATCTGGATACTGTACAAACCCTACGTGATTATAGGTTAATGGACAATAATGCAAAGCAAACGCTGCAGTGCCAGGCTAAAGTAACTTCCGCTAGTTTCAATTTTAACATTCCCCTAATTCTGTATCAAATATAACGTCCTTGAAACTTATGAGGGGTCGCTGAAATGTCAAAAATCCCATTATGAAGATGACATTTAAAAGAAAATGCGGCTATCCCAGCACAGGAAACATGAGGTTGACTTGTGAAGAACATCTTTTCTTCATCATCATCCTCCCCTTATCTCGCCTGTGGCAGGGTAAGGTCAGCGGGTTCTATCCCTCCGCTCCCGTCTACCTCCCACCAGGTTCCCGTCCACCCATCCTGCTCACACGTCTGTTTTGATCTCCTCCCCTCTTCTCATTACGTGTCCATACTACCTCAATCTACTCTCCCTCATTTTTCCTGTAATGTCCCCCACCCCAAGCTACCTCTAATGTACTCATTCCTAAGAACTTCTTTTCTTCATGAATAAGAAATACTCAATGGTTACGCACAGCTGAAAAGCACCGTGGAATGTTAACAGGTCCTACCTACATTTTGGTGACCATATTTCCAAAATGCCACAAGAATTCAAGCATAAATGTTTACGGTATTTCGACATTCAACATAAAACATCGGGCCACAAAACAAAGGACCTGCAAGTATGTTCTGCCTTCAGTTCGATTAGAGAACCGGTAAAACCACTAAATTCAGAATGATGATTGAACCTCCTAAAGTTTATTAGCCAGTAACAAAATATTTCTTGCAAATCCAGAAATTGTCGGTCATTTTGGGTCATTCCCACTAAATAACAACAACAGAAAAACGTTTTCCGACGTGTATGTCTGAAAATGACAAGCCCATTACATTATTTTTAAAATACAATCATGGTTTAAACTCACAACACGACACTAACAACAACAACAGGTTTTGCAAAATGTCGAGTATGTTGGCTTATTCGTGGCGTTTAAAACATCACGTTCGGACACTTGCACGAACTAAGAATAGGTAAGTTTGAGGTGCGCACTCCAAACTCCAGGAGATACCTAATGGATATTTTATAACCTTTCAGCTCGATAATTGTTACAACAATTACAACACATAATCGATATAGTAGGGAGGCCATTTGAGGCCATATAGTAGGAGCCACCCGCTATATTTTTAAAATACCATAGTTGGGAATTATCTTTGGGAATTATAGTCACAGATATTCAATCATTATTACCTTTTGGTTTTGCAAGGTGATTTGCATCGCGTAACGAAACTGGTACATGCGTGCAGACTGATTGGATTTTATCAGGAGTAAAATGACAAAAAACTACCTTCAATGATAAGAGCTTAAAAAAAGTAGCAGACACACCAGTAACAGGACACTACAGTTCAAAGTGAGATTTTTCAAGGCCTCCAGACTCAGGTAATTTGTGTGTATACATAGTATTCCAGGTGTAAGTGAGCAAATGACTGTTTAAATGTCCGCCTATTAGCATTAAATACCATTAATTGCCACCAGGACAAGTGGGAGTTCCTACAACTAGAGATCTTGCCGATTTATTTCCCATTTAAGACAGGGTTCTCCTACCTCTTGTTCGTTTGCTGGTGTTTTAGGGTCCTTCAACTACAAGGTCATTAGAGCCCCGTCCACTGCGTAGTTCTAATGCAGAGACGGCATAGACACTACACTAATGCGACGATTTTTGGGTATTAGCGGTACCCAGTTTTCCCAAGTGCCCACCTATGTCAGTACTAGGTGGAGTTGCGTTGCTTAATTTCAGTGATCAAACGAGGACTGATCTTTCGATCGAGGACTTGACACACTCTTTCTCTACCTCGATAGTGACATCGTATATTCCACTTTCCTTCCATCCGAGGGAAGACGCACTTCAGGCTTTACTTCTCACCCGGCCCGAAATAAACTACAGAGCAATCAAAATTTCACCTTCGGGAAGGGGTGCTACCACTTTGCAGCAATTTCGTTTGGAGTAACATTACTGATATAAGCAACAGGTATTGATGTCTAAAGGAAAGGCATATGCTCTTGAAGGCAATTTGGGAAGGTTTAATATACACAGGTCACTTTCATATGGCCACCCTCAAGAGATGGCAAACACAAGTCCTTTATTCCGGTTTTACCATAAACACAGCATATAAATTTGATGACAGAGTCCAAAGGGCTGTTTTTCTGTTGTTGCTCATCACTCATAGTAAGAAATGTTTTGTGGAAAAAAAACTCCTTAGTGACCGGTTAAACACCGTGACAGACTGCGACACGATTTATTTTACCAGTCCACGTGTGCTTGTGGGTAGGAGATCCATTAGGACTACACTGACAGATGATTAAAAGGCACTCTTAGTCAGTGGTTGGCTAAGTAGTAATCCTCGTGCAGCGCCATAAATCTCCCATGTCGTACAAATGAGGAGCTAACGGCCGAGGGCTGGACAATTCAAGGAATTTATGACAACAGTTATTTGATGATGTAAAAAAAAAACGACTTGGCAAAATTAGACATTTAACAGGAATTCAATTATGATGTCACTCGCCTTATGTCATGAAATAAGTGGGGTCAGGATACTCACCCTAGCTGAGGGGGAAGCTCAAAAGCGGCAGCAAAAGAAACCCCTGTGGACTGTTATCTGGACGCCTCAACTGAAGAAATTCATAGTGGTTTCCTCGGGGAAACTAGTCACTTACAATAAAAAGAAAATACCAGCCCAAATAACACAACCTCTTTCCTGCTTATGGAAGAGCCAGGTCCCCATTCTTCCCGTCGAGCACAGGAACACACAGGCGAATTGCTGGTCGATGTCTTTACTCAGTCGACTGCCAACTTATTTCTGGAGTTCCTATTTCTGAAAATGAAAGAATCCCACGACTTCACGCCCCATCTAACCAAAGGCTCACTTGGAACTTTCCTCACACTCGAAAGAAGCCGCCTACATCGGTTACAATGAACTCACAAGTCAAGTATGCAACCCACTGAGCCATTCTTGTTCTGACCAGTTTTCGTCTGATCACTGAAGTTAAGCAACGTAACCCCACCTAGCACTAACATGGGTGGCCGCTAGGGAACATTCGGTGTTGCTAATACCCAAATCGTCGTAACAGCGTAGTGTCTGTTCAGACTCTGCATTAGAACTACGCAGTAGACGGGGTTCTAATGACCAATGTAGTTGAAGGGCCCTAAAACACCAACAAATCAATCAGGACAACATCCGTCTTAAGAAAAATGAATATAGGTTGTGATCAGAAAAGATGGACAACCCTGTGCTTTAGAGATACCTTGTTCTTCACCAACTTAAATCCATGCTGTTAAAAGGGTGTTTAGCTGGCGTCGCTTCGGTGTTTTTAGGCCGGAGTTAAATAACCAAATCCACAAGAAGGACTTCAACAATAAATCTTACGGGACTGACTGCCAACCTGCTGTCACAGCCTCTTTAGATTGTGTGCTGCAACCATTCAGTGACTGGAAATCGTTACTATTTATCATTTTATTTATGATCTGTAAATAAGAAACACGGGGAAGGAAGAAGAAACACAATGTCCCAATATACTAACTTCGTTGCCAAATAGTATTACAACTGCTTTTATTGGCCAGAGACCCGACATTAAATTTACACAAACACATCGTTATGCATTAAGGTCTATCCTGCAATCATCATCTCATCAGTACCTCATCCCCTTTCCTTGTTTATAGCTCAGGTTCGGTGGTATATGTAACAGCTAGGGTGTAAGATACAGCAAATTTCATCTAATGGAAAAATAACAGTGAAGAGTTCATGCGCCAAAGTGTATCAAATTCATACATTTATTGTGCTGTATTTATGCATTTCGAGCTATAAATAACTCGATATAGTTTTCCTTTCCCGCTTTTGGGACACAGACGTGTTTCACGTGCTGACAGAATTATCAGCCCCATCAAGCGATGTTCTGCTCTGCCCCGCAGTTTCGATTCGAAGTTACGCCCTCATGACGAATAATAAGACCAGTTGATAAAGGCATTGTGCCCACGTCAAATATAAAACATCGCTTTACGCTTTATGGATTAAAAAAATTGCTGCTGAATCGATATTTGGGAAGTGGGTAGATGTGTGGACATTCCCGAATACAAAAAAAATGTTGGGAAAAACAATCTGTTTTTAACTTCCGGATTTGGTCAAAGAAAGACAAACTAAAATGAAGGTCAATCAAACCTTCAAAGTTTTGATGGTTATTTTTTCTCCCCGGACAGTTTTTGGTTCCACCCTTGCATGAATGTTACACCCTGATGAATTCTCTCTCGTGCCATGAGTAGCAACTCAAGTTAGGTATTCAAATAAAAGTAACCGTTTATATTAAATTAAATAGGTGTTGTCGATTATTTGTAATGGCAGGAGCAATGTCAACAGTTCCTCCCTCTCCATATGTGGTTTTGTAACTCACTTTTCAAGAGTTGTATTCATAATTTCGCACACAACGATTAATGTGATGCGTAGACAAATAGTTGGTTAGTTGATTTTTGAGCTAATCAACATAGGCCTTTGGGATATGAAAGGAATTTTCCGGGAGAAAAGGGTCTTTGAAGTGCAGGCGATATCATTTCCACTGTAAAGAGAACTCCCAATCAAATATATAGCAGTTGTACATATCGCTTCTACCTCTGCTCAGAAGAGAACCACTAACTTGGAGGTGGTGGGTCTCTAATGACCTTGTAGTTGATGGGACCTTAAACACCAACAAACAAACAATTGGAGGTGGTGAAACCGGGCCTGCTCTAGGCGTAGACTTAGGAGTACAAGCGTAGGGGTGCCAACGCGGTGCCATCGGTTCATCATTCAATGCGGGGACCCGTTGTATAGTAGAGAGGGTTCTTTTACGAGCAAATGCCATCGTACACCACACGGGACCTCGGTTTTACTTCTCATCCGAAGGAAGATGCACTCTGGGACTTTCTCCCGCCCGAAAGAAGCCAACACACCTCAGTCCAGCATCGAACCTAGAACCACTGACGCAGTTACCGAGCACGTTACCCACAGGCATTGCTCTTACTCCCAAATCTGCTGAAAAATGGCATTCAAACTGTTCATCAAGAAGCTTACGTCACAAGGCAATGATGGGGTGTTTGCAAAAGGAGTACAGTGAAACCTCTCTAATTGAAACACCTGTGGGACCTGGCGAAAGTGTACCCAATAGAGAGGTTTTACTGTATATGGTGCAAGAGTGTTGGACGAAAAGTGCAAGTGTTCGAAAAGAACCTTTACTCCACGAATTTTTCGGTTCGTTGGTGTTTTAGGGTCCATTAACTACAAGGTCATTAGAGCCCCGTCCAGTACGTAGATGTAATGCAGCAACTGCACAGACGCTACACTAATGCGACGATTTTTGGGTATTAGCGGTACCCAGTTTTCCCAAGCAGTCACTCATGTCGGTACTAGCTGGGGGTTGCATTGCTTAACTTCAGTGATCAGACGAGAACTGGTGTGTCCAACGCAATAAGCCGCTCCCTTTACTACACGGAAGAATGGTGGAAATAAGAGACTAGTCCTTCTATGTCCTGTCCTAATAAGGTATACTCCGGGACAAGGGTTACTCCAGAATTTCCATCACAAATGCATCTTCGACCTCCAGCTTCAAAGGCTTTCGATAAAGCAAACCTTAAATAAAGTGGCCATTACATATGGGTACAATATAATCAACATCTACGACATTCTATCGATTAACTTGCTTTTTGACGTCCAGAAAACATTGTTATCATACAATAGCTTCGGTTGAAAAAAAACACTAGGCAGCTGTCCTGTACTAGAGCTCCGCAAGAATGAAGAAAACTAAAATGGCCCATAATGACGGGTCAATCTCGCCGTCCTCCTTTGCAATCCAGTTTAATCCTAACACAACTGCTTGCATGCTCACCACAATCTGGTTGTAGCAAAGTTCGAGCCTGACAGTCACTTTTAAAGATATGCTACCCTTTTTATTATGTCTGGAGTAGAATTTCACTACCGGACGTAGTGACTTTCTGAAAGCTGAGATCCCCAAAACAGACCTTTTAAGTTAAAAGTTTGTTGAGAGGCTACATCTAAACAGAATTTGGTAAAACATCCTCACCCTTTAACTCCCTAAGTTGTAAAGGCGTTGTAACATAAACAAATTTGACAGTAATATACCTTGCTATTTTGAAGACAAAAGCAGACAGGAAGTGCTTCAATTTAGGATGTAGCTTTTTTGCCTAAAACAGGGTTTCTTTTATCAGGACGAATAGATGCAAGCCTACGGTAGGCAAAAAAAATCGCAGGAAAGCATCTACAAAGTCATGAGTAGCGAGGAAGTGACAGGCAACAGTTTTGGAAATGCCGGAAATATATTTTATGCAAATAACTGTCCGATATTTAAGTCTTCCTTCAAAACAGATCAATTAACCGAAGATTATTAATCATAACTCAGCCTGACGGCTTCTTCCGGCAGATAAAAGAACCAGTAAAGTCACTTCCGTCCTGTGGAAATTATAACAGTAGCACCATACCAAGTGATTACGGTTATTAAGGGGAGGGGATATGTAAATGTAGCATCCGCCTGAAGATCCACCTGTCAGTTGGCCATGTGTTCGATACCGGCCTATTTTTGAACTTGCTTTAAAGACTCAAAACAAACATTTGTGGCAAACGTTTTCCAACTTCCATTAGTGCCCACATCGTTAGATCCCGCCTCGGTGGCTCTAGGTTCGAAACTGGACCTCTGTGGCTTGGCTTCTTTCGGGGGCGAGAGGCCCCGAGTGCGCCTTCCTTCTGATGAGAAGTAAAACCGAGGTCCCGTGTGGTGTACGATGGCATTTGCACGTAAAAGAACCCTTTCTACTATGAAACAGGCAGATAGGGCAAAACTTTCAGGTGTAGGAGCTCGGTGGAGGGCCCCAGCTAACAGTAGACCGACGATAAATAAACGAGCTCCTACACCTGGAAATTCTGCCTCATCTACCCGTTGCATAGTAAAGAGGGTTCTTTTACGTGCAAATGGCATCGTTCACTATACGGGGCCACGGTTTTACTTTCTATCTGACGGAAAGGGCACTCGGGACTTCTCTCCCACCCGAAAGAAGCTAACCCACCTCGTTCTAGAATCGAACAGGGACGAATATTACAAATTAATACAGCGAATACCTGAAAGTCTGTAATTTCGCACTCGTGTTCATACGTATTTTACGCATCGCCCGTTTGATAGGTATTTTTCAACGTAGAAACAAGATTACACGAAATTCCTTCTCAACGGGGTGACAGTGAAGGTAATTGAATTATTATCACCTGTTGACCTTGAAAGTTGCTTGGTTAAAAATATCTTATTTACAACTCGAAAATGGGTTATTTTCTTTGCAATCTCAACAAAATTACTGACTCTTCTGCCGTAAATCTTATTAGGCTAGGTTAAAAAGGGAGGTTGACAAATCCACCACGTAAAAAACTCGTGGAAATCTCAGTCATCGATGAAGCCACATAAGTCTATAAAATTACGCTTGAATACTTGCTAATAAACATTCAAATACCAAAACAGCCTTGTGTGGGCTGTTGCTCGGGTGCCTAAATGACACCTATTCTCACATGTCAGTTACTTGAAACACGAGAATGATACCCTATGCTTTATACCGGAGTGGATATACTGTAAAGTCACGGTTTGGACCGTCCCATTCTATCTATTGGCCTAAAGCCTATGACAACCTTAATCTGGCACTGGGAGTGGACTAGCGAAATACCTTGGTGTAGGAACGCACATTTCAACGGGGGCGAATCTTAGAACTTTTTAAAAAAAGAGGTTATAATAAATAGCAACGCTCCAAAGAGGACAAAGTTCTAGAATAAAAATGGGCCCTAATGACCTTTGTTGTCGATGAGCCCTAAAACACAAACAAACACATCTAGAATAAACAATTCAGTCTTTGTAGATTTGCCCCCAATTCCCTATTTTGAACAATCTGGTCCAACGGAAGCAACTTGAGATAGAACTACGAACATTCTTGTTAATGCTTTTGTCACATTCATTAATCAGCGCTCTCAGGGTCATGTACCACACGTGTTCTACTATCCCACCTACATTATTTTCTACATCATGAGCATTTGCACTAGTATTTGTCTTGAGAACAGCTTAAATACGTGTTCAAAATTACATTGACAACTACCTAACATATCATGCAAAGCAAAAAGCAACTCCTAACCCTTTTCCCGCCTATGGCAAGGTCGGTATCCCTCCTGTCCCTCTGAATGGACAAAGGGTGATATATTGGACAGTGTTTTTCCACAGCCAGTTGCCGACCAAGGCTGCAACCTCTATGCTTATTGATGGTAGGTCTACTGTTCGTTGGGGAATTCCACCGACGGGACGCCCGGGGGCGAGCTCCTACACCTGAAAATCTCGCCTCATCTACTCGTTGCATAGTAGAGAGGGTTCTTTTACGTGCTAATGACATCGTACACCACACGGGACCTCGGTTTTTCCTCTCATCCGAAGGAAGGAGTACTCGAGGCCTCTCTCTCTCACCCGAAAGAAACAAACCCACCTCGGTTCAATATCGAACCTAGAACTACTAACGCAGTTACCGAGCATGTTGGGAGCGGCGAATTGCGTTGGACACACCAGTTCTCGTCTGATCACTGAAGTTAAGCAATGCTAGCCCAGTTAGTACTGACATGGGTGGTCGCTCGGGAAAGCTGGGTACTGCTAATACCCAATAATCGTCGCATTAGTGTAGTGTCTGTGCAGTATATGCATTAGAACTATACAGTGGACGGGTCTCTAATGACCTTGTAGTTGACGGGACCTTAAACTCCAACCAACAACAACAACAACAACAACCGAGCATGTTACCCACTACGCCCCCCCCAGGCGGGTCTCGCGAGCTATTAACTGGACAAATTAAAAATAAAACTAATGCTGTACATCAATTTTGGGCAATCACCCGAAAAACTAATTGAAAAAAAAAACAGGTTTTTCCGTAGGAGGAAAAAATAAAAGTGGGCCAACACCTCTTAACTTGGGACCCTTTAAAAGAAAAACTTCCCAAATATTTTGTAATAAGGTATGCAAACCATCAAAACAGTGTAACACTACACCTTATATAGTAACATGTCGATGACCCTAATATTCTATTCAATTACATAACAATTGTTGCAAACTACCACAACCGATTATCCCTTTATTTCTTCTGGTTACGATGAAGTATAACGCGACCAACTTTTCAAATTCCCATTAACTGAAAATGTGGCGTAAACACTTCCCTCCCCTGCAAGTAAACAGGAAGGTTTGCAATCAGAAACCATTTACATAACGAGATAAAAATGAGGAATCAAGCAATTCGAAAGCCAAACAAGTAACAGGGCAAAAAATAGAGGAATGCTACCCCCGCCATTCTTAAAATCCTTGACCAAATATGGTATTGTTGTTCTTGCAGTGACCTGAACTTTTCAATGAACAGGACGCACGTCATCAGCTAATACGAAGTCTACCAACTCGCCCACCCAACCATACACTCAAAATACAATCTCTTCCAATGACACTGTCTGTGACTTTGATGGGATCTCCTTACGCTTCTGAGTGACCGGACAGCAAAGCCATTAAATACAATTCCAGGCATTTAAGGACTTCAAAGAATGCACAGCAGTAGAGACTGGAGATTCAGTACCTCAACAACCGAAGAGAAGGCAGGCTTACGACTAACATGATCTATTTTGCACCCTAAAATTTGGACATGCCCCCAGTGATCAATACTAGCCTCTGCTTGTTTTGTTGGTGTTTTAGGGCACTTCAGCTCCAATGGTCACTAGAGCTCCGTCCACTGCGTAGTTCTAATGCAGTTTGTACAGACACTACGCTACTACGACGATTTGGGTATGAGCAGTACCCAATGCTCCCAAGCGGTCACCCATGACAGTACTAGTGGGGGTTACGTTGCTTAACTTCAGTGATCGGACGAAAACTGGTATGTCCAACGCAATACAGCCGCTCGTAACCCCGTTGAGACCTATAGTACCTGCAATGTTCTACAGAAATTCAACATATTAAAACCTCCTCAGGCTTCAGTAATTTTAATATACGAGAGCGATATGAAGGACTCCATATCAAGAGATCGTGATTAAAAAGCATTCAGGAGGCCCCAATTTCAAGTTCACTGGTTGTGATGCAGTGGCTTGCTGAACTCTAAAGCGACCCACATTTCTCTCCAAAGTGGTGTATTTGCATATCATAATAAGAGGGGAAGGAGGAATTGGTGCGGTTCGTCACTGGGGATGCAAGTTGTAGGTAGCAGGCGAAATAAGAGGTCGACAAAGCACGCGCCAAAGAAAACAGGGCATCAGGTTATACCGCTTGGAATAAAGGACAGAACTCGTAAACCTAACCCTGCCATGATGATGATGATGATAATAATGATTACTAAAGGACAGTAGTCTTAATTGGCACGTCAAGATGAAAACAACATCAGTTGACAGGGTAGGGGTGAACTGCATACTTTGAGCTCAAAAGTAAATGCACTCTAACAATTGAGATGGGTTTCAAATTGTGCAATTCCTGTAAGAGCAAGAGAAATGTTTCATACATGATGCATTTAAATTGATTCTCTGTAAAGGTTACTGAGATGGATCACCAAGTAGAGATAAGAGCGAAACTGGAAGGATGAAGTCTAACAGAAGCAAGCACATATTACCTTCCCTTGGTCAAGTGCTTCGATATTCATTCAAGCTCTTCCTGCCAAAAACAACTGTAATGCTCATGGTTACGCTTCGTGCTAGTGCAACGTGTTTACCAACAAACTCAAAATGATTGATGACCACGTAACTTTTTCCAGGCGAATTCTGAAACAGAGTCGATTTACAACCCTCAAGGTCGCCTCTGAAGCCTCCTGTCACATCACTGGCAGTCAGCATCTCCTCTTGGTAAACTTTGGTTAATCATTTTTAAACGCGTGCTTACTTTGTAACTGTATAGCTGTAGGATCGATCCTGGCTAAGATCCATGGATTTTCAAGGTGTGGAGCAGCGTGAAGGTGATTTATAGTGCTGAGTCGAACAGGAAGTTGAAGTCAGAGTTCCACGCGAAATATAACCTTTTATAACCAGGAAGCATGAGTAGATGTACAAAATTTTCACAGGTCGTCAGTAAAGCAATATCATTTGATATGAAATCATCATCACACCTTTATCCTGCCTGTGGCAGGGTCGGGTCTGCGGGCTCTAGCCCTCCACTCCCGCCTACCTCCCACTAGGTCCCCGTCCACCCCACTCACTGCCATATCCTTACGGACAACCTGCTTTCATATCTGCTTTGGTCGCCCGTGCCTGGATGCTTCCAACCACCTGCATTCTTGACCTAACGAGTTCCATACCACCTCAATCTACCCTCCCTCGTTCTTTCGCGATGTCCCCCACTCCCAAGTTACGTCCAATACACTCATTCCTAATTCTATCGGCTCTCTATACCCCACTCATGTACTGCAGCATTCGCATCTCGGCTACCTGCAGTCTATTTACGTGGCTCTACCTCACTGCCCAACATTCTGATCCATATAACATAGCTGGCCTAACCACTGCCCTGTAAAACTTCCCTTTCAACTTAATTAGGATCCTCCTATCACACAGGACTCCACTTGCCTGTTTCCACTTCAACCATCCTCCAATGATTCTATGGGTCCCGAGTCTAAACTAGCAGTTGATATCCCCGGAGTTAAATAAATTGATTGTCCGGTCAACCACGTCTTTCGCTCAAATGTTTTGCGATCTTTCAAGAAAAAAAAAATCTTTTACTTATTAAGTGTTTCAGTGAACGAAATAATGCACTGCATTTCTCCCTGAAGTATCTACCGGTAATTAAGATGTCTTGAAGAAGTCTCGTGTTTCAAGAAGCACTTTGCGTAACACAGGACATCAGAGCCTGTCTGATTCATGCAGTAAGATGAAATTTCTCGAGTTGAGTACCTTGGACAAAATAATTCAAGTAATCCATTTAATAAAAAGTCATTGTTCCCATTAATTCAACTATAACTGCTAAAATGTCAATAGTAATTAATTAGATTGCCCTGTTCTTCAAAGAAATTAATGATTTCAGTCACCGCTCAATCTCCGTGACCTCGAGGTCAGAAACAGTACAGCATAGTGGTAACTGGTGCCACATGAATAAGACTGACAACGAATTCTTAAAATCAAAATAGCCTTGGCATTGAACCTATTAAATGAACTTCAGAGGAGTCAGTCATATGAAGTTAGTAGCTTCAAGACGTAACAAAAGCCATGGCTAAATGAAGCTTTAGAAAAAAAATAACGATATTAAAAAAAAACTTCATGACACTTTGAAATGAGTGATACTGGTCTAATACAGAAAAAATTCAACATCAGAAAAGCAAACAACGTGTAGGGCTAGACATTACAACCTGCAACTCAGTAACTACGGTGTTTCATAGGCATGCGGTTAACTGGCATACTGACAGTCACTAAGACACGTAGACCTCATCAACAATTCCAGACATGCGAGCAAACAGATATTTCGAAACAGAAGTAATGCTATGACTGTTACTTTGGCACTTCCAGCTAAAATCTAGCAACTGCAGTCATATCACGGCACTGGTCACGCCTGGACAATGGCGAACTTGGAGTTGCCCGTGCCTGACTTCTTTGAAGCGCTTACCTTTAGACGAACTTAATACTCATCAGTTATTGCATGCATTTTATTGCAATTGTCACAGCCCCAATAGCCTATCCACAATATCTGGGATTTACCCACAACATTTGACAAAGTCAAAAAAAAAAATAGTAGAGTGTGGACGCAAACTCGGCAGAAAGTAACCCATAAGCCGTTCGGTCACTTGATGGACGGCAGCAAAGCAACTCCTAACCCTTTTCCCACCTGTGGCAGGGTCAGATACCCATCTTGTCAGTCTGAATGGACACAAGGGTGATATATTGGACAGTGTTTTACCACACCCGGTTGCCGACCAAAAATGCTACCCCTATGCTTATTGATCGTCGATCTACTGTTCGTTGGGGCATTCCACCGACGCCAGGGGGGGCGAGCTCCCACACCTCGAAATGTTGCCTCATCTACTCGTTGCATAGTAAAGAGGGTCCTTTCGCCTGCCAATGTCATCGTACACCACACGAGACCTCGGTTTTTAATTTTAATCGGAAGGAAGGCTCACTCGGGACATCTCTCTCCCACGAAAGAAGCCAACCCATCTCAGTCCAGTATCAAACCTAGAACCACTGACGCAGTTGGTTCGCTTACAATGTCAATTATAATTCTCCAGAGTTTCGGATATGAAGAAGAGGCACGAGTTCGCCACTGAAAAATTTCAATTTAGCAGATGATAGGGAAACTGACGAGAAGCGTCCACTACCAGGTGGATCCACATGCAAGAGCGGCCGCTCCAGACAAGTTTAGTTGAGTTGAGAAACGTAACCTCAGATAGTTCTAGCATGTGTGACTGCTTGGGAACACTGGGCTCGTAACAGCGTAGTGTCTGTGCAGACTCTGCATTACATCTAAGCAGTGGATGGGTCTCTAATGACCTTTGTAGTTGAAGGGCCCTAAAACACCAACGAAACAAAAGAAATCTATATGCAATTCACTATCATTCCTAGTAGATGTCAACCTATCTAGCTATCACGTTGATTGCAGTACACTTCTACTCAAAAAGGAGTGAAGGATGATCATCTAGCCCAGTCTGATCTAGCCTAACCAGTTTTTATCCAAAAAAAACCCAAGTTCTTCAATATTTGTATTATGCACTTCAAAAGTTGATAAGTACCAGCTGTGATAAGATCATTATGATCATTTCTTGTGATACTTTCTATATCAAAATGTATTGATGGACTTGGATATACTAAATAACCCACAACTCCCTCCAGGTCCTTTTGAAAACTGTTGGCACATAAAATACATTTTCTGGTAACATGTGCCAAATTTTAGACAACCACAGTCGTTAAGAGAATAAAAAATATCACACGATCGATATCATAAACTCATCAACCCAATACTTTGCACAATCAAGTATCCCAGCAGTATCATTTGTAGCTCAACGACTTCCTCAATAACGTTCCTCACAAAATTTTAATTGTGGCTCGACTTTTATTTAGGTCCGATTACTCTAATTAAGGGTGATCATTTTCTCAAATTCTACAAGGACTTTCTTGTCCGGAAATGTTGACAATGATTCTTAGTAATTCATACATCCCAATACAATTGTTCATCTTTAGTACTGTTAACATTCCAGTTGCTTCCAGCATCAAAGTTCGAAGCACTGACAAGTGCATAAAATTCAGCAAAAAAAAATACTGAAGCCATCTATGTCTCTCTCCCTCAAACCCCCTCCCTTTTTTACACATACAGTATCTTAGGCAATTTATGTCAACAGTCACAAAAAAAAAAAGATGTCCTCGATACTATAAGAGACCTTTGCCACCCACAGTGCGTTAGCATAGCAACCAATACAAGTGAACATGTGACAACAAGGAGCAAAGCAAAAAGCAACTAATCCTTTTCCCGCCTATGGTAGGGTCGGATACCCATCTTGTCACTCTGAATGGACCCAAGGGCGATATATTGGACAGTGTTTTTCCACAGCCCGTTTGTGACCAAAGCTTCAAACCCTATGCTTATTTATCGTCGGTCTACTGTTCGTTGGGGCACTCCACCGACGCCAGAGGGGGGGGAGCGAGCTCTTACACCTGGAAATTTTGCCTCATCTACCCGTTGCATAGTAGAATGGGTTCTTTTGCGTACAAATGCCATCGTACACCACACGGGAGGTCGGTTTTACTTCTCATTCGAAAGATGGCGCACTCGGGGCCTCTCTCTCGCCCGAAAGTCAACCCACCTCGGTCCAGTATCGAACCTAGAACTACTGACGAAGAGTTATTAAGCGTGCTACCCACTGTGCCACCGAAGCAAGGGTGTGACAACAAGGAGCGTCATCTAAAAATATCTATCGTATAATATTAATAATAGCCAACAGTTACTTCTCTTTTATCAGACGACCATATCCCCCGCCCCTCCTTCGAAACACAACTACCAAAACGTATTTTATGAGCCTATATGAAACCTGAGCAAATCAGACAAAAATGAGGTTAATTACTTCATTTCAAAATAAATCCGGATTTGTCAATAGCGCAGGCGGGCTATACTATGGTTGACGCTCTCTTGGTCAGATGGACTTTCGTGGGGGGGGTGTAAGGCAGGAAACGCGAGTCACACGAGTTTGCTAATTGCAGCTCATGATGTATTTTGAGTAACGCCTATACAACAAACCCTCCCTCCCTTCCTCTTCCTTCTCAAATCCTGTGTAATGCAATAACACGTGTGCCCTGACCTCACCTCTTAACGGCTTCAAAAGAAGTAGCACCACTCGAAATTCTCTGAATTCGCACCACAGCTTTTCAACGGAGGAGGGGGAGGGGGTGTGCTTATATTTCGATCACATCCATTATTCATTTTAAGCAATATGACGATAGATACCGTGACTAAATGGTGAAGAGGATTTTAGATGCTGCAGCAAGTCGGTTTTTTCTCCAACAATACTATACACCCTGGAGATGACATCTTTTAATTTCTTGGTAAATCAATTGCGTCACTTCGTGGTGTACTAAGCACCTCTTTTAAAAAATTTCACCCGTTTTATATGGTGCACTTTGCAGTACTTACACACAACCACCACACTACAAGCTATGAAAAAGGTGTATCTCACATTTTGACACCACCCTCGGCTAGAATCGATCGTACAATCAAATGCACACTAGAAAACGAAGGGAAATGGCGAGGGTGAACTGCTACACCTAAGAAATTTGCTGTGACCAGCGTTCCTCAATCTCCTTTCACCCATGATCTACTTTTTTTGACCTTGTCTTTTGTGGTTGTCTTGTCCAAGTTCCATTACTGATGAAATACTGTAGGGAGCGGCGAGTGGCGTTGGACACACCAGTTCTCGTCTGATCACTGAAGTTAAGCAACGCAAGCCCAGTTAGTACCGACAGTGGTGGTCGCTCGGGAAAGCTGGGTACTGCTAGTACCCAATAATCGTCGCATTAGTGTAGTGTCTGTGCAGTGTATGCATTAGAACTATGCAGTGGACGGGTCTCTAATGACCTTGTAGTTGACGGGACCTTAAACACCAACAAACAAACAATGAAATACTGTAGAAGTTCGTAGTGCATCAGTGCAGTACTTCGCCAGTCACCGCGGCACTGACGGAATTTTCTTATATCGGGACCATTATAAATATCGCAATGCGAAGAAAAATGCACTTCAGTTCCCTCACACTCAGAAGAAACCGTTGGCACCGGCCAGGTTCAAATCCGTTTACCATGAATTCAAGGGTCAGGTATGCAACCAAAGTTATCAAATGAGCTAGGGAGGGCAGTAACACTTTTCACGGGAGGACTACCTTGCACAGCAGGCCATAATGATTCTTGGATTAGTTTGTGGGTTGGGGTCTAAAATCAATAGTAACCTTTCTAGAAGCAGCACGCAAAATAATTTTACAATCTCCGATAAATGACGATATCAGTGCATTCCATTACTACTTCCGCTAGTAAAGTTCATAACCCAGGTAACAGCCAAAAAATATAGACGTCTATTCTATAGTATTAATAGTTGATGGAAGGGCACAATTATAAGCTTCGAGACTGACAAACACGGAATTTACATGGAAAGGTTAACTACTGACACTCAAAGTCCTCTTTTTTAACTCAATTTCAGCGTATGGCAGGGCGGGTATCCACAAAGGCCCAATGATAAGTCATGAAAATCGCGATCCATCAACAAAATAAGATAAATAAGATTGGATTAGTTTTGTGGGTTGGGGAGTAAGCCAGGCAGCCATAACAGGTCGAACCCTTAGGAGGCTGCCCGCGGGAGACGAGGAGGTAGGTGAAAGGAGGAGGAAGAGGGTTAATTTGCAGCACCCAACGTTTTTTATCTACCACCCAAGTTGGTATTGACGTGGGTGTGCGCTGCTTAACTTCAGTGATCTAACGGGAACTGGTGTGTCCAACGCAACTTGGTTGTGAAGAGTGTGCAATTTATGGGTTTTCACGGGGAACAGGCCTCCACGGAATAAGTGGCCAGGGGCGGATCCAAGGGGGGGTTTTGGGGTTGCAACCCCCCCCCTAAATTTTGGGTCGACATTGACAATGACAAGTGAAAATTGCGTTTCCAATCGCTGCCTATGGCTCAACCCCCCCCCCCCTCTAACGAAAATCCTGGATCCGACCCTTGAGTGGCAGTGGTTTGGTTGAACCTAGTTGTTCGTGGCTGCGTGGCACACACCATACACAGTACCTGAATGTAGAGGGCGAGAGAGTGAGCGAGTGGAGAGAGAGAGAGATGACTGAACAAAGATTAAGTTTGCACTTGACCTTAGAATTCAAGTGAAAAGCGTCTCTCTCCGTTTCTTATCAGCATACAAATAACTTTCGACAGCTATATCCTTCCTTGCCAGTCCGCAATTCCGGACAATTTCCGTTCGCTGTTGTTTGCTTACTAAAGCAACCACAGCAAAATGGTGGTTGACAGCTAAGTTGAGAGAACAAAATGATTTAAGAATGAGGACCTCCGATTTACCGACTCCCAGCACCTCCAAATAAGCACCATCTTGCAAACCAAAATTACATATGTAGCCCTTTCATCCTGATCGGAGAGTTTAAGAATTTATTCCAAGTAGGTGATGACAGTGCAGAATCTTGCTACCCACCTGAAAGAAGTCATACCTGAGGTTTCCTGAGAAATAAAAAACCATGTATCTACATCAGGAGTACCCCATATGTGGCTCAAGAGACAAGTGAATAATCAGTTTGACTTATTATGTCAGCAATAATTTTATTTTAAGGATGGCCCAATCTATTTTCAATCAGTGCTTCTCCACCTCTACAGGTCGATATCGACTGATTTGAGGATATATCTTCTGTGGGTGGAAGACAGGGGGTTCTTGGAAGTCTCAGAAGACATCTTATAAGTTAAATGAAGAATCAGTCGACCCTAGTCAAAATCGGTAGCTTCCTTTGTCAAGGAGGAAGAGGAAACGTCTGCCAGTTGTCCTGTTGCATCAGTCTGCACAAGAAAAATATGTAGATCATGCAGTAACACACACCGGAAGTCTCTCAAGGTGCCAATGAAGATGACACGGAGGAAACGATCATCGTGTTCCACAGTTGGAATTAGAACTCAGACCACCTGCCATTCAAAACGAATACCTGTTCAATTCCTACGCCTGCCTCTCCTCACTCCTCTGCGGCTCACTTCCCAAAGGACCTCACTTATGTAGTCACGATCAGTAACCCCCGTCCTCCATTCTTGGTGTTCGAATGTGATTTCGAAAAAAAGGGAGCGGCAAATAGCGTTGGACACACCAGTTCTCGTCTGATCACTGAAGTTATGTAACGCAATCCCAGCTAATACTGACATGGGTGGCCGCTTGGGAAAACTGGGTACCGCTAATATCCACAAATCGGCGCATTAGTGTAGTGTCTGTACAGTCTCTGCATTAGAACTATGCAGTGGCCTTGTAGTTGAAGGGCCCTAAAACACCAACGAACGAATCGAAAAAACAACAGACTGCAAAAAATTAATTAAATACAGACAGACCAAAGATTCACTGAAAACGAGCAAATATCAATGAATAACATCTGACAATCTATGCTATTAATAATTCCAAGTAAAATCAATAGTAACCTTTCTAGAAGCAGTACGCAAAATAATTTTACAATCTCTCCGATCTATAAATGACGATATCAGCGCATTCCATTACTACTTCCGCTAGTAAAGTTCATAACCCAGGTAACAACCAAAAAATATAGACGTCTATTCTATAGTATTGAGAGTTGATGGAAGGGTATCAATTATAAGCTTCGAGACATCGAGACTGACGGGTCTACGTCAATTTGGCGTACATAAACTTTGGCGTATGACAATTTGGCGAACATACAAATTTGGCGTACGTCAGATTGGCGTACATACCGATCTCTTCGGTGCCCAAAGTTGTTCAAAATTGCAACAGTCATAACAACATATTTCAACAGTTATAACAGTCATTGGAAGGTAATAGAACAATGAATGCCTACCATAACTGTTATAGGGCCCTAATGACCTTTGAAGTCGATAGGCCCTAAAACACAAACCCAACCATCTAGGATGGGGTTTTGGGGTTGCAACCCCCCTATGCACATATATAGACTTATATGCGCATAATATGTGAGGTTTGTTTAGCCCAACCCCCCCCCCGTGACGAAAATCCTGGATCCGCCACTGGTTATGACAGTTGCAATTTTGAACAAATGTGTCCAGCCAAGATATCGGTATGTACGCCAAATTTTACATACGCCGTCAAATTGACGCCAAATTGACGTGATCCCGAGACTGACAAACCCGGAATTTACATGGAAAGGTTAACTACTGACACTCAAAGTCCTCTTTTTTAACTCAATTTCAGTGTATGGCAGGGCGGGTATCCACAAAGGCCCAATGATAAGTCATAAAAATCGCGATCCATCAACAAAATAAGATAAATAAGATTACACCTATTAATCTTGTTGAATATTCGTTTTGGTAGACAACGATTTCATCCTCAGTACGCTGGAGTCAGGTGCTCAGAACTAGACAGGAGGCGACGACGTCCTAAGGAAGTGGCTGTATTGCGTTGGACACACCACTTCTCGTCTGGTCACTGAAGTTAAGCAACGGAATCCCAACTAGTACTGACATGGGTGACCGCTTGGGAAAACTGGGTACCGCTAATACCCTAAAATCGCCACATTCGTGTGACGTCTGTGCAGTCTCTGCATTAGAACTACGCAGTGGACGGGGCTCTAATGACCAATGTAGATGAAGGGCCTTAAAACACAAACGAAATAAAAATGGAGAAAACCATCGACTTCTGCCAAGAGCTCACCTGTCGGAGCAACTTTTGCTGATAAGGAATTCAACAAATAAAGTAATGCAGTCGATAATTCCTACGTCACTTACTCTTCCTTGTAACCTCATGTGGTACGGAATCAACCCAACACCCCTACACTTTGCTATAATTAATAATTTCCTAATAGCTGTACTTCACTCTGCGCACACGAGACTAGTATTATTCAAGGTACCAATGAGGAATACAACGGAAAGAACAACACTGGGATCTCAGCACCATCTTATCTCCACAACCAGGAAATGAACTCAATCCGCCTGCACTAGATATCTAGAAAGGGGGATGGGGGGTGTGAACGGATACAGACAGAAGAAGAAACGTCAAATATGACCTTGATAAGCCGTACGATATCAAAGTTCCAGTGACAGAAGGTTCACATTAAAACACCTGTTATCAACTAATGTTACACCCTCTTCTAATCGTCCCAATCTTCTCTGGCAGTGCTTTACTCTACAATCAATTAACACAAAATGATATTTATTTTCGGAAATGCGGTAGTACATTAAAATGATTGTCAACGCTCAATCAATTTAAAATACAAGGGATTTGAACGACAAAACTATGTAGAAATGAGTGTTATCTTTAACTACTATTATTAAATATCTTGTGTTACTCTAATCGTTAGACTACGTGAGAGCATTTCAAAATGTAACTGACTAAATCAGTACAAAGTTTAAAAATGCGAAGAAAAAAAGCGTGGAAATAACGGAAACGTCACAAATTCAGCTCCGCTTTTCTTACACCTTTTCTGACTCCCACTTACATTCCTCTAACAGGTGTAGCAAACTCCTCTTTGCTCTCCTTCACACCACTTAGCAATTTAAACCATCAAGGACTACACTCGCTGTCAGAATTTCTTTTACCCACAACAAGGTATGGGTAAGAAGAAATTCAGGCAACGCATGGTTGTCGGGTTATGTAACGTCAGTTTCTCTACTGCTGGAGGTAATTTACCGACACGGCGTCAGGGCTACACCTTCGAATTTTGCTCATCTAAACTTAAATTTTATTCTTCAATGCTGAAAGGATTGTTTTCAAATCCCGCCTCGGTGACGAGGTGGGCAGCGTGCTCGGTGACTGCGTCAGTGGTTCTATGTTGACCCTAGACCGAGGTGGGTTGGCTTCGTTCGGGCGAGAGAGAGGGAGGCACCGAAAGCGCCTTCCTTTGGATAAGCAAAACCTAGGTCCCGGGTGGTGTACAATGGCATTAACACGTAAAAGAACCCTCTCTACTATGCAACAAGTAGATGAGGTAAGATTTCTAGGTGTAGTAGCTCGTGCCCTGGAATTCCCCAACAAACAGCTCGAACATACTCGGCAACCGGCTGGGAAAAAACACCGTCCAAGAGATAACCCTTGTGTCCATTCATAGGGACAAGAGGGGTACCTGATCCTGCCATAGCCGGGAAGGATTGTTTTCAGGATTGGACTGATTAGCAAGGTTTACGAGTTCACCGGGCTTTCGAGGGCCAATAAATCTCTGAAAAATATTCAAAAAATTGTACAAATATTTTGCATGACTCTCTTGTTTGTTGTTGACTATCTTTTCACGGCTTCCAGTCTTTTTGAACCTTTTTCCTAGGGCTAATTTTCCTTTCAGTCCGATTCTGGCTCTTTAATGTGCAGGTGAAGGCTTTACTTCCCAGCTGACAGAAAGCTCACTTAACCTTCATGGAAGAAGTCAACTATGTAGGGCAGGATCAAACTTCCATCCGCAACGATTTAAGGACTTTCTAGTTGCCTGTGGCATGAGCATTTGCATTATACTATCAGCTGGAGTACTGACTGCAAGTTCGATACCAACCACTACTGAAAGGTCAAGAATGAAGGATCAATACGTGTCTTCCGGTGGCAATTCAAGCTGTGGTCTATTGTGAGATAAAAACAAAATCCTAGTATTTACAGGAAAGCGAGATCCTATAATAGGGACATGAAATGATGACCAAGTTAGTGTGCAATATTGCGGAAACGAATAAACAAAGTACAGCATCTTGAAGAAAATAAATTCTACTGACAACAATAGTCGGTCATCCTACTATAGTACAAAATAGTTCTCTTGTCAATGTTGTCAGGAGAAATGATGGTAGAAGGGCGTGGCTGCTGCGATTTTGGCAACAAACTCCTACACCTGATAACTTTGCTGATCTACATGTACATTTTACTCCACATACAAAGGGTTCTTTTATGGGCAGTTGACAAAGAATACACCATACGAGGCTACGGCTTTGCCATTCACTTGGCAGGATTCGAATCTACTACCACAGACACACGAATCAATCACGCAACTACTGAGCCACCGAGACGGACTCATAAACTTATTAATATAGTATCTTTTTCCCGGCAATTTTTGCCATCTCGTCTCTGTCATCCCGTTAGTGAAATTTTCCGAAATTAACAGGTGGAGAATCGACACCCTTACAAGACAAACTAACAATATTGACGTTATTAGCCGGCTGAGTAAATATTTCTTCATTAATAAACATGCTGATATCGTTTTATCGCCGTTGTTAACTTGCAAGTCAACATTTAGCACTCAGCAGCGAGGAAAAGGTGGGCATCTTGTAAAAAAAAAAAGGGTTGAACTTCCAGTTTCCATCTGAAATATTTATGTTATCAAAGAGACGCAATGAGTATTAAGGTAACCCCACCAGTTTCACAAGTTTTTTTAACTTTCGTTTTCCCTTTTTTTCTTTTGGTTTTTTTATATATATAAATCTGCCACACTTTTCTTCAACTCTCCTTTTCATTCTGCCATCGTCCTCTTTTCGGAGCTATTCACTAACACAATTCGAAGGTTAGCAAGAAATAGGAGCGTGGGACGTTGTATTATTTGGACATCACGCTGAGGTAGTGTGTAAAAAAATTGCAGCACTTCAAGAAATGCCGCCCACTATTCAGTAAAGATTTACTCAAATAGCGACTGAAGTTGAAGAAAGTGTAATATTATGAAATCCAAACCTCCACACTTATACAAACATTTTTAACTCTTGAAATTACTATATGATGTCTGTTATAAAATTAGAAATCATTAGCGTGGAAAGTTACTTCGCCACATCAACGAAAAACATTTTTATTGAAATATATTTACCTATATTATGTTTAAAGCCTGGTATACACGTAGCATTTTTTCGTTAGTCTTGCATGATCATGCCAGATGTGACAAACAAATCGTTACATGTAGACAACAAGTTGGACATCTTGCATGAACTGAAGAGGTTGGACAAACCTCTCAAAACACTGATGGGGTAGAACTTTGTGTACATGCAAGTCAGTCTTGTTGGACAGTCTTAGGCCTTAACACAAATCGTGTGGCTACACAGCTCAAATTTTCACTCAAACTTTTGCCCACACTTTTGCTTAGTCGTTCTGAAACCAACATGAAGGAAGAACTGTTACTGACAATAATCACACTATGTGCCCAAAAATTGAAAGAAAAAAAGCAAAGTCCGGCCCCCCGTGACCTCGGGACCCCCAAAATAGAAAAAGCAAGAAACAGCCATGAGGACGGCTATCAATCCCCATGATAGACTCACTGAAACAATAAGGATTTTAGCGACTGGAAGGAGCTACAAGGTCCTGGAATATGTCTGCCGCCATTGTATTTCCCCATTAAACGCAATAAAAATATCATTTGTAACCTATAGGGTCGCCAGAAGCCGACGACAGGGGAGCAAAGTTTGACCAATTAGAATGAAGCACGTCTACATGCACTTATTTATCTGCCATCTTGCATGTACACAAAGCTCTATCCCATCAGTCTTTTGGGGGATCGGCAAATTGCGCTGGACTTAACCGTTCTCGTCTGATCACTGAGGTTAAGCAACACAACTCCAGCTAGTACTGACATGAGTGGCCGCCTGAGAAAACTGGGTACCGCTAATACCCAAAAGTCGTCGCATTAGTGAAGGGTCTGTGCAGTCTCTGCATTACAACTACGCAGTGGACGGGGCTCTAATGACCTTGTAGATGACGGGTCCTAAAACACCAATAAACAACAGACAGTCCTTTCCGAGGTTTGTCAGACCTCTTCAGTTCATGCAAGACGTCCAATATGCTTGCTGTCTACACGTAACATTTTGTTTGACAAATCTGGCACGATCATGCAAGACTAACGAAAAAAAACGTTGTGTATACGTACCAGGTTTAGTTCAAAAATGATCTTCAATTCACATTTGCCGTGGTCCAGTTATTCTATTCAAATTATTTGAGACTGTATACTGTATTGTGAACTTTCACTGTTCAAAGCCGCATGGACACACGTGGTTAAAGGCAGTGCAAAGTTTTGAACATTCAATAATAAAGTGCTTATCTCTGAACTCTGATCACACATTACGGCCGTGATCAGTGGCTTGTTTCAAGCGTGAAAGGAACCAAAAGTTCACCACCTTCCGTCGGACCGATTGGTAGACCATGTACCCTGGTCGTCATCATTAGGGGAGATCTGGTTGGGAATAATAAGGATTGGAGGGCTGGCCAGAACTTTCAAAAACTACTTTCAATTTTAATTCCTCAACTAAAACAAATCATTATCAAATTTATAATTAAATGTTTTGAAAACAGTATAAAAATGTTTATTATACAGTAATTATAAGATCAAAGGGACAAGCCCAAAACAGGCAACATTCCTAATCTCAAGTAAAGCACATTAACAACTGAGGCACCGTAACGGGTCGGAGGGAAAGTAAAGAAATAATTCTCCCAAAAATTCTATCCTATTCAATAGACTGCCTGGATTCATCTCAAGGTTCTGAATATAGTCCAATTTGAGTATTCAAGGCCCACACCACACGGAAATAAAACTTTGCTTCCCTTCAGATGGCAGATAACATATGACGTTCCGTTTCAGCAGCCATCCAACCAACGACCTCTGGCAGCAAGGAAGTTCAGGTGCTTTTCCTAATAACAAGGACTTTAACTCAAAGGGGAGCGGTTGTATGACGGTGGACACACCTGTTTTCGCCTGATCACCTCAGATTGTACCGGCATGGGTGACCGCTTGTGAACACTGGGTACTGCTAATGCCCAAATCACCGTAACCGCGTAGTGTCTGCGCAGACTCTACGCAGTGGACGAGGCTCTAATGACCATTGTTGTTGAAGGGCTAAAAACACAAATACAGGCATTTACACATATCCACAGATAGGATCATGCCTCCCTCATGGACCCTGCTTGATCTATTTGGTTATAAAGTAGTCATCTGAACAACTGCAGGTAAACACTCAAACTGATTGTCTACACTTGTGGGATGCTTCACCAAATGGCATCATTTATTTGCCAGCATGTTGTAAGTTATAATAAATAAAAGTGACCTTGTACAGCATCTTTAATTCAAACAACCACGTTACAGACTAGTGATAAGAAAACAGCATAAAGACAATGACCGTCTGTAAATAAATCAAGGGCAGGCGTCAGTATGACCCCCATTAACAAAACTGATACAACAAAACATTGGAGATTTCTCACCATCAAGTGAAAGTCTGGTCTGAAGAACCACGTGAAGAGGGGGTCTTGCCAACATTACACACCTGTAGTATGAGACATGTCTGTACACCGGAACCGAACTGGACTAGACAGCGAACTTTTAGATCTGGAGAAAGGTGCCCAGCCCTTAAAAACGAGCAACATCATGTATTAACTTTATAATGATGGCCGGTTGGCCGGACGATGACGACGGCCCATCGAAGAAATATAGAAACCTTAGTAGGGTAAGTCGGACTCTGTTATCTACCCAAACGAGATAGCTTTTAGCCAGTCAATGCTTGTCTGGAGAACAAAACGAGTAGAATTGAACCCGATCCTAGTAAGATAAACAGACATTGCACGGCTTACATCTAAAGGTATAGACAGACACGAACCTGTTGGGAGCATTCGACGTCACTCACGGAAAAGCACCCTTTCCCGCATTCCTAGAGGCGTGGGTTGGAAAAATTTCCAGGCGGGCAAACTCGCCCACCTGAAATCAAAAGCAGGTCAAGCCAAAGGAAACGCAGCTTGTTGTCTCTTCTTGTTCATCCATCACCTTCAGACTAAATAAACTTATCGCACCTAGCACCAGACTATAAATATAACAACTGTAATAATTTCAATAGTGACCTACCAGGAATGTTAGCATTGGGCTATTCAAATTTCATATATTCGAGTGATAATAAGTGAACGCTTAAACACTTGAGGGTGTCTGTGTTTGTCCCCAACTGGAAGGGGAGGGAGAAACCTAATAAGGTCACAACAACAGACATCAGGTTCTAAAGATAGACTCCATGTACATAACAGAGATCTACATTTAAAATGACATTTTGTAAGAAACAAGGAATTAAGTTTGAACCAACAAGCGCGTTGGTCATGTTGTACTTGACCGTTAAATGATGGCGACCTGACCTCGCATTTACGACAATTCACTTGTTTGTTGGTGTTTTAGGGCCCTTAAACTACAAGGTGATTAAAGCCCCGTCCATAGCATAGGTCTGTCTATACCTTTATACTGCACAAACACTTCACCAATGCGACGATTTTTGGGTATTAGCAGTACCCAGTTTTCCCAAGCGGCCACCCATGTCAGTACTAGCTGGGGTTGCGCTGCTTAACTTCCGTGACCAGACGAGTACTGGTGTGTCCAACGCAATTCGCCGCTCCCTACTACTACAATTCACTCCTACAGCAGTTAGGCACTGCGGTGCTCTGTAATAACTATAGTAGCTACAAATGAATATAGACCTACATGCAGTGAGAACAATTGGCAATGATCCTGCTACATCTATTTGCTAGTGACTCCTGCTGAAAACTGGTTGTTGTTACCCAAATGACCATGGGCGAACTACGAATAAGTCACCGTAGGCTTTAATAAAAAGCAAAGAAGTACAGGGGACACGGATGGGAGATGAAGAGCAGATGGCAAAAGCAACTCCTAACCCTTCTCCCGCCCATGGCAGGGTCCGGAACGCATCTTGTCCCTGTGAATGGACACAAGGCTGATACATTGGACAGTGTTTTTCCGCAGCCGGTTGCTGAGCAAAGCTCCAACCCTGTTCGTTGGGGAATTCCACCGACGCCAGGGAGGGCGAGCCCCTACATGTGGAAATTTTGCCTCATTTACCCGTTGTCTTGTAGAGAGAGTTCTTTTACGCGCAAATGCCACCGTACACCACATGGGTCCTCGGTTTTACCTCTCAACCGAAGGAAGGCGCACTCGTAGCATCTCTCGCCCGAAAGATGCCATCCCACCTCGGTCCAGTATCGAATCTTGAACCACTGACGCAGTAACCGAGGAGATGGAAACCTTAATAAATTTGAGAGCATGTACTTGACGATTTTGGCAGACTGAAGGACCTGGGATCAGAACTTTGTTGGAAACAGGTAGAACTCACCAGGCTCAACTTTGAGAAAAGCTAGAAACGGATGCAATGCTTCCTGTCTTGTATGCAGAAACAGGTTAATAGCTTTAACGATCTTGCTTACATGCACTACACCACGTGACAAGAATACCGCGGTTAAACACTACCGACTAATTTGTGCTCTAAATTATAGACAACTCTTTATACACGTTTGACAATGGGCGGTCATCAGTCAATGACCTACTTCTCACGACGACTATGGTATCCTACAACAGAACTCCAACTGCAGTACAATTAAATCCTGTCTAAAGTTGGAGTACGTCATCGTCTGACCAGGGATATCCCTACAAGATCCAGTCACCCACCTGTACTAGCGACTGTGTTTAAAATGTTCATTATCGGTTTAACAGCAACGGACCTACATGGTGTCCTTGAAAGGAAGCTAAAGCTGTGACACTGGAAATGGTCAAGGGGGAGAAGACCGGTTATTGCTGGTCCTCTTCTACGAGTTATGCAGTGATCTTTTGGAGATTGTGGAAGACATCAGGGTATCCAACTTAAAAGTCAAGGACGGCAAAAGTAGGGTTCTGTTTCTCCCTGCTGAGATAAACAGACGGTAGGAATAATATATCCAAAGTCATATGACTGCTGCAGTGGGAGAGGAGGACACTGACACCCATCCTACCACTTCTGGACTGATGGGCAGGATGCAGAAGGAAGAAATAGTTAGGGTCCTTAGGCAGGTACCAGGTTATTCCGGAATAGTGCAGGAAAATACTGGAGGCTTCCTAGTGAAGGTTGTTGGAAGCACCCTGGGCAGGGGGAGACCAAAGCAGACGTGGGAGCAGGTTGTCCGTAAGGATATGGTAGTGTGAGGGGTGGATCGGGGCCTATTAGGAGATAGGCTGGAGTGGAGGGCTAGAACCCGCAGACCCGAGCCTGTCATAGGCGGGATAAGGGTATGACGACAGTGATGATGATGACATTTAAGGGGAGTGCTCATTTCGAACAGTAAATTTTGTAGCGCCTGATTTGGTTACAAGTTCATTGGACGTAAGAATTACTGTATGCTTCAAATGCAGCCAGGGCAACCTAAATTCGCCCAAATAAAAAATTTATTTAAGTAATAAAATTCAAATTTATGTTTGAGACAAATTAATGGACAAGCTCTTCAAGCCAGATAACAAGGCACTGTGGGCGACGCCTTACTTGCCGGGTCGCCGATTTCCTCCACATACATTATTTTTTTTTGTTGGTCAACAAGTCAGTGGAAAGCTTTCTTAAAGTGAGCCACTCCTGTAGTACAAACCTATCCCTTCGTCGCATACTTTGAGCTAATCAACAAAGGATATCTGTCGGAAAGAAAGTGCACGCATGTTTGTATTTTGAGGCCCGTCGCAGGGTTAGAACTTGAAAAGAAAGCCTCCCTGACCAGGTCATCAAAGTCCTAGAGTCAGTGACATAAATTTCCCGACCCCTTTCTTTACAAATTTTTATCAGACTCAAGAAGAAGGGAGGGGATTTGCTGTTACAGACGAAGAAAGTTTTACGGTGATGAAATTCAATCATTGCATCCTCTTCACACACAGCTACGCCCATGTTTTCACAAACATTTCTAAGTGCACTCACAACATACTACAAACAACCAACTTATCACTTTTGCTAGTGAAACATGGTTCTTCCAGACATTTCCAAGACATCTGCAACTTTCCCTTTTAAAAAATCACTGAGACATTAAGGATAATTTTTAGGATGAACCTACACTAGTAATCAGAATGCGAAAATGCCGGTTGGCAGGATGTTCGTTCGTGTTCGTTCCAGCCTCTGGTTTACTAAATCACATAAAAACCGATCATATGGCTGAAATGGTTCAGTAAAAATTTGAGAACGAACGAGTTCATTCACTTTGTTATTAACATTACACATGAATTTAAGCCCTGAAGAACATAACATAAATATATTTGTGTTCGCAAGCGTATGCTTGACAGAACTTTTTGAACCTGCATTCGAAAACAATGTTTTCTAGGCGCAAGGTGGCAGTCTTATCGCGGTGTGTAGACGATAAAAATGTTCGTGCACTGGTGGCTGTAAATGATCGGCATGAGTTTTCGCATCGAAAAACATGATTTCAAAGAAAATATCCATGATAGCAAACAAACATTTGAGAGTTTCAACCCACTTTTCATCATATTTTCAACCTAATTTCCAATCTAACGGGTGTCAATAAAATCGAACGTCACATTCGAAATCTTCGAAGAACATCAAGTAGAATGGTAAGTCGAAATTCGGTGAAAGTTAACACAAAAAAAGGTATAACATTTAAATTGTGTCTTACCTATGTTGACAATCCGAATTCCTTCATCTTCTTGCAAAAATTTTAATGCCACCGAAACATTTTCCAATTTCTGAGATCGAAACGTAGGTCTTTTGTTATGTTTAGGCAGTGGTCGACCGGACAAAACTTCAATCAGACTGATTAATCGTAATCCGTCCGACAAATCCGTTTCTAAATTTCCGATATGTTTGTTCACCGTTTTCAGGTGTTCGTTCGCCCAACGAGTAAACGTGTTCTGTTGAATACGTTTCCATTGAGCATCTTCGGCTAAATCACGTTCAGTAGCCACCATTTCTTCGTCCGTGCCTTCAGTACCGTTTCCAGGTTGCGTTTGAGCAGCCGAGAGGCCCTGGGCCCCTCCTACCCCATCCACCGGGGGCGCTGCTGGCTGCTGTTGAAGCATGGCTTTTCCCGATTGGTTAAACTCGCACTTGACCCCCTGCTTTTGCTGATTCTTGTTGCTTCAAGGCCGTCGTCTCTCAAGCCGCCAACCACTACGAAACGACAAATACAGGAGAGAATTTAGTAGGTGGGCGTGGGAATCTATTTGTAATTAATAATTGCTGAACTGAGAGGCACCTCTCTTCTACTACCGTAGTAGTCTTCCTGCAAGCCTAGAAAAAAATAGCATTGTGATTTAATGAAAACAATTCCTAGTAATGTGGCGAACTGTGCTTGCGTCGTCGTGAGAGCTGTTTGTTGGAGATCAAAGTCGTGAGAGGCAAATCCGACTATGTTCGCATTGAATGACTCACTAAAACACCCAAGCAACTACTCACCCTTTTCCTGCCTATGGCAGGGTCGGGTACCAATCTTCTCCCTCTGAATGCACACAAGGGTGATACATTGGATGGTGCTTTTCTACAGCCGGCAGCCGACGAAAGATGGAACCACTAATGCTTATTTATCGTCGGTCTACAGTTAGTTGGGGCACTTCACCGATGCCAGGGAGAGAGCTCTTACACCTGGGAATTTTGACCCGTCTACCCGCTGCATAGTGCAGAGGGTTCGTTACGTGCAAATGCCATCGTACATCACAAGATAGGCGCACTCAGAACTTTTCTCTCTCTCTCTCTCGCTCAAAGGAAGCCGACCTCCTCGATCCAGTATCGAACCTGAAAGCATCATCTGTGTGTACTCTGCATTAGAACTAAGCAGTGGACGGGGCCCTAAAACACCAACGGAATGAAAAAAAATTGAGCTCAATGAAGAACTGATGCCTGGTGTGTCCCAAGATAATTATACTATAAATAAATAAATATACTGCAAAAGCCTTAAAAGTGCACATCACGCATGCTGTCATTTGCACTCATGATGTGCAGTACTGTACTACATTAGTATCACAACTTTGTTGTCATGGCACTGAACTTCAACAATGCGGAATGTTGTTTACATGACGGTTGTTAATATAACACGAACAATTGCAATATTCGTAAATTTACCAGTCCTACCGTACTTTTTACAATGTACGTTAGAGATGTTCAAAAAAAAGGATTGCGCTTTAAAGACGTTTCAACAAAAAAAAGCAACTCCTAACCCTTTTACCGCCTAAGGCGGGGTGGGGTACCTATCTTGTCCCTCTGAATGAACACAACTTTGATATATTGGACGGATTTTTTTTCCTCAGCTGTCTGCCCACCAAAGTTGCAAGTCCCATACTTATTCATCGTCGGTCTACTGTTCGTTAGGGCACTCCACCGACGCCGGAGGAGAGCTCCTGCACCTGGAAATTTTGCCTCATGCACCCCTTGCATAGTAGAGAGGGTTGGTTCTCTTACGTGCAAATGCCATCGTGCACCACACAGGACCTCAGTTTTACTTCTCATCCGAAGGAAGACTTGCTTTTTTTCGTTGGTGTTTTGGGGTCCTTCAACTACAGTTGGAAGGAAGCCAACCCACCTCTATCCAGTGTCGAACCTGGAACTAATGGCGCAGTAAATCGAGCTGGCTACCTACTGCGAAACTGAAGCGGGTGTAAAAGGCGATTCCGAAATTTATGCCAGTGTTATGATTATTTAATTCAAACTATAGCCAGTCTAATGGATTACATTTTCCCAGGGTTTTCGCCAAAAAAATGTGCACTTAAAAAGGGAAACTAAACTTGTGACTAAAGAGTGGTTCAAGATATCATTACTTTGATTCTACATGAAAGAGCCCATTCCTGGCGCATATGTCAAATATTCAGACTGAACCAAGGATTTATTTAAGTTATAGTCTTCATATTGGGCACGGAGGCTCATGAACGAACATAACTCCACATGGCTGGCTGCCGACTGTTGCCAAAACCGTTTTAGTCGTCTCCAGAGTGGGTCTGAACAGAAAATTAGGCCTGGGGAAACCTATAAAATGTTCAGAGTCATCATTAAAGTTTTTAATAGCGTTCGGACAATGACGGCCCACCTCCGGGCCATCTCTCGGGACAATCCAACCCTGATCTCCTCTTAAGACATGCAGATTCTTCCCTAAAACCCATAATTCACTATCATAATTACTACCATACGAATGACGTTTAGAACTTGTTTCTTTCAATCCTTTATCACTTTTTTTCAAACTTGTTCTGTCGCCTGCGAGGTTGAGCATCAAAGTTACATCACTTGACAAATGATGTGGATTTATGAGACATTAAGTGCATCATTAATAATTGCAAAACAAATTTATAAATCTATGACTATCTAACAACTTCTCTTTAAATATCAGAACAAGACTACACTAGTTTACAGTTTTCGTTACATAGTAGTTATTCTTAAGGCATGAGCCTGACTCCTGTTATTATTATGTTATGTTACACTAATGGGTTGGGGAGTAAGCCAAGCAGCCATAACAGGCCGAACCCTTAGGAGGCTGCTCGCGGGAGATGAGGAGGTACGTGTAGAGGACAAAGGAGAAGGAAATTTGCAGCACCCAACGTTCTCTACCAACCACCCGTGTTGGTACTAACGTGGGCTTGCATTGCTTAACTTCAGTGATCTCACGGGAAGTGGTGTGTCCAACGCAACTTGGCCGTATTATAGTTATTGTGCAATAGGTCAGACACCATAAAATATTATAACCAACAAAGCATTAATTTACCTGCCAAAAATTTCTATTTTCGTTGTATAATGCGGTGTTGGAACAGTGGGGTAGGCCGGCATGCTCCCACAGACAACTTAGCCAATATTTCCTGCGGGTTCCAGATTCCCGGCTGGGGTGCCTCCAGTCAGAGCATGTTCAGCGGGCCCGCAGACCCGACCCAGCCACAGGCGGGATAAGGGGATGATGATGATGAGTAGCTATGCATTCTTGAGCAGACCCTGCGTTTATTACAGCACAGGGACAACAAAATGCATAAATGATATGTCACACGGGACCTCTGTTTTACATTCCATCAGAGGGCCTAACCTATATCCACAAATGTCAAGGTCAAGCAGTGCAGGCTACACTACACCACGGAACCCTCCACCTCATCTCTGGGGTTTTCTCCTATCACCTGAAAAATGCCGAAAAAAGGGGCCAGTCTACAGTTATCCAAAGAAAAATACTGTTCGGAGCTGTCTTAACAGCATCATGGGCTCCTGGGCGAAGCAGTATGCTGGAGCCCCTACGACAACCACTCAGAACAATAAAATATAAATTGTCGATTACAATGAATTAGAAATGTGTATATTAGAGGTAGCTTGGGGGTGGAGGACATCGCGGAAAAAATTAGGGAGAGTAGATTGAGGTGGTGTGGATATTACAGGACTGCATACATTACAGGAATGCAGGTGGTTGGAAGCACCCGGAGCAGGGAGAGACCAAAGCAGACGTGGGAGCAGGTTGTAGAGTGTAGGGTGGACAAGGACCTGGTGGAAGATAGGCGGGAGTGGAGAGCTTGAACCCACATACCCGATGATGATGATGGCGGATTATAATGAAACGCTAAATATATTTGCTGTGTAGCAGTATTTATTTATGGCTTTTTTTGTTTTGTTGGTATTTTAGAACTCTTCAACTACAATGGTCATTAGAGCCCCGTCCACCGCGTAGTTCTAATGCAGAGTCTGCACAGACACTACGCTGTTACCATGATTTGGGTAGTAGCAGTACCCAGTGTTCCCAACACCCATGCTAGTACTATCCGGGGTTGCGTTGCTTAACTTCAGTGATCAGACTGAACTTCAGTTTGAAGACCAATAAGTCACTTGACATACAGAGTTAGCATGGGGTTCGTGGGGTCCCCGGGCAAGTTCCAAGCGAGTCCATGCGTTTAGACAGCACTCTGAACAACTTGTATCTTGTTTCTTTCTTAATGTTTCACTATTTTAACTTATCCGCTTCCTTATTAATCTGCTCTCGGATACGTGGGTGACCGCATAATAGTCTGGGCTATTATTATGATAGCTTGTGACGCCTAGCACGTACAGTATGTATCCGATCTAGTGCTTTGAAAGAAAACATCATGTGATCTGTAAGACATTATTTATGATTATGGCGATGATGAAATTGAAGTATTGTGGGGGCTAACATTACCTTAACAACGCCCTGAATTTATTATGAATAATAAACAGTGGCTGACGTTCAGAAGGAAGTCCAGGGTTAAAGTATTGTTATTGATTTCGAACCTTAAATCGAAAATACTACACTAATAAGTCACATGAATTTAACCTGACAATCAGAAAACTGCGGCTTGTACCTGTCACCAACCTATGCATATAGTAATACCGTATGTAACATTGTACATTTGCACTTTTAAAACTTCAAAACAAATTCATCATTAGATCCTGATTCTTCCAAATATGGGTTTGGTTTTAGTTATTTGACATTGGCCTTTCTACTGCTGACTATAATGCCGATCTACACGTTTATTTTAAGTGCAGTGGTGAGATCATACACACCATGCTGGGCCACGGCTTACCGGTTAATTAATTGATTTGTTAGTGATTTAGGCAGGGGCGGAAGGGGGGGAGCCCCAGATTTTTAAATATTCAGAATCCCTTAGTATAAATCTAGCTTGCAATTACCATAAGTCCTCTACTGCCCCTTAGACAATGTCCTATCTTCAGTGGTTTAGCCAATTGCAGATTGGACTGGCAGTATAGAAATGGGAATAGCAAATGCAAAAATGCCTCATCAGTTGCCAAGCTGAATCATGCATCAGTTGAAATATGTGCCCTATTGAGGCACTGAGGGGGAGCAAATGCTGCATTGCTCCCCCTAGATCCACCTCTGGGTTTAGGACCCCTCAACAATAATGGTCATTCGAGCCACGTCCACGGCATAGTTTTAATGCAGAGTCTACACAGGTGCTACGCTGTTACGACGATTTTTAGATATTAGTAGTATCCATTTCTGCCAAGGGCTAGAACCCGCAGACCCGATCCTGCCGCAGGAGGTCTAAGTTTATTGTGATGATGATGGCGTTACTTGTATGTTTCATAAAGGTCCTGAAGGAAGAACCTGAATAACATGTCTTATGTGAAAAGAGAAGGCTAGGTTCTGTCGGATGTTATTCGAGAGAATTAAAGGGAAACTAACGTCAGGTGCAACTGACTTGCTCTGGGAAACACGTCAAATATAGGCGTTAGCTAATAAGTTCATTGCAGGTCACTTGAGCTTCGCAAAGCACTTCCTTAACCAACTATGCTTTCCAGACAATTTAATTATTTTCTCATTAAAACACTAAAGTGAAGTTTAAAAATTATTGCAGATGACGGAGTTGGACTGGCCCAACGAACAGTAGGGGAAAAACACCGTCCAATATATTCCCTTGTGGACACTGGATCCGTCAGGCCACGGAATGGACAATTCACCAACCGGCTTGGCCAAGTTATCAATGAATAAGAAATGTACAGTAAATAAATTTCCTCTTCGAAAGTGGATTAACGGAATCTTGAAAACATGGTTGTGGTTTAATGTTGGCTCGTCTACCACTAAAATGTCATTTGTCGGCACCAGGGGCGGGTTTCTACACCTGGGAAATTTGCCAATGTTACAAGTAGTTTTTAAATTAAAAATTTTGTAGTGGTTGTGAACCTTATTTCTAGATTTCCCCAGGTCTAATTTTCTGTCCAGTTCGGCTCTGGTAGATTAGCGCAATGGAATAAACGCTGGCTAACACGATTGGGCAGCCCATGGTTTGTTCCAGCTTGTTCTAACACCATTGTCAGACTCTGAGAACATACAATAGGTACTGTAAACGCTCTGCAAAGTACATTCTAAGTCCTCTCTTCCTGGATTTCGGCTCAAGGATCAGGCACACTTACTATTTCCTGTCTCTCTCTCCTCTCCATTTCCTCTTATTCAACAGTAGCAAAATAATTGATCTAAAAAACTTTCTATTGCATTCAAGACGATCTTGAAATTAGCCGTCTGAATTGGAAGACCGGAACTGCTTCTTGAGCTTAACGTACACAGGACGGTGATTTTCTTTCTTATGAAGATAACTTCAATTGTCCTTTCCGCCAAATAAGAAACTAAAGTCACAGTTTCGTGAGTTGTATTGCAATGTCACCATTGAGGACAAATAAGGGTTGGACTGGCCCACAGGGGTACCGGGTCTGCTTCTATCCTGTCCTTCCTTGGGTAGAAGTAGGCCAAAGCAAACAAGGAAGTACTGTAGATCATAAAGTTAAGCATGACACTGTATGAAGTGGACCGGAACCTGGGTGGAATTGAGGATCCGAACTAACAGATCTGACCCTACCATAGGCGGGTTAATAAAAACAATTGAATAACACTAGGTGCTATTTTTTTCAATTCGACCATTAATCTAATGACCAAACCTTAGTGTGACAAATTTTAATGTTAAAAACTGGGATGAGCTACATATTAAGCGGATATGGTGACATTTTTTGGGATGGTAGAGACGATAATTCGGAGGGAGTAAACAGACGTCCAACTGAAATTCAAGTTCAAAGAAAATATGATGACAGGCATTTCAATCACACTACTCCTCCAAAAATAAGCACCTTCAAAATAAAAACTTCGTGCCTTCAGTATGAAACAGAAAGGATTGACAGTAACGTGATAATAACATTGATGATAATAACAATCCCTATTCAATTGAAATAGGAACTAATAAGTAGGATTGGTGCAGTTATCTTAACTACAATGGTTAAACTTACGCCCAATATGGCGTCAGATAAGAACTTTTATTAAAATGTGTTTAAAAATTCAAATTTGCAATGCAATGGCTATCACAAAGCTCATCATTACTTCTGACAACGACTTATATGCTAAGGAACAGATACCAATGATGATAATGCGAAAATCAAATGTCGGCAGTCATAACTGCAAAAGGTTTTTAAAAAAATAATATGGTTAGCATTTCTAAATATTTTGACATAATCTTTAGAAACCGGAAACGGTTGCCTAGAAATCTCTTGATAAAACGTCTCAATAATAAACATCACGGTTTAAGGGGTAGGGTACAGTCACTGTATGTGCAAAACGCTTGTGGGTACTAAACAATTTTCGCAAACTCAATATATTTTTGACGAACATGTCATGCGAGCATAAACAAAAGGCGTTTGAAAACATGCACCAATGGTTTAAATCGTTGTTAGACCATCAAAGAATGCTTGCTGTTAGTTTTTCTTAGCGCGTCTGATAATTTGTTATTTAGCAACACTGGTATCAGGATCAGTAACTCGGAAGCTAGGGACGCGTGAGGCCCGTCGAAGGGTTTGAACTTCAAAAAAGTCTCCCTGACCAGATCATGAAAGTCCTAGAGTCAGTGACATGCATTCCCGATCCCTTCCTTTACAATTGTTTCTCAGGCTCTCGATCTCATGTCCAGGCAGTGGAGAAAGGGTTATCTTCGACTATGAGCAATAGTGACCAGATGAGAGGCTGTGACAACCACATATTTATTATTTAAGCCAGGACTTACCCAAAGGTACAAGTTGCCCCTAAGCCACACTGACTGATGACGCTCTCAAGGTCAGGTGGTAGTGTCCCTCATTGCAATTTGACTCTTTATGAGAAAAAAGATATCCAATTTTATTTTCTTACTCATACTGAGAACTCGTAAACGACCCGCCTCGGTGGCGCAGGAGGTAGAGTGCTCGATTATTGTGTCAGTAGTTCTAGGTTCGACACGGGATCGAGGTGGGTTGACTTCTTGCGGGCGGGAGAGCAGCCCCGCGTGCGCCTTCCGGGGTCCCGTGTGGTGTACGACGGCATTTCAACGTAAAAGAACCCTCTCTACTATGCAACAGGTAGGTGCGGAAAAAATTTCCAGGTGCAGGAGCTCACCCCCTGGTGTCGGTGAAATTACCCGCGGTTGCAGCTTTGGTCTGCAGCCAGCTGCGGAAAAACATCGTTGACTATATCATCTTTGTGTCTATCAGAGGAACAAGATGGGTACCCGACCATGCCATAGACGAAAAAAAAGGGTAAGAGTTGCTTTTGATTGAGAACCCATAAATCACTCCAAGCGCCAAGTTTACCATATTACTAACCATGGTAATCTGATATAAACAGCTACTAAGCACATACTTAAAAGCATCTATGCGACACTCATTAAACTGGAGCCCCTAGAGCACCGCACGTTGGGAAGTAGCCTAAAACAAACCCTGGGTTTGTTCCATTGAAATTTATGAAATTTATGAGCTAACACATTTAAAGTTGCCCTGGATGTAACGGGAATCTATCAACCCTGGCATCCATTGGAAAAGAAAAATAAACAGGTTTCACAAACATTTACCAAAATTTATTAGAGCTCTTATCGTTGTTGTTGTCCTCCAAAGTCTCAACCCGTGCAAACGTCCATGAGCGTTTCCTGACTGAAGGGAGCGGCTGTATTGCGTTGGACACACCAGTTCTCGCTTGATCACTGAAGTTAAGCAATGCACTCCCAATTAGTACTAACATGGGTGGCCGCTTGAGAACACTGGATACTAATACCCGACAATCGTCGTAACAGCATAGTGTCTGTGCAGACTCTGCATTAGAACTATGCAGTGGACGTAGAAGGGCCTTAAACATCAACAAATCATTCAATCAATCCAGACTGAACAACACCAGCAAAAGCATTCTTTGATATTCTCACAATTATTGCAACCCGGCTGATTATAGCTTGCGAGCATTATTTAGTGTTCACAAGCATCTTGAGAAGTCGATTTAGACCAATTTTTCTATCCGTTTCTGTGTCAAAACATTTCCTGAAAATAGTAGTTATATGGATACAATTTAATATAAATGAAGTTGTTAATGAAGGACAAAATTAATGAACATAAAAATAGTGAGTCATGACACTTAGAACCCTGTTTAGCCTTATTAGTTTTGAATATAAAAACTAGTTGCTATAACCCAGTAAAATGAGTGACGGCAACAACAAAAAAATTTGACTGTCATCTGTGAATGGCCTTATTTTGTAGCTTTGAAAGAACATCACATACAATAACTGTTTTATGTAAACTGCATATTTTGCATAAAACTTGCCTCGTAATTCAGAAAGACTTTGAAATTGTATTTTTGTTAACTACTCTGGTTACGGTTGACTACGCTAGACTTTTATGGTAGTAGAAGTCCACCCCCGTTCACAACTCCAGGGTTAAGGTAGGACTATTCAAGACCGACGTCATAAAAAAGGGAAATCGCGCATATATCATCTGTCCTGAATTGTTGGCATACTATTTACAACTAACTACAGTTGAAACTAGAGCAACAGCACGTAATAGTGAAATGCTTAGTCTAGAAATCCTGCTGTTCATTGCCTTGTTCTTCTACAGTAGAGTTGAATTATCGTTAAACCATATATAGTATAGCGGTTTTGCCCAAACTACTGGAATTTGCTCGCAAACATTAAGGCAAGTTGAGGAGCACTATATAAGATGGATAAGAGCCTTATCCCGCCTATGGTAAGATTGGGTATGCGAGTTATGAGTCTGAAATTCCTCTAATTTCCCACCCCCGTCTAGCTTACACTGTGCCATGCCCTTCAACCTGCTTCCATGTTTGCTTTACCCGAATCTCTGTAACGGACCTAAATCCCACCCCTTTTAAGAGAATGACCACCAACTTCGACATGAAGGAAGCTTGTTTATTTGGAGCTTCCACAGGTGGATGCACCGGAGGGCGGTTTAAAGAGGCTACAGAAGCATCATCCACTTTGTGTCCCATTTCTGCACCTACAACAGCCTTTGAAAACCTCTCCAAAGTCAATTTTTATGTTAGAAAAAGGACTACGTACTCAACTAGCAACTCCTAACCCTTTTCCCGCCTATGGCAGCGTCGGGTACCCATCTTGTCCCTCTGAATGGACACAAGGGTGATATATTGGACAGTGTTTTTCCGCAGCCGGTTGCCGACCAAACGTCGGTCTACTGTTCGTTGGGGAATTCCACCGACGCCAGGGGCGAGCTCCTACAACTGGAAATTTTTACCTCATCTATCCGTTCCATAGTAGAGAGGGTTGTTTCACATGCAACTGCTATCGTACACCATACAGGCCCTCAGTTTTACTTCCCATCCGAAGGAAAGCACACTCGGGAGAATCTCCTTCGCCCGAATGAAATCAACTCACCTAGGTCTAATAACAAACTTGGAGCCACTGACGCAGTTACCGAGCATGCTACCCACTGTGCCACCGAGGCCCATAGAAAACGACTAGGAACTACAGTTAATTAATTAAATCATTAATACGAGTCAAACCATTTAAATTTAAGTTAATAACTATTAGGATTAATGACTATTTAGAGGTTGTGAGGACCGTAACAGTAAATTCCTATTAATTATTTTTAATATTAGTTATTTTTCGCGACTTTCAGCAAATCTAATTTGGATGTGGATGCTAAAAAACCAACTAAAAATACTCAGACGTATCTTATAATACGTACTTAGATCCTTCCTACATCCACAGCTTCACATCTCTTCCGTGTCATATAATCACTCTCCAAATCTATCTTTAGGAAGAGAGGAGGGGCTTCACCAATCCTAAAACTATTTTTTCCTGAATACTGAACTCACTACTTGAGACTACGAAAGTTGCAAAGTAAAAAAAAATTATTATGATATTTGACCTAGGAAAAATTATGATATTTGGTATTCAGAAGACACTGGCAAACTCTGGACCTAATGCCACTCTCCCTACTCATTCACCCTCGGCTTATCCTCTGTTTTGGATATAATTTCCGTTACCAACGCCAGGCGAAGGGGCGATTTTACCGCTCTTCACGTATAGTTCACTCAAGTGGTGGCATTATCATAAACACCAGACGGGATACCGGCTTTATCTCCCATCCGATGGAACGGGGACGTTAAGGGCTTTATCGACCTCGGCCAGAATCGAACCTTTTAAACCACGTACTCACTAATCAAGTATGCGACCACCTTTTCTTAGCATCAATAAGTAAAAAAATGGCATTTTAGATTTTCGTTGGGATCGCAAATATAATATTTGAAAGCAAAATCGACCGCATTTTTGGACCGTAGGCAGTAGAAGATTGTCAGGACAATTACTAATCCCAGCACATAACTGGTTCAGAATCATCAATAAGTTATTCAGTAGATTACATTTTCAAGTAACCTGGAAGTAAAATGAATAAATAGATTTGCAAGAGTCAGTTAAATATGACATTAAGGATAAGCAAACCCAAAGCTCAATCGAGACATGAGATCCTTTTTAGTATATTCATTATCTCTCCATTTCGGACTAGTCACCAAAATAGGGTATTCATTAAGATAATCAACATTTTGAGGACCAACAAACATTGCACTTAAACTTCGAGTTGCTTCTCATTTATTTTTCAATCTCCTCTGGGAAAAACAGCAAGCTCAAAATGCCATTTTGGTTAGTATCAAAATAAAGAGAAGACGGGGCGGGACGCTCATCAACATCGCGGTATCCATCTTTCATTTAGTGATTAGTACCGTCTCTTTACCAAATCATTTGCCACTTCAGAGGGATGTTGGATATCAGTTAGTGAGTTTCAAAATTCAAGAAAGGAAATCCAGATTCAAGAAATACAAAATCCATGCAGAGAACACGCGGAAAGCGAAGTGGACATCGGAATTCATCTACGAACTGATAGACGGTGGTTTTACACAGTTTGCCACAGGCCCAATATGTCACAACCCTTTTAGTCGCCTCTAGTATTCATCAGATGCGCAAAACGTTTGCGAATGCTCACAACAGTTTGTCAACTGAATACGATTGTGGTGTAAACATTGCGCGAGCATGAGCAGTAGTAGTTTTACAAACATCCATCCTACTGTAGGTGGCTTGCTGTTTTTATGTTTCTGAGCACGTTTGGTGAGACCCCCATTTGCTACAACACAGGCCCTGACTACATTCGCAGTAGGTACTTATACATACGAAATCAAAAGGAACTGTTTACAAGCCAAAAGTAAAGTCTGAACGTTTGTCAGAGGGAGTTGTTAAAAGTGTATATTGTTTCAAAAGGGTTACAAACGTTTAGAAATGTTTACTTTACTTTTTTTTTGGTGGGCAGATACCTGGCTTTACTATACGACAAGGCTACAGTGGGCCTTAAATACCTGGTGGGTCTTCTAAAAATTCACCTACAGCCTGAAATTGAAAATATTGATAAAGACTGAAAAGTTGCAAATGTCTTTTGAACTAAATTTAATTCAAACCAGGTGCCAGTTATCAGAACTGTGAATTTCTCTGCAAAATTGAGCACCTGATTTCACTTTCTTTGCACATGTAATCTGATTCCCTCATCCTTCCTTTTTTTCCTGAAATAGCCCTCTCTCTCTTTACTCTAAATGATGCTCCACGTCCCGATGCTGCTATTCACGTGGAGCAACTACAGCTGCCATATATGAAACGGATTTTTTACACTAAAAATCTTCTTTCTTCCTACTGCCAACCCTCTCCATTAACTGTAATACAATTTATTTCACTAACGGCTTACATTATATAAGCTGAATAAACAATTGCCATTCACGAGTCAGCAATGTAATTGAATTGTTAATTGAAAAGATTTATAAGAAATGAATAGGAGAAAGTAAAAGACGATTAGTATGGTACATATGTAAAAAACAAGGATACTTGATGAAAGAATTTCAACTACGTTATAACGTTACATGTACTCCTAAAAAATTTTCAAACTTAATTTGTGTTAAGCTTTTCAGAAGGTAACCTTCAACTCAACTGCAACTTGCGGATAAGTAAAACTAATCGAATTTCCTTTAATTTTCAATGTTTACATCTTAAAGACATTTCTCAAGAAATGAAAGAGACATAGATGATGACAACTTCCCTTCAGGAAAAATTATTTACTTACAGTTTCCTGGACGTATATATATATTTCTCCCAAGGTTTTCCAATCAATGTTTTTGGAAATAACTGGAGGAATTGAAGGAGAGAAGTCAGGGGTGATTGTGTCGTCGAATCCTACACTTAACTGGATTGCTGGCTGGCAGGCTGGTTGGCTGACTGGATACCCGGCTGTTTTATTTAAAAACTGGCTTTTCTAAAACGTTGTTAAGATTTGAAACTTTTAATGTTAAGAACAAGTCACTGCAAGCACTCTAATAATAACTTGAAATATCTTACTCATCGCATCGTCCCCAAAATATTTAGCAAAACTTTCTTCCAGCCAATCAGCAGGAGATCATGCTTGGAGCTACATTGGTTGTTTTTGGAAATACGACCTACCCAGACAGATTATTCATGCCGCACTCCCTTTCTCGTTTGCTCTCTTTCTCTCTCACTCTCCTACTCTTTCTCTCATCTGAAAACATCTCCTGGTTATGTAAATTACACACTAAAAGTCTCTCTAATTCCATCCAATACTAAGAATAATATTCCATTTAGGTCGCATGGCGGTTCACTAGACTAAACTGTAGGCCTATTGTTCTAAGTCGATTAGTAAAATTACGGTTTTTGTTAGCTCAAAAATGAAGTAAAAATAAGTTGTAGGGACAGTAAAAGTAATATTATATTAAATAACTAGCCTGTACACTGAGAAGACAGGAAAAAACTCAATGTTCTTAAACTTTTTCTCAAGAGAATATCTGAATGCATTTCGCACTGTTTAGAGTCACACCGCTGATAAATGACAGTGACGTAATGAACTGAGAGGGGTCATTCACATATTGTCATCTTAATACAACTCTGAAGTGTGTTCGGCAGAGGGTTTGATTGTGGGGATTTCGGCACGGGTATGGGACATGAGTATTTTCCCAAATTTGACTACTTTTATAAGAAAAATTTGGTAATCAAAGTGAAAAAAAGTCGCCCACCTTTCCGCACGCCGCTACTTGTTCCTATTCTATACCACTTTGTTTTGTTGGTATTTTAGGACCTTCAACTGCAATGGTCATTCGAAACGAATATCACACCGACGATAAAAAAAAGCGTAGAGGTGCAGCTTTGGACCGGCTGCAGAAAACTATGACCAATATATCGCCCTTGTGTCCATTCAGAGGGACAAGATGGGTACCCGACCCTGCCATAGGCGGGAATAGGGTTAGGAGTTGCTTGTAACTATAATGGTCATTCGAGCCCCGTCCAGTGTGTAGTTCTAATGGAGAGTCTGCACAGACACTACCCTGTTACGACGATTTCGGTATTAGCAGTACCCAGTGTTCCCAAGAGGTTACCCATGCTAGTACTAGCTGGGGTTGCGTTGCTTAACTTCAATGATCAGACGAGAAGTGGTATTGCCAACGCAATACAGCTGCTCCCATTCCTATGTCAGAGGGCCAGTGAAGATTTTCACATACTGTAAAGATATAGCTGCCCTTCCTCTTCATCCCTGGTGAAAAATGAAAAGAAATGCTGTAAAGAAACAGGATCATCGTTAGAGATGTTGCGCCAAAGTGCATAATCGATTATACTACCAATGTGAATAAAAAAAACAGGAAATAAAACGTCAAAAAATGGCGTACTGAGAAAGAAGCTAAATAAATGCTAGAAAATAGTTACTGGATAAAGAAAAGTAGTGCATTTATTCATTTCCCCAAGGAATACAACGTTTCTTCGTTGACTTTTAAGAAATATGATTATACTATCGACTTCAATCCGTAGAGTTTGTAGTTGGGACGGGGGATCTACATCCATGCTTTAGGGAATCTATACAACCACCTCAGTGAAGATGCTTAAAGCTCTTATGAGTACGTGCTAATTTTATTCTTTGTCATTTGTCATATCCCGTGATATGTATGATGGTTCCGTAGCCAGGGTAAGGTCACCTTTGGGAAATAGGTTGTATGTAAGAATATGGTAGTGTGTGGTGTGGACGGGGACCTGATGGGAGATAGGCAGGAGTAGAGGACTAGAACCCGCAGACCGGAGCCGCTATAGGCATGATAAGGGTATGATGATGATGATAATGATCGTTAAATCCCGTGGATACCCCGCCTCGGTGGCGCATTTAGTAGCGTGCTCGGTAACTGCGTCAGTGCTTCGAGGTTCGATACTGGACCGAGGTGGGTTGACATCTTTCGGACGAGAGAAATGCCCCCAGTGCGCCTTCCTTCAAATGAGAGGTAAAATTGAGGTCCCGTGTGGTGTACGATGGCATTTGTACGTAAAAGAACACCCCCTCTCCTATGTGACTGATAGATGAGGCAAAATTTCCAGGTGTAGGAGCTCGCCTCCTGGCGTTGGTGGAATTCCTCAAAATGGCTCGGAATTCTACTCCCTGGTTGCGGAAAAACACCGTCCCGTGCGTCCATTCAGAAGGAAAAGATGGGTACCCGATCCTGCCATAGGCGGGTAAAAGGTTGGGAGTTGCTTTTGTCAAGTTCCGTGGATACACGATTGAGGTGTTTCATGTTTTGGAGGTGGATAGAGGATACTGCACACCTAAAAATGGTGTTCTAGATTCTACCTTGTGTATTTCTTCCGGTGACTGAAAAAGAGAGAGCTACTGACCTCGACCCAGTGTCAGATTAAGATCTATACGAGTGAGAAGCCGGTAAGATAGAAAGGGCATTCAGTGTATCTTACGACCAAACGCCCTACAAAGCCTCAGCCAGGCTCAGTCCTACTGAGCCTATACGTAAAGCCGGCTACCTCCTCGACCAGAAGAGAACTTATTTTTCATGATCAAGAGCTAAGGACTCTACCAAATAAGTTGTCGACTGGTAATTAGCCAAGTAACAAATACTGCACTCTGAGTCATCAATTGGGGGAGGGGGCTTGACCCTACAAGTTCTAGATTTTCAGTCATGAAGCAGAAAGAGAGGAAATAGCAACAATACGGATACGTGGTGGAGGTTATATGAATATTAGGAAGTGAAATTACATACAACATTCGTGTTTACGCAACTGGTTGTCAGACATAATGTCACAAACCTTTGTCACCTGTACTTTTAAATACAAGCTAAAATTACCTTTGATTAATGGTTACTATTGTGAAGCAGAATTGCTAGTGTCTGGATGCTAATTCATGACTTTCAAGAGAAGAAGCGAACAGAAATTTCAATTTTGTTATTCATAATATACAAGTGGAGTCCTGAGGGTATCAGGACCCTCGGGCTTTACAAGAGTAATACTAATTCAGAGTGATAGGAGAGGCGTGAGTTAATTCAAAAATACACAAGCTTGACATATTCAAATTTTACTTTTTTTTCTACCATCGAATTGTCATGCAAATTTGAATTCAGCTATAGATAAAAGCTAAACGGAAGTCACTTATTCAATAACGAATTTCTGGAAGTGATACATACAAGCAAAGCAACTCCCAACCCCTTTCCAGCCTATGGCAGAGTCGGGTACCCTGTAGGGAGGGAGCTTGTCCCTCAGATGAGAGACCACGCTGGCTGCCGTACAAAGCGGCAACTCCTTCGCTTATTTATCGTCGGTCTACTGGTCGCTGAGGAATTCCGCCAACGCCCGGGGACGAGCTTTTCGGCACCATGCTTAGGGCCAACAAAAAATTGCGGTGGCAGGCATTAGGACAAAAATAGATTTATGGTTGTCAATTTGTTGTTGTTTAAGGTCCGGTCAACTACAAGGTCATTAGAGACCCGTCCACTACATAGTTCTAATGCATAGACTGCACAGACCCTACACTAATGCGACGATTATTGGGTATTAGCAGTACCCAGTTTTCCCGAGCGACCACCCATGTCAGTACTAGCTGGGCTTGCGTTGCTTAACTTCAGTGATCAGACGAGAACTGGTGTGTCCAACGCAATTCGCCGCTCTTATGGTTGTCAAGGGCCTGGAGTCTAGGCCCTAGACTCTACGACAGAGTGTATGACGTCTATGACAACCATATTTCTGTTCACAACCTTTACTGGGTTGGGCATATGTGCATTTCAGATATCCAGACAGGAAATCAAGCAGCAGAACTAGAAAGATAAAATCCCAGGCAGAGGGCGGCAGGTTTCATAAGTGGCTGTGGTTTTAATAGCACAACTATTTTTTTTATCATCTCGTGGTCCTACTGTAAATAGAGTAGCCTCACAAAACAAACATATATACGAAACCCAGGACGTACTTTATTGACATCGAGAGGTTTTTTTTATATACTTAGGTTATCGTACTTTCAGGACATCACAACTCTTATTGGCTCACAGGTGTGACGTTCGTGCAGGCAGTCGATATGTCAGTGGTACTTCAATAAGCGTTTCTATAAGCTGAAATACCAGACCGGAACTAAAGAATTCACCTTACAATCATCATAATCATACCCTTATCCCACCTGTGGCAGGGTCGGGTCTGCGGGCTCTAGCCCTCCACTCCCACTAGGTCCCTGTCCACCCCACACTTCCATATCCTTACGTACAACCTGCTCCCAGGTGCGCTTTGGTCGTCTCCTGCCCCGGGTGCTTCCAACCACCTGCATTCCCGTAATGAGCGTCTCATTACATATCTATACTACCACAATCTACTCTCCCTCATTTTTTCTGCGACGTCCCCCACCCCAAGCTACCTCTAGCGGGAGCGGATGCACTGCATTAGACATACCAGTTCTCGTCTGATCACTGAAGTTAAGCAGCGCAACCCCAGTTAGTAATTATAGGTAACAGCCGAGCGAAGGGGAAGCCCAAAGCAGTCATGGGAGTAGGCGGTCCGAAGAGACAATGACCTTGTGTTGGGTTGGTGTGACGGAGAATTGGTGTAGGATAGAAGAGTGGAGGGATAGAACCGGTAGACCCGGTGTATGGTGTTTTTCTGCAGCCGACTGCCGACCAAAGTTTCAACCCCTATGGTTATTTATCATCGGTCTAGTGTTCGTTGGGGCACTCCATCGACGCTAGGGGAGCTCCTCCTATACCTGGAATTTTTGCTCATCTACAAGTTGCATAGTAAGGAGGGTTCTTTGACGTGCAAATGCCATCGTACACAACACGGGATCTTGAGCACCCCAGGCAAGGAAGGCGCACTTGGGACTTCTCTCTCTCTCTCGCCCGAAAGAAGGCGATGAAATCGGTGAGGAAATGACTGCTCCGGCAAGTTTCACACCTGTTTGTGCAAAGCAAAACATACAGAGGTATGCTATTTGGTCACCCGGCTGGTGGCATAACGTTGGGCATTCATTTGGCAATCCCGCCTTCGAAACACCAGCTGTGGAGACACGTAAGCTGTTCCGCCCTCAGATTATACAAAAGACTGGTGCCGGTTGTGCAAGCAACTCCTAATCTTTTTTCCCGCCTAAGGCAGGGTCGGGTACCCATCTTGTCCCTCTGAATGGACACAAGGGCGATATATTGGACAGTGTTTTTCCACAGCCGGTTGCCGACCAAAGCTACAACCTCTATGCTTATTTATCGTCGGTCTACTGGTTGTGCCCCAAGTGAAATTGCAATAAATAGCTATATGTTGTACCCAAGAACCTACGATGTGAGAAAGGGCACCGACTTTCGATAAAAAGTGGCCCAGGTCAGACTAAGGTCATTCGGCACTGAAGTTCGCAGTAGTGACTACAAAACAAACAATGGACATCCTCACCTTAGACAATGCAACCCTTTTCCTAATAATAATGAACACGACGACAATCTCAAATATTTACCGATTGGCGAGACACGCAGCAATTCTACGAAACGATCAAAACTGTCTCGTCTATCAAATAATATTATAATTGCACCATGGCCTAAGAAAATATTTAATTATTTAAAGAGTAAAACGCGGGGTTGTTTCCTCTCCTTTCAGTTTCTTTGGTTGGTGTTTTAGGGCCCTTCAACTACAAGGTCATTAGAGCCCCGTCCACTGCGTAGTTCTAAGGCAGAGACTGCACAGACACAATACTAATGCGACGATTTTTGGGTACCTTGAGGTACCCACTGTTCCCAAGTGACCACCCATGTTAGTACTAGCTGGGATTGCGGTGCTTATCTTCAGTGATCAGACGAGAACTGGTGTGTCAGATGCAATAACCGGCTCCCTGTCCTTTCAGTTGTTTGTTGGTGTTTTAGGGCCCTTCAACTACAAGGTCATTAGAGCTCCGTCCACTGCGTAGTTCTAAGGCAGACACTGCACAGACACTACACTAATGCGACGACTATTGGGTATTAGTAGTACCCAGTTTTACCAAGCGGCCACCCATGTCAGTACTAACTGGCATTGCGTTGCTTAACTTCAGTGATCAGACGAGAACTGGTGTGTCCAACGCAATTCACCGCTCTCCCCTCTCTTTTCAGTATGTCTTTCCAAATAATGTTTAAAGTTTCCTCATATATATAGTCTAAAAAAATAAATCAACAACTGAATTGAATTCCCAGGGAACCACAAGCAAACTTGTGAACAGCCCTGTTCAGACAGTGCTATAAACTCGAATGGGTGCTATATTACCGAAGTTATTCCAGTAATTCCATGAAATAACAGTAAAACTTGGACTACTCTACACTTCAGAAGATGAACCAAATTTGGATGTCTCGTTTTGACGCCTCTGCAAAGAATAGAAGCCTATAGAGGGCACTGCACTTTTAAAAAGTCACAGAAAACATCGCCAGGGTAGCTCATTGATGATTGTTGACAGTCGCAACAGATGCTGAAATAGAAACGGTGTTGAGCAGTGAAATCCTTCACAGGAGGAACTTTTAGTCGACAGAATGAGTCATGTCGACCTCAAAACATAAATAAAAGTAACTCCTAAACCTTTTCCCACCAATGGCAGGGTCGGATACTCATCTAGTCTCTCTGAATGGACACAAGGGTGATATATTGGACGGTGTTTTTCCACAGCCGGCTGCCGATAAACGCTGCAACACCTATGCTTATTTATCGTCAGTCTACTGTTCGTTGGGGCACTCCACCGACGACGTCAGTGAGCGAGCTCCTACGCCTGAAAATTTTGCCTCATCTACCCGTTGCATAGTAGGTTCCCGCCTCGATGGCGTAGTGAGTAGCGTGCATCGCGTTCCGATACTGGACCGAGGTGGGTTGGCTACTTTCGGGCGGGAGAGATGCCGCGAGTGCGCCTTCTTTCGGATGAGACGCAACGCCGAGGTCCCGTATGGTGTACGATGGCGTTTGCACGTAAAAGAACCCTCTCTACTATGCAACGGGTAGATAAGGCGAAATTTTCAGGCGTAGGAACTCGCCCCGCGGCGTCGGTGGAATTCCCAAAAGAACAGTAGACCGACGATAAATAAGCATAAGGGTTGCAGCTTGTCAGCCTTGTTGTTGTTTGTTTGTTGGTGTTTTAGGGCCCTTCAACTACAAGGTCATTAGAGCCCCGTCCACAGCATAGTTCTCATGCAGAGAGTGCACAGACCCTACACTAATGCGACGATTTTTGGGTATTAGCAGTACCCAGTTTTCCCAAGCGGCCACCCATGTCAGTACTAGCTGGGGTTGCGTTGCTTAACTTCAGTGATCGGACGAGAACTGGTGTGTCCAACGCAATTCGCCGCTCCCAATATGCAGCCTTGTGTCCATTCAGAAAGACAAGATGCGCACCCGACATTGCTATAGGCTGGATTAGGGTTGGGAGTTGCTTTGCTACTCGTATAATAGTAGAGAGGGTTCTTTGACGTGCAAATGCCATCGTACATCACACGGGACCTCGGTTTTACTTCGCATTCGAAGGAAGGCGCACTCGGGGCATCTCTCTCTCGTCTGAAAGAAGCCAACCCGCCTCGATCCAGTATCGTACCTCGAACCACAGGGGCAGTAAATCGAGCATGCTACCTATTGCACCGCCGGGGCGGGTTGACCTCAAAACATAAATAAAAGACACAAATATGAGATGTTACCAAATTAACTTTACGTAGAAAAATGGGTCATCAATACAAACTGCAACTCGGCGAACTCGATTACATGACGGGCCATATAATTGCTCTTTGTCTGAAAATTCTAGCAGTAGTCTGACCTTTCATCCAGATTTCATCATCGTCTTTTTATCATCGTTACACCCTTATCCCACCAATGGCATGGTCCAGTCTGCCGGTTCTGGTCCTCCACTGCAGCCTATCTCCTACCAGGTCCCAATCTACCCCACACACTGACATTTCTTCGTACAACCTGTTCCCAACAACATGCATCCCCGTCCATAGCAGGATCGGGTACGCAATCATCCCATTGTTACCGGGATGGTTTTTTTACGCTGTTGGCTGCTTGTGGAAGTTATTTTCATGGTCCCGTGCAGGGCTGTCTTACCAATTCGGCACTTTGGGCCTCCAAAAAAGAAAGCGGATTAACAGAACGTGATAGGATTAAAAAAAGCGACATCTACTAACTCTTTTCCCTCCTTTGGGGAGGATCTGTTGGACGATGTTTTTACGCAGACTGCTGCCAATCTAATGCTGCAACCCCGATGCTTAGTTATCGTCGGTTTATTGTTCTTCATTGGTGCACCTCTTTTTCCTTCCAAGATGCCAGGGGTCGAGCTTCAACACCTAGAAATTTTGCCGATCTACACGTTGCATGTAGAAAGGGTTCTTTTACGTGTAGGTGACATCATACATACCACACAGGGCAACGGCTTTCTTGTCACCCGACGGAAGGCGCGCTGGGGCCCATTTAGGACTCCTAATAATAATCTTAATATGGCCGAAGGCTAGAGATTGGGCGAGTAAAGATACATACTTGGTAAAGAACGTTGGGTGCTGCAAATTAACCCTCTTCCTCGTCCTTTCACCTACCTCCTCATCTCCTGTGGGCAGCCTCCTAAGGGGTTGACCTGGCTTACACAATGGACAATGGCTGCCTGGCTTACACCCCAACCCACAAACTAATGAAACATCAAACATCATATAACACCCCATCTTGTTCCCCGTCTGAGGTAAAGGGAAGGCGGGAAGAGTATTTCCATAGCCTCTGAAATGCTGCAGAGGAGAAGACGATGTGGTCCCCCGTACCAGGGCTGTAACGAGGGTATGAAGCGCCTGTGGCAAATGTCTAACTTGAACCTCCCCGTAACCCAATAATGACAAAAATAATGACGATAATGACTTTAATGACGGCCGACTTCCTCGCCACGCCCTCGTTATGGCACTGACCAGTACTACCACTTCTGGAGTGTTGGACAGGGTTGTGGAGGAGGAAATAGTAAGGACCCTTAGGAAGATGAAAGATTGAAAAGCTGTAGGCCCAAACAGAGTCCGTAGTCTAGTGTGGCGTAGCCTAGGGATCACCGTGGTTGTTAGGGAAACTTTTCAATGTTTTTAGGGAGCGGCGAGTTGCGTTGGACACACCAGTTCTCGTCTGATCACCGAAGTTAAGCAACGCAAGCCCAGTTAGTACTGACATGGGTGGTCGCTCGGGAAAACTGGGTACTGCTAATACCCAATAATCGTCGCATTAGTGTAGGGTCTGTGCAGTCTATGCATTAGAACTATGCAGTGGACGGGTCTCTAATGACCTTGTAGTTGACGGGACCTTAAACACCAACGAACTCAATGTTTTTAAAAATCCTGTTAGAGAGCAGTTGATAACTTGACTCAGTTTTGGGCGAAATGCCCCGTCTGAGGATCTGCGATTTGACGCAAAACATGTTAAACCAACGATATTAAGTAATAACCAAATAAATCGTAAAGTCATCAAGTAATGGTTACATGTGTACAAATTACGTTGTACATTTTGATGATGTGACTTATATAAGGTAATAATGATGATAATAATTACACTAATGGCGCCACTAGGGTTACGTAGAATTGGGTAATAAAGGGGGACCAATCAAGTTCAATAAGTAAAAAAAAATTAAGCAACTCGACCATGATCTCAAAATGCAAGTTATGACCAAATAAGGAGTCTCACTGACTAGCAATATATTTCCGGAAGTGAAAACAAGTAGTAATCGGACAATACGAGGTCTATAATTTATAATTCCATACTGCATATGTTTGGTGTCTATCTCAAATCTAATATTTGGGTTAAATAACATGACGTCGTTGGTGGTAATAAAACTAGGTTGAATTTAAAAGTCAACTCAACTATGGTGCAATTTTTTTTTAAAATTTATGATATTCGTTATACCCCTTTGATGTGTAAGCATGAAAATTCCAGTTGCTGCTGTAAAAAACAAGCTTTCGTTTGTTTCTTCTGTTGGTGTCTTAGGGCCCTTCAACTACAAGATCATTAGAGCCTCGTCCACTACATAGTTCTAATGAAGAGGATGCACAGACACTACGGGGGAGCGGCGAGTTGCGTTGGACACACCAGTTCTCGTCTGATCACTGAAGTTAAGCAACGCAAGCCCAGTTAGTACTGACATGGGTGGTCGCTCGGGAAAGCTGGGTACTGCTAATACCCAATAATCGTCGCATTAGTGTAGTGTCTGTGCAGTGTATGCATTAGAACCATGCAGTGGACGGGTCTCTAATGACCTCGTAGTTGACGGGACCTTAAACACCAACAAACAACAACAACAGACACTACGATTTTTGGGTATTACCGGTACCCAGTTTCCCAAGCGACCACCCACGTTAGTACTTGCTGGGGTTTTACGTTGCTTAACTTCAGTGATCTGACAAGAAATGGAGTGTCCAACGCGTGTTAGTGTTTAAGGGCCCTTCAATTACTAGGTCGTTACAGCCCCGTCCACTGCATAGTTCTAATGCAGAGACTGCAAAGACACTACACTAATGCGACGATTTTTGGATATTAGCGGTACCCAGTTTTCCAAGCGGCCACCCACGATAGCTGGGGTTGCGTTGCTTGCCTTCAGTGATCAGACGAGAACTGATGTGTCCAACGCAATAAGCCGCTCCCGTAAAAACAAGCGATGGACTTCAAATTTTACGAACTGTGCTGAGCTCCTACTCCATCATCTGGTCATCAAAGACCTCACTGCGAATGAGAATGACCACTAAGCACGACATGATTCAATCTGCTCTAAATATTTTACTTTTATAAGAATTTACTTAGAACTCTACCACGGCAGCATTTCTGGTGAACGAATTACGTGTAAGAAGTGGCGGAAGGGTTGGTGTCTGGTCAACAGCCAGCATTTCAATTCTCTCCGTTGTATCCTCCCTCTTTACCCTTCTGCTACTTTTGTCAATGCATGGTCCGCTGGAGCAAACCCTTTCTGCATGCAACGTATAGATCGGCAAAATTCCTACGTGTAAGAGCTCGCTTCCTGATGTCAGGGACCGCTCTAAGGGGTGGCAACCCGGGCATTTGTCCGGGGCGCCATGTCTGTAAGTGTGAGAACAGAGCGCGGCTTCCAGGGGCGGCAATTTGTCCTTTTGTCCGTGGCGGCATAAGTGCTAAAGCAGGCGCTGCTGATGTTGAACGGAAGGAAAAGTACTCTAGAGAAGAGAACTAGGCCGACGATAAATAACCATTGGGGTTGCAGTATTAAGTTGGCAGCCAACTGCGTAAAAATATCGACCAACAGATCCCATCCATTTGTCCCGATGGGACACAAATGGGTACCCGATCCTGCCACAGGGAGGGAAACCTTTCATATTGACCCTACATGTTGTTTACAGGGCGTTCAACTGAAATTCTCTGCTTTCAACTACAACTCTAGGGTGCATGTACAGTAATTCGCGCCTTAGTTACAAATTTTTTTTCACGGTGACATTCTGGCCCATAAGTGGAGAATTTATGGACCAAGTTGTCAACATATGAAAAACATGGAGATGCCCGTTCAAGATATGGCGAAATTTACATTTATTCATAGACACTTTTACTTCTTGCTCTAAAACGATGATGTCATACAATAACGTCAAAATAAGATTTACCATTGATCTGTTATCAAGTAACACAAGTCACTGACCCAACATTTCAAGTAACAGTTATTACGCTTATGTTGACTATCTGCTTACTTAACATTAATGAGGGCTTAGTAAAAGCAAAGCAACTCATAACCCTTAATCCCGCCTATGGCAGGATCGGTACCCATCTTGTCTCACTGACTGAACACAAGGGCGATCTATTAGACATTGTTTTTCCACAGCCGGTTGCCGACCAAAGCTGCAAACCTTATGCTGATTTATCGTCGGCCTACTATTCGTTGGGACACGCCACCGACTTCAGGAGGCGAGCTCCAACACCTGGAAATGTTTGCCTCATCTACGTGTTGCATAGTAGAGAGGGTTCTTTCACGTGCATATGCCATCGTACACCACACGGGACCTCGGCTTTACTTCTCAACCGTGAGAAGACGTACTCGGGACCTCTCTCTCTCTCTTGCCCGAAAGAAACCAACCCACCTCGATCCAGTATCGAACCTAGACCTACTGACGCAGTTATCGAGAATGCTACCCACTGCACCACCGAGGCAAAGTATGAGGGGCTTATAAAGCAATTACACGATTTACAATGGCGTACCGGGGGGGGATGAGGGCTGCACCAAGTGACACTTTATCAGGGTGGGACACTGGTGCAATTTACTGGTGGAATTTATGGCTTGTAAAAAAGCCGACAAAAGGTATGACGCTGCCGAACAGCGTGACACCAACCCTAGGGACACCACTGACTACTTGTATGTGTAGGGTCACCACATGATCAAAACCGGGACGACAGGGTTTTTAGAGGAAATGGCCCGGGCAAATGTCTGAAAGCGATTACCCGGCATCACCGTACGTATCAATTTACTTCAAATATAAAAAAGATGGAGGAGCTCGTTAGGTCCATTACAGGAATGGAGGTGGTTGGAAGCACTCGGGGCAGGAGGAGACCAAAGCAGACGTGGGGGCAATGGCGTCGCTAGGGTTGGCGTCACCCGGTGCGGTGACTACATGGTGTCACCCCCTTCTCCCGAAAAAAAATCGCTTCCTCTGCTTTGGTGTCACCCCATTTCCCATGGTGCGAGTGGTGTCACCCGGTGTCACCCCCTAGTGACACCACTGCGTGGGAGCAGGTTGTTCGTAAGGATATGGTAGTGTGTGGGGTGGACAAGGACCTGGTGGGATAGACGGGAGTGGAGGGCTACTCACAAACCCGACCCTGCCACAAGCGGGATGAAAAAGATGAACATTTCATTCAAGGCAACTTACCAAATCAAATGGCAGTAGTATTTCCCTTTATTCATAAAAACTGAAACATTTCAATATATATTTAACTAAAAATAAAAGATGGCAGAGCTACCATATAACAAAGAAAAAATTAAAATAACGGAGATTCAGGATTAAGTTACAGTAGTACTTCATGGTAACAATTTAATGGTACTTTTATTTCCTTATTCTCATATGGGACGGCAACGTACTTCCATATCCCTTTCCAACTTTAGTACCTTCAGAAATTCACCTCGAAATTCAGTCAAAAATCAAATTTTAACTATTAGATCTATGGTAACCTTTTTATATGACTTCCGGGATACAAGATTCAAGTCAAGCTGCACATCGTAGGAGGTGACAAAACTATCCCTCTGTCTCATCCCCGGGCCTCTTTCTAGTGTCCTTACTAATGATTATGGCACTTTTCTGTAGCTTTTTTTGTCTCTGCCCCGGGTCTCTTTCCACTATCCTGCAGATATTTATTAGATGAACACAGGGCTTTTCTGAAGCTTTCCCCCACCCCCAAGGCTAGTCCCAATTTGACACTAGTTAAAAAGTGGACCACGGAGTTGGCAGGAATGCAAGATAAAGTTAGTCTGCGAAGGGATTACATTATAGGACGGCAGTGCCGTTTTCACAGCGGCATTATAGGACCCTGGGCAAAGCAGTGTGCTGGGGCCCCTACGACAACCACTCACAGGAATAATATGTAAATGGTCACTTGACATACACAGCTTACCATGGGGCCCATACGTTAAGACGGCACTGTTCAGCGGGACGTGACAGTAGGTGTGAGTGGGGATTGAGGCCCGGAAACTCACAGACCCGACCCAAACATAGGCGAGAACATGGCACAAAGATGAATGTAATCATACTACATTATAAATTACCAGGATTCTTTCTTTCTTTCTATTCTTAGAGTTTGTTTCGTTGGTGTTTTAGGACCCTTCAACTACAAGGTCATTAGAGCCCCGTCCACTGTGTAGTCCTAATGCGGAGACTGCACAGACACTACACTAATGAGACGATTTTTAGATATCAGCGGTACCCAGTTTTCCCAAGTTGCCACCCATGTTAGTACTAGCTGGGGTTGCGTTGCTTAACTTCAGTAATCAGACGAGAACTGGTGTGTCCAACACAATACGCCGCTCCCCTTAATTTAGTGCAGTCCCTTTTGTTTCACTGGTTTTTTAGGGCCCTTCAACTACAACGGTTATTAGAGCCCCAGTGCAGTCCCTGAATTGATAAAACGGGCAGCAAAAAATTAAAATCATCCACGTATTATGACTTTAAAAAAAAGCAACAAAAATAAAACATTAAATAGACTAGATAAAATACTGAAAATAAAACATGATCATATTAGTGCTGCAACAAGGTATACATTTTAAAACATGACATTTTTACATAAAGATAAAAATGGTTAAGTGTAGGTGTGGGTGTGCATAGCAAGTTGTTTGACGCAACCAAAAATCACTTGAAATTTGGAGTATTTTAGATGATTGTACATCGCATTAAACATCAACGATTATGAATGTTAAACGATAGAAATTTAAACACATCTCCAGGTTCAAGCGGGGCACTGACCATTTTTGAAGTTTAGGAAGAGAAAAAAAATGCTTTATTCGTTGATATAAAGCATCCAAACTTACATTGTCCGTGCCATTATTAAAAGTAATATCATTTTCAGCTTTTCAGGTAAAAAATTTAGGAAAGAAAATCAGCATTTTCTAGACCAGAGTGGTCCACTACAGTAATACCTAACAATGGCGGATCAAGCACTTGGGAGGGTCCCAAATCAAACCTGTTTTGAGGGCCCCGTTGTTCTAAATACGAAGTATGAAATCAATTTATTACTAATTAATAATTTCCTTAAATATAAACTTTTATTTTTTTGGTGTTTAAGGGCCCTTCAACTATAAGGTCATTAGAGCCCCGTCCACTGCATAGTTCTAAATGCAGGAACTGCACAGACACTACGCTAATGCCACGATTTTTGGATATTAGCGGCACCCAGTTTTCCCAACCGGCCACCCATGCCAGTACTTCAGTGTTCAGACGAGAACTGGTGTGTCCAATGCAATACAGCCGCTCCCTTAACCTTTTGGACAGGGGCGTACCGAGGGTATTCTGCGCCCGGGGACAAAGACCGAAATCTGCGCCCTCTGGCACCCGCTAAGCGCATTTTTGCTGTACATTTTTGCGACCCTGCCTTCTGCTCCCGGGGACATCTGTCCCCCCTCGCACCCCCCTAGTTACGCCTCTGCTTTTGGAGGCCCCAATTCCCACTTGTTCCGTCTGTGCGATGATCCGCCACTGGCCCCTGACCACCCGTGTCAATAAAACACTTCAAATATCGCTAATATCGCATTTTTTTATAATTTGAGTAAAAAGCTTAACGCCAGATACTGTTTATCACAACTGGGATACAATCAGGGCTGGACTGACCCGTAAGTGGTTTCTTTCCCCCGATAGGCGGCCCGTCGTCGCTCGAGAGTCTAAAAAGTCACCATTTCAAAATAATAAAATAATCCCGTTACTCATTTCTTGTTCACTGTCACCCTTTTATTGTAACAGTTGTGGACTGTCTTGTAACAGTTGTGGACTGTCTTGTAACAGTTGTGGACTGTCTTGTAACAGTTATCTGGGACGGGGCTAATTTTCTGTCCAGTCCGAACCTGGGTAAAATGATTAAAAGATACTCAATGCAATTTTCATTACATTTCTAAAAGGCTGGCCCTGTTATAGTTTCAAAATAAATCTGATGTGGTTAGTCTAAGTTGATAAACGACAGAGGGGATTTCAGGGCTACACTTCAGGAGAAACAAATCAAGTGTCCTGTGCTAACCCGCACAACCTCGGGAATATTGACTTGTAACGGGGGAGGTCTGCCATCGACTTCAGCAATTCTTAAATACATTTCGGTGTTTACTTAAAATGGCACAAATGTATTATAGCTTTGAAAACACTAACAAAAGCAAACAGACGACGAAATCTTCATTACACACCCCATGATAACACAATTCGGATATACAGCAACGTCACTCACCTATGTCTCCCAAAATTCTTCCTCCCCCCTCTTCTTTGAAAAACAATGACTGAGGGGAAATTAAAAATTCTGTTACTTCCACTAAAATTAAAAATTTAATTCTTAAATTTATTTCAGATTTTGAAGAAGAAGGCGTAAAAATGCATTCATTTACCAAGTGGACTGCAGATCATCGCAAATGCGCACCGAAAATGTAACGGACCCCCTTGTTCACTGCATTACGAAGAGATTTCATTGTCCGGATAAACTCTGAAGAAAGCTGCAAAGAAACTATTAAGACTTTCAGGACCAGTCCCAACCCAGTGGTAATTCATATGCTTTGCCTAACCCTGTCAGAATGTAAATAAAGTCAAAGAACCAGCGGAGTTCAACTTGTGACGCAAAAAGGGCCAACAAAATAACTGTTGCTTACAGCTTTGGAGTACTGACATTTGATAACTGAACTGAGTCAATAAAAATGGTGATACTGGTCCAGCAGGGGGGGGGCGGGTTCTTCGGCGAGCCAGTATTGTTCTAAGGCCGACAATTAAAAATATTTTAATGACTATGGGGCTTTCTTGTAGTGTTTCCCTGGGCCTAATTAGCAAAGCCAAGTCCAGCCCAAGATCTTCCCATCAAATTTCAACCTTTCTATTAACAATTTAATAGGAAAACAAAATACTGAAAATTAATAAAAAAAAACAGCTCAAAATATCAACATGAAAGATGGAACTAACAGTTACGGTTGAATCATGACTATCTTTTTTCAGGAAAAAAGTTAATTGATTCATCCAATTGACAACCAGGGGCGGATCAAGGAGGGCGCACTTCGAAAAAAATGCGCCCCAAATATTTTTAAATATTCAGAACCCCTTAGTATAATTCCAGCTAGCAATTACAATAGGACCTCTACTGTCCCATCTTCAGTGGTTTAGCCAATTGCAGATTGGACTGCAACCGTTGGGATAGCAATGCTAAAAATATCTCATTAGCTGCAAAGTTGAATCATGCATCAGTTGAACTATGTGCCCCGTTGAGGCACTGAAGGGGGCAGCCCCGTGGATCCGCCCCTGTTGACAACTAAAGCAGTGCGGCAGGTTAAAAACAAAATACTACAAAAAAAAAATAACCTTTTGTTGGTTCTTTTAATAACTTTCCCTTGTCAACAATAAATATTGCTTCAATATGTATCCATATACTAATTTGCTCTACAACTAACAAAAATACACCCCCAAAAAAACCATTTTTTCTGATTGTAATGACTGGGTCAGCAGATTCTCGAGCATGAGTTGTTTTGACTATAGTGAAACCCCAATGAAAACATTTTTTTTCTTAAAAAAATGATTCAATAGGAATTTAGGACGAATCGATAAATTTAAACAACCGTTTTCATCCATCCCATTACCATCCACCTTTCACTTCCTTTCACTTGATTGGGAGAAGCAGCAACAGGTACCTTCACACTACCTCGTTGCACCTCCCAAATATGGCAAAAAAATAGAGGTATAATACAAACTCTATAATACATAATGAATAACTACATCAGATTTCAAGGAGAAAAACAACCAAAATAACGAATTTCTGAGAGATAAAGAGGGCCAAGTAAAAGGCACACTTGAAAATAAAACATTATGAGGATAGTCTGGTCAGAAGATAAATAATATGTATTATATAATAACCAAGAAGAGCTGACCAAATGTTAGTTTGTCATTAATGATGTCACCACCTCACAAAGAATGAAATTTGCAAGAGGCAACCTGATTGGGATGAAGGATGATAGTTACAATGTCTGTCACACAAACTACACTTGTTATTATTATTATTATACAAAAGACCCCGTATTAGTTAAATTTAACCAACATGCTACCATCTTCAGCTAAAAAAAGTGTTTCTCAAACGAACTTTTGATCAAAAGTTGGAAGTCAAGAATAGGGTACAAGTGGGTAGTAGAAGTAATAGCTGAAGTAGTAAGCATCACCAAAAATTTGCTTTCTAATTCATCTTACCGGACAGTAAAAATCAACAAACTCCAAGAACTATATTACAACATACTCAACAATGTTCATAAGAACAAAAGAAAAACATCCCACCCATGTTCCTCTCCAAGTAAGGACCATTTTTTGACGTAATGTCGACCGCGTTATGTCCAAACACACAGCAGAATTCAAAACCGCCTTTTCAATGATATGCAACTTAAACATATTTTGCCACAACAGAATTAAACAGCTCGCTACATCTTCTGCGGTTAAAGTGGTCGGTCACACAAGTAACATGAAGAAGTGGCCAAAAAATTGCATGGAGCATCATGAGCATTACATGTCGGGTGATGTAAATGACCACTCGCTAAGATAGCGGATAAATACTTCACACAATCCATCCTAAGGTCGACAAATATTCTGGCAAAAAAATTTTTTGTGCTTCCGGTTGTTCATGTTGAGGAGTTCACAAGGCAGTGAAAACAATACACACTGCAAATACTCGTTTAACAAGCTTTTGTGCACTAAAAGCCTCCAAAGTTCAGTCTTGGTTGATGAAAGAATCCTTTTTTCCCTCGCTAAGCATCAAGAAATTGATGACTTACAAACAGCAGTTTCGACAAGCTGGATCATATAAATACATACACACACGCAGACATACACACGACTCCTGACTCAAGATGGCAAGGCTGGATCAAGTGTGGCAGTAATTAAGGCTAATTTGGGATAAAAAGCCACAAGGATTCCTAACAAGGCCACCATCACCACTGCAGCAAACAAATTGAAGGCAGGAATCTGTAAAATTTCACCACATATTACTAAATAGACGGGTCTCTGTATTTATGGCATATGATGGAAGTCACAAAGCTCCAAAGAGTCGACAGGTGTCCTACCACACCATTCAAATTAGTTAGGTTGTTACGCCAACGGGTGGGGGATTCGACCAAACAGCCATAACGGGCCGGATCCGGTGGAGGCAGCTCCCGGGTGGGGAGGGAAAGAGGTAGGAGTGGGGAATTTAGCAGTACCCAGTGTTCTCAACCAACCACCCATGTCGATACTAACTTGGGTTGCGTTGCATAACTTCAGTGATCTGACGGGAACTGGTGTGTCCAACTCAATTCAGCCATTAAAATTTTGAAACACGTGGCTGGACTCAAGTCAGGTAAATTATGAAACGGTACTCTAGATTATAAATTTTATGACGAATTTTAAAAATATTACTAAAATTTAAATTAAATCTCAACAACCAATATATCTGAGGACAGAATTTCAACTTCTTAACTTTGTCATATTTAAAAAGTGCTGCTATTTAAAAATATGCGAGAATTTTTTCAGAAATTCAAAAATTCCTCTTTGGAGCATTGTGAAATTTAGCAACATAAATTCCGTCTTATTAAAGCACCAATACAATCTAGAAAAACACAAGATATATCTATAAGGTGCTTACATTAACGTGTATCAAAAAATAATAACGTAAGAGAGCAGAAAATCTACTAAGAAATTAAACTCTTTAAACAGATCAACAGTACACGTAAAAATGACCTCAAGGGTTCAAATATCATAAAACTTCCAACAAATTTATGAACTCATTATTATATATTGAATTTGATAAAAGCAGAATAAATAAAGTGTTCAAACCGAAATGGGATGCGGCAAGAATTCAAGTAGGACAGAAAGAGCGAGATGCAATTGTTACCAGTGTAGAACGTAAAACAAAATGCCTGCAACTAACAGCGGAACCAAATATCGTAAAATCTGTAAACAAATAATTGGAGTAAACGTAAAAACAAAACTAAGAAATGAAGGCAACATTCAAACTACAAATGACAGTGAAATTGAGAAGAACGTTAAAAGTCGAAGGAATAAAGACATAAAAGGAAAAAAAGCCTCTAAGAAAACAGGAAAACGAAAGCTGACAAATCAATATACACACAGAAGATGGATGCAAAAAATATTAGAAAGAAAACCACCTGAAATTCTTCATTTGAATGCAATTCACGGCGCAGACGTAGGCGCTCTTCGTTATAAGCATCACAGGTTTCCTTCAGACTAATTATTTCACCATGCGCTTCCATCAACTACACATGAAACAATTATTTTTAATTATGGTAACTTATTTTCAAGTATAAATAATCACTTATTATGGTAAAAATATATGGGGAGATATGCTCGGATGTGACCCATAGAATCAATGGGAGGATTGAAGTGGAGTACTGTGTAATAGGCGGGTCCCAATCAAGTTGAAAGGGAAGTTTTACAGGGCAGTGGTTAGGCCCGCTAATGCTATATGGATCAGAGTGTTGGGCAGGGAGGACGAGCCACGTCAATAGAATGCAAGTAGCCGAGATGAGAATGCAGCGGTACGTGAGTGAGATGTCGAGAGTTAGGAATGAGTATATTAGAGGTAGCCTGGGGGTAGGGGACATCACGGGGTAGGGGACATCACAGAAAAAATGACGGAGAATAGGTTGAGGTGGTATTGACACGTTATGAGGAGAGGGTAGGAGGAACTCGTTAGGTCCATTTCAGGAATGCAGGTGGTTGGAAGCATCCGGGGCAGAGGGAGACCGAAGCAGACGTGGGAGTAGGTTGTCCTTAAGGATAGTGTGTGGGGTGGACGAAGACCTGGAGGGAGATAGACGGGAGTGGAGGGCTAGAACCGACCCTGCCACAGGTGGGATAAGGGCATGATGATGATGATGAAACTATATCAAAGTAGTTAGGAGGACACGTGCTTATACTTTATATTTAAAAACAATTGCAGAATTCTAACACTTTCTCAATCTACTAAATGAGGCTCTGACACACATTTTAGTTTATAACTGTACTTCTACATCATTTCTCAGAGTGGAATCATACCTTTCTTCTGGAGTTCTCAATTTCATCTAGAAGGTCATCAACATTTCGATTATGATCACCGACTGTTGAAGTCTCGGGCTGTTTTAACGTGCCTCTTAATGGCGATACCTTTAGTAGTTGCTGATAATTTTCGCTAAGTTTTGCATTTTCATTTCTAAATCTTGAAAAAAGAAGAAATAAAAGTCTAACTCTTCCATTCAATTATTTCGATAATAATTTCAGGTAACCAATACAATTCATTTACTGTTTTAATTCTGCTTCCAAGTTTTTGATATTACTTTTTAGCGTTAAACATTCATCATGGGCAGCTTTGAGCTCTACAAAATAGACATCAAATGACATTATAACAACGCTCTAAAAAGATCATTAAAACGACAATCTCGTACATACCTGCAAATGAAGAGGATTTGGACATAAGGGAACGAGTCTGATTTTCTAACTGTTGACTAAGGCTTTCGACTTTATCTAGGAGAAAATCACAATCAGATTTATAAAAAAAGTAGAGCCAGAGTTAACAGGGCCATTACTCACTTCGAAGTTGCTCGGCTTCGTTATGCGCTTGTTTATAACTTAGTTGTGCTTCAGCTAATTGCTCTGTAAATACACATAGTGGAAAAAGCCAAAAATAATATTGTGTTGTAGAAACATCTCTAAAACCATAAAATTCTCAACCTACGTCGTAATGTATCAATTTCATCTTGCTTTTGGTGAAGTCGTAATTGATCGGCACTCAGCCTCTCTTTTAATGTACTGATTTGTTGCTGAATATCAGGTGTAGTAAGATCAGTATTTTTCAATTGATCTGCATGAAATAAGCTCCTTTAGTAAGAAAAATCTTAACAACTGTAAGACTATCATCGTGAAACGTTACATGACACCGAGATTATACTTGAAATTTTAAACAAATGGGTTTAAAACCATTTAAACGCCGCGCTTACACACATCTTACCTTGTAGACGAGATACTGTCTCAGACTTTTCTTGTACTAACACGTTGGCGACTTGAAGCTGTTGCCTTAATACTGCAGCATCTTCCATTGCTTTTTTTGCAACATTTCTGGCTTCTTCCAATTCACCTTCAAGATTCACGAATAATAAAAGGTTATAAATTGTATGACTCTCTTAGAGGGATGAAATTCCATATCATTGTTGTCATACCTTTAAACCGTACCACTTCGTGTTCAGCATGAAGTTTATTCTCACGTGCTTCATTAAGAAGTTCTGAAAGTTTTATATTTTATAAGCATACCGGTACTTATGTGACATTTATTACGAATGGCAGGCATGCAATGGAAAATGCATTAGCCAATACAACAATAGACTAGTACAGTCAAGCCCAAAAGGTATGCTAGAGTTAAGGAATGTTTATGATTATCACTAGGTATAGCAAGTATTAACAACGTTTCGTTAAGAACATAAATGAGAAATGAAGGTAATAAATAAGGCATTCAGAACCTAGTAAAAATGCGGGGAAAACGATTTCACTTTAGCAACGTTCGAAGAGTTACAAATAAAGTGGGGAAAAAAGCGGGTTAAAGAAACAAAGGTGTGAAACAGAAATGAATATTAAACAAATGGTTAAAAAACAGAGGCACCATCACCACAGACAAACCTCGAAGAATGATTATCGAACAAACATGCTGCTTGGCACGTATTTCAAAAACATGACTATCTAGTAAAGAAAAATTAAAATGTAAAACCAATAATAAGATTAAAGGAAAATGAAATAAACAAAACAAAAAAGAAAAGAGAAGAAAAATAGTTTCCTATTTTTTTGCGGAGTTTATTGAACAGTGACATCAACAGACAACACTAAGGATACGAACTTAAGGATAAACACATAACATGAGAATTTTGTTGCTAACTATGGATCTTTTCGTCAAGAAAGCGAATATTTTTCCATATGCAGGCGAAATCGTACCTGCCACATGGGCGAGAGGAAGGTTTACCAAAGTGAAAATTATCGGTATCAGCCACGCATTTCCGATCAAATGATGCGCGTGATACTGATGATCATATAACGCAAGTATGAGATGGCGCAAGTATGAGAAATAAACAAGTTGGACTTGATTGATTGACCCAGATTTTGGGGCCCTTCAACAACAATGGCCATTAGAGCCCCCCTTCCACTGCAGAGACACTACGCTGTTATGACGATTTTTGGGTATCTGTAGCACCCAGTGTTCCCAAGCGGCCACCCATGTTAGTACTAACTGATGTTGCGTTGCTTAATTTCAAGGATCAGACGAGAATTGGCGTGTCCAACGCAATACAGTCGCTCCAACAAGCTGAAAGTGAGTGGGGAGGATTGGGAATTGGACTTGAACTGAAGAACTAAAAATCGCAAAAGTAATTATGATAAGTCCGCCTGGAAGGAATAGACTGTAGAGAATTAACAGGGTATAAGGTTTGCTTCGGTTCTAAAGCAATCATGTTAGATAACCTCCGGATAGCCTGATCTCTCAATTTCTAGTGGTATATCTCAGCATACCAATAAACGCAAGCCTTTCATGGGGCTACTGATTCCAGACACAGCACTGTCTAGTCATACTTTAGGAAGTAAGCAAGCCAACAATCATGCTTCATCACTCATATGTTGCTTTGAGCATCTCACTAGCAGCAATATTCTTCCCAATATTCTTCACTAGCAAAGGCTTCCCGATATATTGTAACAGAACCGATCTTGGTTGGAAACAGCAGCTACTTTTTGCTGCAGTTGCCAACTTCAAAGAAGCTAGTCATAAAAGTACACACTCAACTAACCATGCAGGATTATTGTTCCAAATAACGATTATACAATGACGTGCTTATCCGTTATATTAGTGATGAAGTATTAAAAACATGCAAATCATGCAACCCAAATTAAATGGGCAAATGAATTAATTAAAAAATTCTTAAACTTAAATACCTCTCAGGCTGTCAATTTCGAGCGTCGAGTTATTACTATGCTCTCTGTCGTGACGTACATCGTTTGAAACATCTCCATTAGAGGTAAGTGCTGTCGTTAATTTGGGAGAATTGCGTGATGGCAGTGGTAAAGTTACAGTAGGAGTGGACGTTTCAATCTCACTTTTATAAATGATAGTTAGTTTTCCATCATTTTCTTTCTTAGATTTTACGTCTGTTACTCGCTGCAATTCGTCTTCAAGCTTAAGAATTTGATCTGCAAGTCAGATATGAACAAATGCCCTTTAATACTAACCATTACAATTATGTCACTAAGCAGGACATATGACCCCAAATACCTTGTAATTTACTGATTGTCGACGTGTAGTTGTCTATTTGACTATTAGCCTCTTTGAGTTGACCTAGGAATAAAACGATGCAAAATATTTAAATCTAAAAGAAGATTCGGCAGAAAACGCGTATAATTAATCAATGGCAAGATATGAAAACCACACTACTAACAAACATGCTAAGACAATTTCACACAAATTATTGCAGCACGATTGACATCTTGCCTTTTCAAATATTGATGAACAAAAAATAACTGTTTATGAAAAACATTAACGGTCCCTATCATAAATTGTGTGAATCCTACTTTAAAGGAAAAGTTGGTCTTCCACTAAGCACGCCTATCACTCTTTTTATACATATTTAGGTTTTCATGATGACATCCAGTTATTTCAGATGTTATAATTTCTGAATGACATTCTTCAATTTAAACTGCGTAGAGTACAACACATTTAACACAGACAGGGTCTTTACATAAACATGCAAACAAAACCGATGACAAGATATGCAAAAAGCATATATGTTGCATGCATTTCAACTCACCCTCCTGTTGAGCTACTTTAGTCATACTTTTGACCACTTCTACTTGGGCTTTATCCAGTAATTCTGAATAGTAAAAATATGGAGAAAGAATCTCGATCGAGATATAAATAGAAGGGCACAAACTATATGCGTCAAACTAAAACAATGACGTTTGATCGACAATTAGGCGAAATTTTGGAGGAAATATTATACCCTACAACAAACTACAAAAATTACAAATGCCAAGCAAGTTAGACAAAACTAAATTCGTAAATTGCTATGGTATTCAACCACATGAAAAGCTCACAGCTCCTGAAATACACCAAACTAAATTGGAAAATTGCAACAAGGTTATTTCAAGACGGTGAAAAAGGAAAATGCAGGTATTAAAGGTAAATTAGTCATCATACTGTAAGTTAATAATGTTCTGTTAGAAGTTACAGAAAAAAAACTTACAAATACAATTTACAGCGCCTGAATTGTTTTAATTACTGAAGTACCACGACACAATATGATTAGCTCATTGATCACTCGCAATAAATATATGAACGTCGCTTATAACGAAGTTTGAGATGCATCGACATGAAAGCTCCAAGTTTCAGTTACTATGCATTATTTAAGGGCGACGGCTACACAACATGAACTATTGTTCCATCTCACAGCTAAAGAAAAATCTTTGTTTCATGTCCTTGACATGGGAACGGTGAACCACAATCTGACATAACCTAGGTAGACCAGAAATATGTTTGGCTCCTTTCTGCTAATCACATTCTGCAAGTTTGATTCTTAAATATAAGGGAGTCTTAATGACATGTTTTTTTTTAAAAAATCAAAGGCCACTGTTAACACCAGTGTGCAGTACACTGTTTAAAAGACAGTGCGTCTCGTAACTGTGCTGAGAAGTATAAAATGTATGACGTTGAATAAGGAATCTTAGAAGTGGAGGGTAAAACAATCTCCAACATGAATTATTAATACCTAATAAAAATACCTGATAAAAATAACCACTTACTGTTGATGTCTGACACTTTCGACCTATTTTCTTCTAATTCTTTTTCTGACGTTTTAAGTTGAACTAAATTAAAATATATGAGATCGATTTATAACCAAGCATACAAAAGATGAATAAGTTAACAAATACTTACCAATTAGCCTGTCGACGTCATCTTTATCAAAATTAAATTTTCCTACGTAGAAATTTTACAATTTGAAAAATAAACAAGATTATCTTTTGCAAAAAACTACATAATAATCCAAACAATAATACCTATTCCATCATGGTTAAGGTTTCCATCGGTGATGAGATCTACTTGCGTAGCTGAAAACGTAGTAAGTTATAAAAAAATGAACAAAATGCAAAAATATAGAATTGCAATTGATATTTTCTATTTTAAAACTAACCATGAGTCGACTTAACAGGAGGAAGGTTTGTATCATTGGGCGAGTTCTCACCATCAGACTGTGAATTCTTTATCTCATCAAAGCTAACTACAAATTTACAGAATTGTAGTAAATGCTCGATATTGTTACGTAAAATTAAAAAAAATCTTACCTTTTGAAACCACTAACTGCTCTTTGACATATGTATCATCCTAAAAGTAAACTTCGTAAGCACCTATAATCAACTCAATCGCTTTTTAAAAACTAACACTGATACCTTATTCTCATTTTCCAATTCAGTTTTTTCCGATAGCTTATCTTTTGATTCATATTCCTACATTTATTAAGCATTATGGGCTAAGTATGTCAATTTAAATTAAGCTTCTTCACCTAAAAACTCAAAATTACTCTTACTTGGAGTTTAACGGTTAAATCTTGGATTTCTTTCATTCTAACATTATAATTTTCCGCAAGCTCTTGCAACTCTTTCTGAGTGTTATCGTAGACTTGCTGCAAATTTTTACATTCATTTTCCGCATTATTCAACAATCGCTGTAACATTTTAACAGAAGTAATTTAATATTAGACATGTTAAATGTCACCGATTACGGTAAACTAAAGAAGTTGTTCATCTTATTAACCTCCACGTCTTGCAATTTACGAACGGCTTCCAATTTTTCTTGAAGAACTTTCCTCAGAGACTCCTTTGCGGTAATCTGATATTTATCTTTGTCCTCTTGTAATCGAACGACCTCTTGCCTTAAAGTATCTTCTGCAACGTTCTACACCGCAAATTATTAGAACATGGACGGTCTATACATAATTCCTTCATTATATAAAGAAGACCAGCCAAAAATACACATTCACCTTGGCACATGACTGTAGTTGACTTTCCAAAATTTCAATCCTAGTCAGTAGACGGTCTTCATCAATCATAGCCTAAGTACAAAACAAACAAACGCTTGTATTATAAAATAGAAAAATGTCCTGTATCTTATCTATCTTCAAATTAGTCACAGAATTTCAACTATAACACTCACTGCATGCCATTTTCCTAAAAACTTTAGTTTCACGTTTAAAAGATTAAAAATGGAATATCCAACCCAGCTCTTACATTCCATTGAGCACATTTTTAAACTCTCTCATGAAAATAAAACCAGCTTTTATATTATCCATCAAATTAAATAGTACATACTTTCCAACTGGATTCTGACGTCTCATCAGTATTTGCAAAAAGTTTCTGTAAATTGGCTAACTTTGTTTCAATCATTTGTTCTCGATGCAAGGCGTCCTAAAGAAAATAAAATTAGAAATTTTACTATACAAGGAATTTCAGAACCTCTAATTTGCCTAGATCATATACTTAAAAACAGAAGCATTAACCTGTAAACAATGTGCTAGCTGATATAAATCTGGTGTGGAAATGGTACTTGGACAAGATGGTAACATAACAGTAGAAGGGCTACAAAAAATAGAAAAAGATTTTAACATTCTGAAGGACGCATAGGCTGAAGGATGAACAGAACATTAATATTACCTAGCTTTTGCTTCCTTACTATCAGGAAGATATAATTTGAGTGTTGCCACAATGCAACTATGGGTAACTACAAGCAACAAAAGTCCACATAAATTATTCAACCTATTCCAAAGCATAATTTAATAACACGTGAAGATATCGTACCTTTACCATTCCTCGAATTCTCCATAACATCAACACCGAACTGCACAATGTCACCAGAACAGACTTCATGAGGAAGAGATTCTTCAGAACTTTTACTTAGTCGTTGGTTATTAACAAATGTCCCATTACTGCTTTTCGTATCTTGAAGATAAAACTGCGAAGAGGAGAAATAATACTACTATCAAACTACGTCAATAGTTAAACTGCAAAACAGGAATGCTGAGAATAGCACAAAAATAGAAAGGGTACAGCAACAACTTTCACTACCGCTAATTATAGCCGGCCATCATCTAAATCCAAGTTTCATAATTATAATTTCATTATGCATTCCATAATTTGTCTAACTTCGCATCCAATGGAGTAAATCGTCAAGTTAAAATTGGCGGCTGTTACTGACGAATGTTACTGACGCAAGATTTCCAAATATATTTTATCCCTCTCCATTCATTTATTTTTAAATTGCACCCTTCTTCACAGCATGAAATGGAGATGAAAGTAAGTCTATTGCCCTCGAAAGGTTCAAATGACGATTTTAATTTAGCAGAAGTTTAGTAGCGCGCTCAGCAGGTACAATTAATAGCAGGAATTAATTTCCAATTTCGTCTTCTTTCTAACTCCAACACTGATTTACAAATTCAGCTCCCCAATGCTGTCCGTGTCCCTATTTCTTTAATAAAAAAAGTCTGTGATAATTCATTGCACTACTTTATTTCTTTTCATAGTGCTCCTACTTTTAAATTATCATACTGACATTTAAAAAGTACAATGGGAAGCCCCTTTCGTTCTTTTTTAAATCCAACACAAGGATGAACTCATCCTAGACCAATCCTGTACTCTATGCCCTGTGGACTACACAAAACTCTAAAGTGACAGATGTGGAATCATAACCAGTAACATATCATATTTTTAACACAACAATGCTGAGCTAAAAATAAGATCCTCTTTAAAATCTGGAAAGCTATTTTTACAAGACCGACATACAAACCCTATATAAAGCTTGCCAAGAAGCTTTAGGACATTACTTCGATTCATAACTCTCGGTTAAAGCTTTTCATTTGAATCGAATATATTATTATGGCTAACTCAAGTACTACTAGCCATACACCTATTAGAAACTTAGCTGATTTATATCATGTTAAAATTTCAATGATAAAGATGATAAAGAAATTGCCACATCACTGAACTTAATGTGCCGCATGGTAACAAAGAGTTCAATCAGGCCTGTCAATAATCTGAGACCTATTACAAGCTGCCAAAAATTTCCATAGAATGTGCTGATAATAACTGGTGCTTGAAAATGTTATTATCAAACACGAAAGAAATTTTTATTTGATAAAAACTACAAAAAATACTCAGCAGTTGAACACTATGTCCTGAGTTGTCCATTACCTTCTGACCAGTATTATTAACCTTCCTATTACTGAGAAGGAATGTCAGTTTTTCCAGGACCATAACGGTAATAAGAATGCTCTTACAAACACTCAAGGAAGGGTAGTTAGTTAATTCATAAATATACAATGTTCAAAATGCGTTTCCTTATTATTGTTTGTACCCATGAATAAAATGCTAAAACAATGAGCACATGAATCCCTTTCAAACAATTTGGGACGATATTGCTTCCGTCAACGGAAAAACAGTTACTAGGGCATCATAAACATAGGTATTTATTTTTTACATAAATTCCAATAATTAATCTTACAATAAGCTCATTATTTCCATACTAAATATTCAGCCCTTTGCAGCTTCCAGACTCAGAAGAAACGAAGAACTAGGTCGTCTATTCAGTTAATTAGTAATCTAATAGATATCCCCAACAGCAGAGCCCTTAAGGAAAGGGGGGGAAGTCACAGAATTACTCGGAATTCAGATACGAAGCTGCTAAACAGCTGAAAGGTAAAAAATCAAAATATCTTTTGGAAACCTTTACACATCAACTGCGAAGATTCCTGCATATCCACAACTTAGTAAAAGGCAATTATGCATTCTTACTGTGAAAACATGCAACGCCAACAATATCAAGAAATTATTATCAATCATCAACCGTGCAACCAACCACTATGACAGATTGAGTTGAACGCTACAATACCAACACTGTACGTCAGCTAAATCCTTTATAGGTAAATTTGACGTTTTTCAAAGTTAGCATCTCGATGCCATCCAATCTCTGTAACTCACCTTACCATTTTCATACCAAAGTAGTGCATGATTACGTGAAAGAACTTTGCAGTCGAATATTCCATTGGTAGGTGATGGTCGTAAGCGCGCTACTGACCGGCCCACTTTGACACGCTGATCTAACATAAGTGTCCTCTCTTGAAATGGGTGGGAATTGGGCCGACAAAGCATAAGTGCTTTTGCCGTCATTTTTTTTCGTCTTGATCACGTAACCTTTATCGGTGGTCAAACTTCAAAACGCCTCACCTAAAATTTAAAAACAAAATGTGTGCATTACAATGACGCAATCAACTAATAATCTCGTGAGAGCGCTATAATATACTATTGTACTTAAATATATTATTTTCCACTGCCATTCTTCTAGCTATCGAGTCGTTAGGAAAATTAGCAAGAAAAATCAATGAGGGTTCAATAGGGCGTCACCCTATTTATGAGGTCAAAAAAGAAGCACCGTTCAATCTCACTGAAACATAAGTACATTAGTACATAAGTACACTGAAACACCGTAACATAAGTAATCATAAAACTGCTACATACACACTCGTAACTATATTTTGCTCAACAAACTGATCTCCTCTTACCTAATCTAATGGTAGATAATTCCGAACAAGCAAATCACTAACGGGGCGCCATTGATATGAAAAAGAATTAACACAGTTGTCAAGAACTTCACTTACCATCAAATATTTCCTAAAAAGCTGTTATTTATCGTCATCCTGCAAGATAATACTATCTCTCGAAAGGCAACATCATAGTGGTCAAATTGATAGCAAAACGTCCAACTCAAGTCGCACAATTTTTGTAACCACTTGGCGAGTCACATCTTCCTCCAGAGCTAAAAGTGAGACTAGTTTTACAATATCACAGACAATAGACGGTGGACGCAATTAAGCTTTTCAGTTAATAGGAACAATAAGCGAGTTGAAAATAAACACATTAAATTATCGACGAAATCGAAATCGCGAAACTTAATCAATGGATGCCCGAGCATCCGTGAACAAGAGTGTTAAAATTTACGGAAGCCTCTTTATCACCGCAACAGTTTCTGCACGCATTGAATATTGGGTCTAGTCACGTTTTACGTACGCCTGATTTCTGTAACTTAAGATTTCAATTCTAAATATCTAAGTAATATTGGAGATCTAAGGCCGGCTCGATGCCGGCGACATATTTGAATTTAAATACCGCACTAAAAATGTAAGAGTATTACATTACAATAGTGTTCAATTTCAAGAAAAGCGAACATTGTCGTTGAAAAGTTCTATAAAAAAGTATATACCAGCAAACCTATTGCTTGTTTTGAACTCCGTTAATGGGAATGACACCAACATTTGCCCCGTGACTTGGTCATTAGAGTGGACAAACTCGACATATCAGATTCATCATCAAAAATCCGAGGTCCACACATCTGCCTTTTTCTATATTTTCAAATCATCTTGGTGACTCAGAGGTGGCCTATTGAATTCGTCGGGGCGGATCCAGAGGGGGGAACAATGCAGCAATCGTTCACTCCTGAGTGCCCCAATGAGGCACAACTGATGAGGTGTTTTTGAATTGCTATCCCCAGTCCTATATGGCAGCTATACTCAGTGGCGTCACTAGGAGGTGCAGAGGGTGTGGGCCGCACCGGGTGACTCCACTTGCACCATGAGAAATGGGCTGACACCAAAGCAGAAGAAGCGGCTTTTTCGGGAGAGGGGGGTGACACCATGGTGTCACCGCACCGGGTGACGCCACTGGCTATACTGCCAGTCCAATCTGTAGTTGGCTAAACCACTGACGATAGGGCATTGTCTAAGGGGCAGGAGAGGACCTATTGTAATTGCTAGCTAGATTTATATTAAAGATTCTGAATAATTAAAGATATTCGGTGGGGGGCACTTTTTTTAAGTGCTCCACCCTCGATCCGCCCCTGGAATTCGTGCGTCAGTTTGGCGATGCGTTCGATCCTAGCCGAGGCGCGTGTTTTCTTTCAGACGGGAGAAAGAGGGACCCCCCCCTGAAGACTCCGTTTCGTTGGTGTTTTAGGGCCCTTCAACTACAATGGCCATTAGAGCCCCGTCCACTGCGCAATTCTAATGCAGTCTGCGCAGACACTACGCTTTACAATGATTTTGGGTACAAGTTCTACCCAGTGATCCCGAGCGGTCACTCATGCCAGTACTAGCTGCGGTTCCGTTTCTAAATTTCAGTGATCAGATGAGAGCTGGTGAGTCCAACGCAATAGAACCGTTCACACCCTACCCCCCTCATCGAAGAAGACAGGCTGACGTTAAATACCAAGAGGTTGTGGCATTAGGTCAGTAGCAAGCCATGTAAAATGCTGTCCAACAGTTCGACCTTGCGACCTTGACATCGTACACCGGCAAGTGGCAGCAACTCGTATTGCACAGAACAACAGTGAATTTATTTCAATTTTATATTAAAATAATCAAGGCAGCTTCACAAAGACGATCTTCTAAAAACTTTATAGGGTTCCATTTCTGGATATGTGCCAGACCACACACTCACACCAAAAAAAGACAGTTTACAAAACGGTTTGTCCCAAATTATTTCATGAGGCTAAGATCTAGGTCAGGAAATTGGAGATGATTCAGAGTTTGGAACTGCCATTTTATTAGTACGTAGTTTAATCAGGCCTTGTGGCGTAGAAGAAGGCAACTATGAAAGGCCCTCCAATTTCTCAAATATCGACCTTTGACTCTGTCCTGTAACTCCGCTCTACACTTCATCTCTAACTGACTTGAGACGCCTCAAGCGATCTTTCCGTCGGATAAGTAAAGTAGGGGGCCCAGACTGATAGTAACGATGTCAAATACATGTAAGGGGATCCTTTTATACGGAAAAGAAGCGTGAAGTCGGACAACAATCTCCGAAGAAAATTCTGGCTCCAGGGATTTACAGGGATATAGGAGAATAATGTCCTGCAAGATGCCAAGGAGTCATTCTCCCTGCACACCAAGAGGATACCGACTCGACTCTTGTACTCACGGGAAACACAATGAATTAATACTGAATTACTCCATTATGAAGAGCACAATGATGAGGGTCCCAAACCAGATGAAAGGGAAGTTTTACAGGGTAATGGCTAGGAGTGTTGGGCAGTAAGGAAGAGCCACGTCAATAGAATCCAAGTAGCCAAGATGCGAATGCTGCGGTACATGAGTGGGACGTCAAGAACTAATAGAATTAGGAATGAGTGTATTAGAGGTAGCTTGGGGGGTGGAGGACATCACGGAAAAATTAGGCAGAGTAAATTGAGGTGATATGGACACGTAATGAGAAGGGGGAGGAGGAGGAGTTCGTTAGGTCCGTTACAGGGATGCGAGTTATTGGAAGCACTCGAGGCAGGGGGAGACCGAAGCAGATGTGGAAGTAGGTTGTCCGTAAGGATATGGTAGTGTGTTACGTTAGTATGTTATCGGGTTGGGGAGTAAACCAACCAGCCGTAACAAGCCGAACCCTGTCGAGGTTGCTCGCGGGTGAGGAGGGGATAGGTGAAGGGAATTTAGGAGAGGGGAAATTTAGCAGCACCCAACATTCACTACCAACCACTCATGTTGGTACTAGCTTGGGTTTGTGTTGCTTAACTTCATTGATGTGACGAGAATTTTTTGTTTGTTTGTGTTTTAGGGCCCTTCAACTACAAGGTCATTAGAGCCCCGTCCACAGCATAGTTCTTATGCAGAGACTGCACAGACACTACATTAATGTGACGATTTTTGAGTATCAGCAGTACCCAGTTTTCCTAAGCGGCCACCCATGTCAGTACTAGCTGGGGTTGCGCTGCTTAACTTCAGTGATCATACGAGAACTGGTGTGTCCAACGCTGGTGAGGGATAGGCGAGAGTAGAGGGCTGAAACCCGAAGACCCGATCCTGCCACAGGCGAGATAAGGGCATGACGACGATAATGATGACTCCATTATGAAGAGCACGTATTATGCGAATGACTCCACAGTTCGCACTTTGTCAAGCAGTGTGACTGGCGTTTCGAAGCTTCCGTAACCTAAAGAATTTACAAGAAAATATTATTAGCAGTTCGTGGCTGACGTTCGAAAGTGATTCTCTGTCGTGATTCGCATGCGATATGATCGTTACTTTTTTTAACTTTGCTGCTATAAAAGAGTACCTATGTATATTTTATTCACACTGATATGTTACCTTCAGAATTCAGATTAGAAAAGTGTCACATTACAAAGCACCGCTATGTGACTTTCCAATATCACATCCACTCCTTTATTTAATTAAACCAAACTGTCGCGTCAAACTCTTTCAACACCAATAGTTTTGTATAATTTGTCCTGGTCTAGAGATTGTAATTTCCTGCTCTGTAAGGATGGAGGCGTCGAAGGGGGTTTCTACTCTTCAGTCGTATAAGGAAGGACAACCGGGTTAAGAAGGAGCTGGACTAGCTAAGGAGGCAATTAAACGAGCAATGAAATACTACATAGAGTAATAAGAACAAGAATAGAAAGGGTATTTAAAAGAAAAAAAGAGCATTCGGTTAAATCTTGAGAGCTGGTTAGTCATTTTAATTTAGCATCTATTTATCAACTTTAATGGACACCTACCCCTGACAGGTATAGTAAAAGAAGCATCGCAGTGTGGAATACAGTATTTCATCGCTCTACACACATTTTCTTATACAGGAAGTACTTGGGGTAAACAAACTACAGTATAACGAATTCATCGCTTGGAATATTACAAAAAAAAGGAGCTGAAAATACTCTTATAAAGATAACTACTAAAGTAAGCAGCTGGTACTCAAGTAGACTGCTCATAAGTGGTTAAAAATTCTGAAACGAATATTTCCGTTAACGAGCATTATATATTTTAGTTCTAACTAACGCTTTTGCAATCTTTTAGGTTCACTGTTTACATCTGTCTTCAACCATAAGGCGAGGAGTGGGTCAGCTGTTATCAGGATCAAAATAAGATTATCCAGACGTACTAAAAGTATCAAGATGTACTGCATATGACGAAATTTTGGAGTTAACAAAACAGGGAGACTACAGCCGTTCCTGGAAAAAAAAAATGCATGCAGATCACAATAGCATCAAATCAAAGTGTCAATGTAGCAGAGAATGAAAGTTCAAATATCATAGGGAGCAGCTAATTGCTTGGGCACACCAGTTCTCGTCTGATCACTGAAGTTAAGCAACGCAAGCCCAGTTAGTACTGACATGGGTGGTCGCTCGGGAAAGCTGGGTACTGCTAATACCCAATAATCGTCGCATTAGTGTAGTGTCTGTGCAGTATATGCATTAGAACTATACAGTGGACGGGTCTCTAATGACCTTGTAGTTGACGGGACCTTAAACTCCGACAAAAAAAAAAAATAAAAAAAAAAAGGCACACCAGTTCTCGTATGATCCCTGAAGTGAAGCAACACAACCCCAGCTAGTACTTACATGGATGGCCGCTTGGGAAAACTGGGTGTTGCTAATACACAACAATCGTCGCATTAATGTCTATGCAGTCTCTGCACTAGAACTGTGCAGTGGACGTGGCCCTAATCACCTTGCAGTTGAAGGGCCTTAAAACACAAATGAAAAAACAAACTCAAAAATCATGTTAAGACCTTTCAACTCGCCAGTCCTTGATAATGCAAGAAGATAAGACAGGTTTATTACACGTTATAAGCACAAAACTGCCAAGAAGATCAGTCGCGCCTTCAACTGCATCAAGGCTCGTTCCTTGGTCGCCCTGACGGAGGAGGTGAACAATGACCCGTGGAGCTTAGCATATATCATCATCATCACTCGCTTGTCCCGCCTATGGCGGGGTCGGGTCTGCGGGTTCTAATCCTCCACTCCCGTCTATCCCCAACCAGGGTTTCATCCACCCCACACGCCACCATGTCCCTCTGTACCACCTGCTCCCACGTCCACTTGGGTCTCCCCCTATTCCTGATGCCACCCACCACCTGTTGCCCCATAATATACCGCATGAGCTCCTCTTCCCCCCTTCGCATCACATGCCCATACCACCTCAACCTATATTCTCTCAGCTTCTCCGCAATGTCTCCCACCCCCAAGCTGCCTCTAACATACTCGTTGCGGACTCGGTCAGCACGCGACACCCCACTCATGTAAAGCAGCATTCGCATCTTGGCCACTTGAATTCTCTTCTCGTGGTTCTTCCTCACTGCCCAGCACTCAGATCTATACAGCATGGCGGGCCTAACTAAAGTTTTGAAAACCTTACCTTTCAACTTTATTGGGACTCTGTGGTCACACAGGACACCGCTTGCCTGTCTCCACTTTAGCCATCCTGCATTGATTCTGTTGGTAACATCGGAGTCGATTTCCCCATTACTCTGAATCACCGATCCAAGATACCTAAACTCTTTCACTGCTGGTAGCACCCGTGGAGCTTAGCATACTGAATAGTAATACAGACACGCACATATAATTGGTCAACATCAAAGATGATGAAACCCGGGGTAGGGGGAGACCAAAGCAGACGTAAGAGCGGGTTGTCTGTAAGGATATGGTAGTGTGTGGGGTGGACGGGGACCTGGTGGGAGATAAGCGGGAGTGGACGGCTAAACCCGCAGACCCGACCCTGCCACAGGCGGGATAAGGATATGATGATGATGGAGTGCATTATTACATTTTACAATGATTCCTATGGAAAAAATTGTTTCGCTTAACGAGTGAGATTTGGAGACGACTTATGTTCGTTAAGCGAGGTCCCAAGCAGTGGCGTAGCCACGGGGGGGTTGGGGGTTAACCCCCCCTTGGGCCTCGAATATAACGAAGCGGTATTCACCCTATCGACAGTCATATCCCCCCCCTTCAGAAAATCCTGGCTACGCCACTGGTTCCACGGTGCATAGATTTAGGGCCCTGAGGACACCTTGCAACATGGATGCGGCCATTGCAGGTCACAGCGTGCGTACTCTTTCCCCCAGGCCATCCCCTGAGAACAAAGAAGCCTGCTCCTGCTGATGAGGCAGGGTACGTTCCACGTTTCTCAGTGAAGGATGTAGAGAAAACCGTGACATCCCTGATGGGTAGGAGAACGCCAGGACCTGATGGCATCCCAAGAGAAGTGTTGAAGCCACCCTGTGGTGGAGACCACGCTTCGCCCTGGATATGTACATCACCAGGAGCCTTCCCAGCCGAGTTGAAGAAGGCACACCTTGCTCCCGTCAACTAGGGCAGGGGATACTTAGCACCTGGCCCTTGACACCATCATCAAAACCATGTTGGGGGAGCGTCCCAGGCTCCCGCTAATAACCAGTGAAGCTCTAAAAGCATAACAAAAGGCGTAGCCTGAAGGAATGTGGTTAAACGGACTAGTGTCCAGAAGATAATGGTAGATGTCTTAGTTGGTAGTGTGGCAACGGAAGTCCGAACTCGACGGGCAAACGCATTTCACCTACCCCAAAAACATGGCCTTCCGACCTGAATTTGGGTTGTATTCCATAGGTCAAAACAACTGTTTAGATGACGAATGATACTAATTTAGATTAATTCGTTTAATTTCTTCAACTAGGCATTCAACGGCGATGTTGCGACATGTTAATCTCACTAGTGTACGTGTTATCAGGGTCTAAAAGAGTGAATTGATCATTGGTTTATCAGAAGGGGCGCTTGAAAGCCCTCGCCCTAACCCAATACTAACTGCAGACCCTCCCAAAGTCACTCACTTGTGAAGCAAACAAAATCATCACTGATTGGGAGTCAGGAGATATAGAAGAAGATAATACTTATTGTTAGTTTATAAGCAGTAATTATATTTTCAACCGTTTGAACCACTTACCAAAATAACAAGGCGGAAGTCGAAAATGATAGCAATTGTCAGTCCTTTGTATAATATCTATAAAGTGGTATCACCCCAAACTGTAGGTTGACAGGGTTAATTTGCAGCGATTTCTTCTTACTCATCATCTGCTGCACAAAATTAATGACTTTCGTTTTTCTTTTTTTTTTCCTAGTGACAGATCCAGGGGGAGCATTTCAAGAAAAAGGTGCGCCCTAAGTATTTTTAAATATTCAGAATCTCTTGGTATAAATCAAGCTAGCAATTGCAATAGGTCCTCTACTGCCCCTTGGACAATGTCCTATCTTCAGTGATTTAGCCAACTGTAGATTGGATTGCAACTGTTGGACTGGCAGTATAGAAATGGGATAGCAATGCAAAAATGCCTCATCAGTTGCAAAGTTGAATCATGCATCAGTTGAACCATGCGCCCCATTGAGGCACTGAGGGGTGGGCAATTGCTGCATTGCTCCCCCCCTGCCTTTTCGTAATTAGATGATGCCAACTTAATGTCGACTCCACCTAGAATAGCATGTAATGTATACAGTACTGTACAAATTTCTGACAGAATCTTTATCTCAGAATATTAACTATTAAGTCTTTTCCGTCAGCTTTGGCAGCTCAATGGGTTACGCAATTGACTTTGAAGCACATGGTGAGCAAGTTCGATCCTGGCTTAGGCAGGATGGTCCTTCATCAACTGAGAAGTAAGCCTGTAGTTCTGCGTGTCGTGCACATAACAGCAGACATAGCAACACCTCTACTGAGGAATTTATAGGCCGACAAAATGATGAAGTGGAAAAAAATTCCCTTTTCTTCACAAAAGGAGGTAAATAAATAATTCTCTGCCTTACTGTTTTTTCAATTTCCTGTTAATATGGTCATCACCCGACTCGGTGGCTTAGTAGGTAGCCCGCTCAGTAACTGTTTCAGTAGTTCTAGGTTCGATACTGGACCGTAGTGGGTTGGCTTCTTTCGGGCGGGGACGAATCACCGAGTATGCCTTCCTTCCGATGAGAAGTCAAACCAAGGTCCCGTGCGGTGTACGATGGCATTTGCAATTAAAAGAACCCTCCCTACTATGCAACGTCGCGTCGTGTAGATGAGGCAAAATTCACAGGTGTAGGAGCTCGCCCCCTGGCGTCGGTGGAATTCCCCAATGAACAGTAGACCGACGATAAATAAGCATAGGGGTTGCAACTTTGGTCGGCAGCCGGCTGCGGAAAAACAATGTCCAATAGATCGCCCTTGTGTCCATTCAGAGGGACAAGATGGGTACCCGACCCTGCTATCGGCGGGAAAAGGGTTAGAAGTTGCTTTTGTCTGTTAATATGTTTATCGTTTGGAATTGGGAACGTGGAGATAATTTGAATCATCTGTAAACAGTAGTGAAAATCAAATAACTGCAAACTGATTAAACATATACGGCACTTATAAATGAGTTAATTAAATGTAGTAGTAAAATTAACTTCATTTCCGTTGCCGCAATGATCTATGAGCTTCCAGAACTACGGTGCGCGATGTTTGTGTCTTTAGTAAATGCAAATACAACCTTCAAGGCGATAGATACACTGTAGTTCCATTAGATTTTAAAAAGGTACTGTATGTTGAACATGCTTGTAAACGTAATACACCTGCGCCAAGGACGGCCTAACTTTTTGGGAATTTTTGACGACCTACATTCATATTGCTCACGACTAGTTGTTCAGAATAATGTTCATAAATGCGGGCAATTGCGTTTCTTTTTATTGAATACAGTGGACCTTCTAAGAAGTGGCAGACAGTTGGTGACCAACACCGTGGGAAGATGGCGTGAGCTACAGGGAATCTTTAAGATTTGCACCAATAACTTGCGGCAAATGGACAGGGATTTCAGAAAGTACAGTATCAAATGAGACGTAATTCTTGTGGGGCACATAGGTCATGTCTGCCCTGTGAAAACGTCCGGTTTATATATATGTTCTGCGGTCCGGTTATTAATGCCCAAATGGTGACTGAAAGAATGGACCACTAGACAGAAATTCATCATCATACCTTTATCCCTCTTATGGCAGGGTAGGCATCATATCCCTCTAAATCCCAGCATTCCCCTAGTTATTTCCAACCGGTGGTAAAACAACCCCTAACCCTTTTCACCCTTCTGGCAAGGTCGGGTACCCGTCTTCTACCTCTTAATGGTCACAAGAGTGGTATATTGGATGGTGCTTTTCCGCAGTCGGTTGCCGACCAAAGCTGTAACCTCTATGCTTATTTATCGTCGGTCTGGTGTTCGTTACGGAATTCCACCGACCCCAGGGGGCGAGCTCCTACACCTGGAAATTTTGCTACACCTGCCCTTTGCATAGTTAAGAGGGTTGTTTGACGTGCAAATGCCATCGTCACCACACGGAACCTCGGTTTTACTTCTGATCCGAAGGACGGTGCACTCGTGGCTTCTCTCTCGCCCGAAAAAAAGAGCCAACGCAACTCGGTCCCGTATCGAATCTAGAACCATTGACGCAGTTACCGAGCACGCTATCATTCCACCTCCGGTATCCAAAAAAATTGCAGTATTTTAAGTTTGATTGCACTTAATTTTAGGTTCGGCCCATTCTCGTTTGATGCACATGTACTTTAGCTTGTAGTTGGGCCAACTCATTAATTTTCCGGACTGAACAAGTAACTCTTTCCCTGGGTCTGTCCCGTTCTCCTTAGCACCCAGAATGTCGGCAGTCATCCGGGACAGCGAGTGACAAAGATTGATAACAATAATGATATTAACAGCCTAAAGTATTAGTCGACAAAATATTGATTTTACAACATGTATCCACTTTTTTTAAAATAGCAACGTATTCTCCAAAGATGCTAAGGGTTTATATACACTGCTCGATATATTTATCTAAAATTTGTGTATATGGAAGTCTTTTCCAAGAATTCTGCCCATTTTTTGTAAAGAAATATGACCGTGTATCACAATATGGAAGTACAATGAAGATCAAATAAAGGCAGAATCATCACTCACATGAGTAGAGTTCCATCAAGTAAATAACTTGTTTACAACCCCATATCCAGTCTTAAGAGTTAAAAATCACCTACCATGCAGACATCCAATTGGAATTGTAGATAGTAGGCCTACAAGAAACATGGCCTTAAAAAGTGGACTTGACTGTCAAAAGCGTAAAGACCACATTTTCAGATAATAGATGGCGTTAAAAGTATTTAGTGAATAGTTCCGTTGTCCACTCCTTGGACAACGTTGGGCCTGCAAGTTCTAACCATGCACTTCCGTCCGCTCTCTACAAATCACCAGTCCATCCCACACTCATTTTCCACTGAATGTTTTGAATCGCTTCTTTTGAATATCCTATACCAGTCCAGGGGTGGCCAACTTTTGCTTACGTAAGATCTACTTTTTATCTTAAAAAAGTGTCGCGATCGATTTGTTGTCCACCTCGGTCCAGTATCGAACCTAAAACCACTGAGCTACTACGTCACCGAGGCGGGTCCTAAGTCAACACATCGGAGTGATCGACCAAAATTGGTTTAGCGATCAATTTGATGGCCACCCCTGTCCTACACTCCGCTTTCTAAATATATCACCATAATGAAGCTGGCAACTCATCTTCCTCCATCCATGGGGCAAACCAACTGGTGGCACCTCTCTGCAATAACTTCCACTCCTAAATTCAGTATTCACTGATAAAAATTTACTTGAAACACATACCCAGAGATACCATGTATGACTCATGAGTCCATGGTTACGGAGTCGATCCGAGCAGGGAGCGACTATATTGCGTTGGACACACCAGTTCTCCTCTGATCATGGGCACTAGCATGGGTGACCTCTTGGGAGTAATGGGTACTACAAGTATCCAAAATCTTCACAGCGTAGTGTCTGTCCAGACTGCATTAGAGCCACGCAGTGGACGGAGCTCTAATGACCGTTGTAAGTTAGTTGAAGGGTCCTAAGACACCAACGAAACAAAATCGATCCGGGCTGAGGCAAGATACTTCTTCAGGACAGGGAAGCTCTAAATGCGCCTTCTGTTGGATGTAAAGCCAATGCCTTGTATAGTGTGCACGATGCAATCTGCATACAAAACAACTCTATGCTGATATGAGTGTAAATTGGTAAAATTCCCATGTGTTCGAGCTGTCGGTGAATTACCTTTAGTAGTAGGTAGACCGATTTTAAAATAACAAACCAAACCATACACACCTCTGCTACCCAAAATCTACACCCTTTAACTCCACGGGCCTTGCTCATCACAAAGTACCTCATTTGCCTACCTCCAGTTCTCTCATCCTACGATGAGAAGTGCTAAGTGTTATGGGAATATAAGAAACTATTGTAATTTTTTTCTGAAACCCGTTTTACAGAGAAGTGAAATTGTTTAAAATACTTTTATAGGTCTAAGACAGCTCTAAAAAGTTTATCCATGTCTTTTTTTTCGCAAAAGGCCTTTATTTTTCAATGTCCTAACATGACGCCAAACTATTGATTTTTGACTAGGTGTAGTTGTTAAAAATGTAGCCAAACACTTGATAAACAGACTAGACGTGTTATTATCAAAAGGTGACTTCGGTTTACCACTTTTAGACAGCGATTTACTTGTTATTACGTATTTGTGCCCCCCCCCTCATATAATGCAGTATTATCTTTAGTGTTTTAGAGCCCTTCAACTACAGGGTCATTAGAACCCCGTCCACTGCGTAGTTCTAATGCAAAGACTGCACAGACACTACGCTAATGCAACGATTTTTGGGTATTAGCGGTACCCAGTTTTCCTAAGCGGCCACCCATGTTAGTACTAGCTGAGGTTGCGTTGCACCTGGGGCAGGGTGCTTCCAACCACGCAGACGTGGGACTAGGTTGTTCGTAAGGTTATGGTAGTGTTTGGGGTGGACGGAGACCTGATGGGAGATAGGTGGGAGTAAAGGGCTGGGACCTGCAGACCCAACCCTGTCACAGGCGGGATAAGGGTATGCGAGGATGCTGATGTATACAGGGTGAGTTTGAATTGTGTGTAACAACAATGGAATGTAACAAAATAAGCATTTTTTACAATGAAATGTAGGGCCCAAAGTGTATGGTTAAAAACTATTTGGACATTTCCAGAACTGCAATCCTGGCAACCACGTCCTCTGCAGTCAACAGGTTGTGGTACATGTGGCTCTTTATGTGTCCCCCATAAGAACAAATCGTGAGCTCACGAAATAATCACGGCTGTATTGCGCTGAACACACCAGTTCTCGTCTGACCACTTGGAAATACTGGGTACTGCTAATACCCAAATCATCGTAACAGCGTAGTGCCTGTGCAGACTCTGCACTAGAACAACGCAGTGGACTGGGCTCTAATGACCATTGCAGTTGAAGGGCCCTAAAATGCTAACGAAACGAAATCAAGCACGCTGAGCCACCAAGACAGACTGAACATTATCACACGGCAAACCTACTTCCTCCTTTCCCGTGAGCAGCCTCCTAAGGGTTCAGCCTGTTATGGCTGCTTGGCTTATTCCCCAACCCGCTCGTGTAACAACAATTAAAAACTCTTTTCCTGCCTACAGCGGGATTGGATACCCAATTTTGTCCCATTAGGACACATGGGCAATGTATTGGACGGTATTCTTACACAGGCGGCTGCCAACCTAATGCTGCAACCCCTGTGGTTATTCATCGTGGTGTATTTCTCTTCATTAGGACACTCTTCCTTCCACCTACATCAGGAGGTGAGCTCCTGCGCCTGGAAATTTTGCCGATCTACACGTTGCATAGTGGAATGGGTTCTTTTAAGAGAAAGGGACACACATTACATGGGGGGAGGGCCACAGCTTACCCTGCCATCCGACGGACGGTGCACTGTAGGCCACTCTCTCTTTCTCGTCCTAAATCATCTTGATCCAGTATGGAACCTACCACTAGCGTAACAAACGAGCACGCAATGTCCTACTGGTGCAACACGCCCAAAACGCTCATAAATCTAAAGCGGATAAAATGATTAAAAATAGATTCGTATAGAAAAGTTTCATCGTTAATTTTATGTACCATGTGTCAAAATCACGTCTATAAAAATATAGGGTGTAATTTATCTCTGCCCATTTCGATTACATACAAGGGCACCTAATAAAAAAAAATCTTTATTCACCTTATAAGACTGTCAGCGTTTCCATTTTGGTGATAATCAGGCTGCTAGTCTCCTCTCCTTATGTTTGTTTATTTCTCGGATTAGGTTTTTATATTCTCAAGGGCCTCTCTCTCCTTCCATCAGTACACAAAAGGACCCCATAATGAGAAACCTTTCGCTGGAGTCTCTTTACTTGAATGTGCTGCTGAGATCTATTAAGTTATTATTCTTGTATCACTTCCGTTATCTTATTGCATCTTCTCTTACAACGTCAATTAATCAATGACACCTCTTACAGTCCATAACTAATGTTGAGTCAGGTCTTACCTCAGGAAAAGTTGATGACGTCAACCAGGTATTACTTTACTCAAACTCCGCATCTTACATCCACATCTGCGAATTAATTTAGCACATAATTAACACGATAATGTTTTTACACTTAAACAATCATTGTTGTCATAAATCCTAACAATTTTCCGTTTATGGCAGGGCCGGGTACGTATTGGTTCCATTATAACTAGGAACTCATAGGCAATCTATTGGACGGTATAATTAGGCAGCTGGCAAAATGCTGCAACCCCTAAGCTTATTTATCGTCAACTTATTTGTTTCCGTTGAGGCAGTGGTCAAGCCTCTCCGTCATCGAGGTGGGGTTCCAAATGTGCTTATCAAGAGATAAGTTAAAGTCGTGGGACCCTATATTTCTTACAATATCACCTGGATTTCGTGACTTCTTATTCCCTCAGGTGGCAGAGATCTCAAATTAGACGACAGAGAGAAACGGACAGGGCAGAAAAACAATTTGATGCACAAATCTTCTAGAATATGATTATTTATTATTTTTGTATATCCATAGTTTGTGTTTTAGGGCCCTTCAGCTACAAGGTCATTAGAGCCCCGTCCAGACTGCAGTTCTTATGCAGCGACTGCACAGACACTACACTAATGCGCCGATTATTGGGTATTAGCAGCACCCAGTTTTCCCAAGCAGCCACCCAAGTCAGTACTAGCTGGGGTTGCGTTGTGTATATCCATAGGGTTAGAGGCTAATTCACAGGAAGTGAAGAGTTTAAATGAGATCCAACATCACAGTTCTATGGGGTTTCGAGTTCCTACAGATAATGACTCACCTGTTTTGTGCAAGTGGGGAAATTTTATTTTAGATAGAAGACTGAGGGCAAATGGGTTAGACCGGCATCCCTCCACAGACAACCCGTCCACTATTCTTGCGGGTTCCAGACGTCAGAGCTGTCTTATCAAGCAAAGGGGCTAATTTTAGATGAGGGAATCTGGAATGCACTTTGTCCCCACTGGGGACCCATGTACAGTGAGGTTATGGTAGTGGAGTGGAGAGCAAGAACCCGCAGACGGATAAGGGTGCAATGATAGAAGAAGCAAGGGTATTTCAAGCCATGGGAGGAACTCCCAATATTACTAATCCTGCCTTATCGCAAAATGTCTAATTCCGGATTTTAAGGCCCATGTCTCACCAAACCGATGTCACTTTATACTGCGGCGCATGTGCCTCCATTTGTAATGTCTACTGCTAAGTATACCTGTCTAAGCTCGCGAAATACCATTAGGACTTCTGCTAAAGTGGCCATCAGTCTAAGATGACCATTGTGCAGTGAGTGGTCACTTTAATAAGATTTGCTTTGCTGTATTAGTGCTGCATCTTCTGTATTTTCCGTCATAGGTGGAACAGGACAATAAATAAGAGCTAGAATGTTATTGGATTCTTGTCACTTTAATTTTATAACGTCACTGTGCACAATCAGGGTTAATTCTTTTTTAAACGTAGGTTTTAATTTCACCCTTGTTACATGTCACACAAACCAATTTCATAGTAAATTGATTCGAATTCCTGACGTTAATTGTAGTTTTATAAAAAAAAGTAGATTCAATATGTCTACTGGGGAATGTGGGTGCTGTTGTCATTCATTTTGAGGCAGGGTTCTCGGCCAGTTTTGCGCAGTAGGCAACATAAGTACACGGAAAAATGCTAAGTCAACTCGTATCGGATGATTATCTATAAAGAGGGACGGATCCAGGGGGGGGGGGAGCAATTGCTGCATTGCTCCCATGAACTTATTACATGGAGTCATTTTTTTGTTTCGTTGGCGTTTTAGGGGCCCTTCAACTACAAGGTCATTAGAGCCCCGTCAACTGCAGAGCTCTAGTGCAGAGACTGCAAGGACACTACACTAATGCGACGATTACTGAATATTAGCAGTGCCCTGGTTTCCTAAGTGGCCACCTATGTTAGTACTAGCTGGGCTTGCGTTGCTTAACTTCAGTGATCAGACGAGAACTGGTGTGTCCAACGCAATAAGTCGCTCTACATGAAGTCAGAAAAAGAAGATGAAATAGGGAGACAGAAGTGAATACTGACAGAATGACAACAGGATTTGTTTCGTTGGTGTTTTAGGGCCCTTCAATTACAATGGTCATTACAGCCCCGTCCACTGCGTAGTTCTAGTGCGGAGTCTGCACAGACTACGCTGTTACGGCGATTTTTGGGTATTAGCAGTGCCCAGTGTTCAGACGAGAACTGGTGTGTCCAACGCAATGCAGCCACTCCCATGACAACACGCTGGGTCCTAAAACACAAACCAACCAACCAAGAAAATTATATAGCTATGAATTCACATTAGCAGGATAGAACCTGTGGTGTAACCGCTGAGTCAAATTACATCTTCCATAACTGGGCTTACCTTGATATTCCTTTAGATGAATGTCCAAAGACGACAGGTAATTAATTACATACATACCTCGCTAATGTGACATACAAAAATAGTTCTGAATGCAGTTAGTTAATGGCACCTAAAACTCTCAATTCCAAATATAAAATAAGCTAATTAAAACACGTAGGCAAATTATAAATGGACTCTTGTTCTCACTGTAGGATGATTAGGTGGCTGCAAATATGACGTCCCATCCGGTTAAAATCTTCTGAAACACTTTGATTCAAATCTAGCCTGGATATCACGAAAAACTTTTTAAAATAATGCAATACACAAATCAACATTTTTATGTACAATAATGCAATGCAATAAATAAACATTTAAAATTAATTTAAAAATACTTGTACAGTTTTAAACATAAAATTTCAAACTTACTCATCCCAAACTTTAGATTGCCTTTGGAAATTCTTGTAGTTTATAAATTCAGGTGAGAGAACGACACCTCAAAATTAGAGCAGACAGATGACGTATTACCGTAATTATTCTAATAAACGGCGCTCTCCAATAACCGGCGCGCCGTTTATTTCAAAACTGTCTGGAAGTGATCGTGCAAGTTAACTTGAATTTTTTTAATGATTAACCCTTTAATGCTACACAGAGGTACTGGTATCATCATAATCACACCCTTATCCAGCCTGTGGCAGGGTTGGGTCCGTGGGTCCAGTGAACATGCTATGACTGGGAACACCCAAGCCAGTCGTCTGGAACCCGCAGGAATATTGGCCGGCCTACCACACTGTTCCAACACCACATTTTACAAGCAAAATAAACATTTTGGCAGGTAAATTAATGCTTTGTCAGTTTTACTATTGCATGGTGTCTGACCTATTGCACAACAGCTATACTGCAATAAGGAATCAGGCTTATGCCTGAACAGAGGTACTGGTGTACCCCAGGGTTTTTCTTCCTCCTCTCTGTTCTGTGGGTGACCCTGGTGCAATGCGATTCACAGTATTTTCACATGATAGGTTGAACTTCCTAATAAGTCACAGTCGTGTAAACTAAGCTTCAGTGCAGATATTGTTGAAAGAAAAGTTTCAAAGAGAAAGTATTCTTTAGCATTTAAATTGTTGGCAATTTCTGCAGTTGAGAATGAGTCGTCCTGTCTGCAGTCGTCCTGTGGCTAAACCTCTACAGTTATCTAAATCTAGGGTAAGGATTTAAATTTTAAATGAACCATTGATTATTTTTCTGAATTTCATTTTGCCAATAAATTCAGATACGAGAGTGGCATCAGCAAAAATCAAAATTAATGAAATCAACTTGTCCGGCTAAAAGTTTCCATTTATAAATTGACAAAAATAATAAACGGCGCGCCGTTTATTAGAATAATTACGGTAATTCAATTTAGCTTTGAAACATCTGATATGAATGGAGGTGCGCAGTAAGAAAATTATTAATTATTTTACAGTAAATTCGACTCAGAGCCGGCCTTGAGGCGGGTAGTACCGTCAGGGCAATTTTAACTTCTGTAGAATATAATTTTTAATAAGATACTGACAGAACTTCAATTTTTGATGCTCTGTGCTATGCCTTACCCGGGACGGTAGACGAGTGGGCCTCCCATTTCGTAAGGCCGGCGCGGATTCTACTTGACTATCATTCTTCAAATATTGTCTGGATTAGTTTCGTGGGTTGGGGAGTAAGCCAGGCAGCCATAACAGGACGAACCCTTAGGAGGCTGCCCGCGGGAGATGAGGAGATAGGTGAAAGGATGAAGGAGAGGGTTAATTTGCAGCACCCAACGTTCTTTACCAACCACCTTTGTTGGTATTGACGTGGGCTTGCGCTGCTTAACTTCAGCGATCTCACGGGAACTGGTGTGTCCAACGCAACTTGGCTGCCCATCATCGATTTTTTTTTCGAAATTGTGGAACTCTATTGGTTGAATTTGCATCAACATCATTATATTATACGCAAGAATCTGATTCGACAGAAAAGGATCATAACTAGGGGAAATACGGGATTATTTCCTCAGCCCACCGGGGAAAGTCCGTTACATGTCATAAGTCAGTCCAACCTTTCCTACACAAACTGTACATGAAATATTAATAAATGTTCTGTTTAGATTTCACTCTCCACCCTGAAGCTGTTACATATGTAGGAATCAATTATGCAACCGAGTGCTTCCGGTCAAAAGCAAATTGGATAAGTGGGTAGTGAACATAAAAGGATTGAAAGCACCATTTTGACAGAATAGCTTCAAGGAGAGGGCAAAATTACGAGACAATGTTCAGAGAGGGGGGGGAAGTAATGTTCCAGGAACCAGATCAATTTCTGTGTCCGAAGGCGGTTTTATCGATCCTACGGTAAGGGGACAAGTGCCCAGCTTGCCATTCTCTGTGGAAGCCCATAGACTCTCTTAATCAACATTTTTTTAATGTTATTAACCTTGAGAAACTCTTGACATGACTTCTAGGCTTCTGGAAATCTTTGGATCTCAAATACAGGTTGCGAAAACTACGGTCCGTAAATTTGAAAGAAACTTGTGTTGTTAAAAGTGTTTTCAACTGTTGGATAGTTATGAGATACAACGGTAAGTCAGGAGAGGGAGACATTTTGGAAAATATGACAGTGAACTGAGGTTATCTGAGAATGTCATGAGAAGAAAGGAGGAGAGGAGGAGGAGTTGGTTAGATCCCCATTAGGGGATGTAGATTATAGGCAGCAGAAGAAGTAGATCAGAGCACAGCCCAGAGAGTTTCCTAACGGGGCATGGCATTCTGTGGGGTGGAAGAGTACATCGTAGGAAAAAGAAAGGAACGGTGAACCGGAACACCTACTGCAAGTCCGAATCCGTAGGCGAAATAAGGGGCCACAAAACTTAAAAATATTTAACATCTGGCCCTTTCCAGAAAAAAAAATTGTTCACGGCCGATGTGCTTGGTCACGCCTTATCACTACGAGTACTGTAATCGCACCGTGCGCGTATGTATCCAGGAGAGCCTTTGAACCACCCTTCTGCAGTAACCTTAGGTTAGGAAACTGTTCTAAGTTAAAGGTACGAAATAACAGATTTTCTGGTGACATACCGTGTTTCCCTGAAAATAAGACCTACCAAGATTTTGCAAGATGTGCTTATAATAAGCCCTACCCCGAAAATAAGCCCTACGAGAGCCCTAAGGCAAAGAGCACATCCCTTTTCGTTTCCTGCATCTGATAGGGTGATTTCATTAAAGAGAGTGGTGAGTATAGAGCAGCGATTCTCAACCACTGTGCCGCAAGATTGAAGAAATGTGCCGCCACTGGGAATAGTCATTCGTAAGTAACGTCAGACAAGTCGTTTAATCAGTTCTGCCTTCCTAGGAGGGACTGGCTGAAGCAATGAGCATGAATATTACTGTTCTTACTACTCGCTAAAAAGCATAGGGCTAGGTTACAAGTAGCAGGGGAGGGTACCCATCTTGTCTCTCTGAGTGGACACAAGGGCGATGTATTGCACAGTGTTTTCCCTCACCCGGTTGCCGACCAAAGCTGCAACCCCTATCCTTTTTATCGTCTTTCTACTGTTCGTTGGGACCCAGGGGGCGAGGTCCTACACCTGGAAATTTTGCTTCCGCTACCCGTTCCATAATAGAGAGGGTTCTATCACGTGCAGATGTCATTTTACTTCTCATCTGAAAGAAGGTGCACTCGGGGTTTCTCTCTCGCCCGAAAAAGCCGACCCTTTGACTTTAAAAAAAAAAGATAATATTATAGAAAAGAATAAGACATTCCCCGAAAATAAGCCCTAGTGCTCATTTCGGCACCAAAATTGAAATAAGACAGTGGCTTATTATCGGGGAAACACGGTAGATACCTAAAATTCGAAAAACAGACAAACCTCTCATCTACGGACCCCCCGCCCCCATCAACGGATTTCGAATGCAATTGACTCGGAGGAAGAGGTTGGTAGTGAAACCAAAAATGTCTCATGTACGAGATTCCATTCGTTTGTGTCTTAGGGCCCGTCAATTACAAGGTCATTAGGCCGCTCGCACACACAGCCACTTGCAGCAGCCACTAACGGTGACCACTAGTCGCTGTACACGGCCACGGTGGCTGCCACAGGCGGCAGCAACGTGATCTCGCGCTTGCAGTAATAGGAAAAACGCCGCCACCGGCAACAAATAGCGAGATACAGCCACTGCCGCAGCTCATGGCTCAGTAGCGCTACTGCAAACACCGAGTCTGCGCTGAGCCTATTTGATTTCAATTAGAAACGCAGTCTGCAACGTGTGGTCACCACTAGTAGCCGCCACAAGTGGCTGTGTGTGCGAACGGCCTTAGAGTCCCGACCACTGTGTAGTTCTAATGCAGACTGCACAGACACTAAACCAATGCGACGATTTTTGGGCATTAGCGGTACCACGAGAACTGGTGTGTCCAACGCAAGTTGCCGCTCACGCCGAGACATTGATCACGTTGGGTTAACGTTGTATTCATTAGAGAGCTTGAGTGATCCGTTATAGAACAACGTGTGTTACACAACATAAAAACACAGTAGAACGTATGGTTCTGTGAAAAAAACAGTTTGAGTGATCTGGAACCACACGTTATCTTTAACGTCCTGCCCTCTATTGGTTGGAACGTGAAACTTGGTTCCTTTCGAAGTAATTTTAGAATTTTTTTATATTTTGAATGGGTCCGCCATTTTATTGTAACGTTCGTTTAAACCTACGTAGAACGTATGATTACTTCAGCATACGCTCAAACACACGTTTCTAACTTTACTTTGGAATGTTGCACATGCGCAGTAAGATATTCGTCTGCTTTGCGTAACATGCGTTGTTCGAAAACGGATCACTCAAGCTCTCTATTTTTAAGCCCAAACGCATCCCAACCGTCGTTCCAACACTTGGCCAGAGCATCCCAAGCACCAGGGCTGAACAAATACGTGCCTGTAGTAGCCAACGGCAGTGCTCAACTACTAGTACACAACTACTACTAGTTACTATAGTGGCTTTATAACTCAAAAAATCCGTTCCCATCTGCGGACAATCGGCTTTAACGGACCACCCGTCCCCCTATTAGTTCGTAGATGAGAGGTTTGTCTGTACTAGATAAAATATATATAAGGACGTGCGAATTAAGTTTACTGGGAGATTACTGCTCTAAATACACCTAATTCGGAACGTGAGCACAGCTGAAGTACAATGGAATATTGCGATCAATAATAAGTTTGAAAACTTATAATGTGATTGGTTTTCAAACTTCACATTTGAAATTCAATTACAATATTCTTCTGTAAGGGGATACAAAATATCATTAAGCAAATATAAAAGCAAAAATGAAATTGATTCCAGCTACAGATATATAGTCCCTATCTATTATAACCTTTATGAATAAAATTAGGGCCCATTTTCACAACATATTGTATTTACATGAAAACTGACTTAGTAACATTTCAAGCATGCACTTTCTTATATTTACAAGTTATAATTAGGACAGAGTGAGATGGGAATGGAAAGGGTTGGGCCAATAGGATATAATCTAATCACAAATATACAAACCACGAGTCGATTTCTTTGTGTGCTTTTATAAAGAAGATGAATAAATTAACTTGCTATTCAAAGTTGAACACTTTTCTTTAAGTGTAAAATCTCCTGAAATAGACTTGAGCTTTGTCATCTCATGTATTGTCTGTGCAGTCTTTAGCACTATTAAAACTTACGAGAAAAAAGTTCATGGCCGACAAATTACTGCAAACATCCTCTCCATCAGCCAATTCATTATTTCGTGCCATCATCTTCACTGGGCAAATCCAAATTATTTCCGCCATCATGATCCGAATCTTCATCGGTTTCATCGTCCTCATCGTCATCTTCTGTCTCTTCATCGCCATCACCCTCATTGGGATCGTCTCCATCATCATCGTCTTCATAACCATCTGAATAGTTATCATTGTCACTATAATTCTGCTCACCATTGTCGTCTGGCTCACCGACATCACTGGCTTTGTCGTCTTCAACATCCAAAAGAGAGACCCTACTCACGGAAAGGGTTAACGTCTCATCTGCCAAAATAAAATGAGAAATATATTTTCTATATCAAGTACAGACAAAGAAAATTCAGCCACGATAAGAGATGTTACAATAAAGTTGTTGCAGTTCTGAATTACAGCAGGCAGAAGCGGTGCTTCATGAACCCCTTTTGGCATGCAGTAGAATAGACAGAATAAAATGAAGGTAGCAGAAATAAGTACCCTGTACATGTGTGGGGAGTAACAAGGGTAGATACCGTTAGAAATGAATATATTTGGGACAGTTTAAGAGCGGAAAATATTGCCAAGAAAATGATAGAGCACGTCATTAGATGACAGGAAGTGACGTTTGGCTATGCAAGGCAAAGGTAGGGTAACCATGAGGAAAGCCCAACACTCTGTTCCATACAGCAGGGATGTCAAAGTGGCGGCCCTACAAGCCTAGAGTTGCGGCCCTCACAACCGATATCATGTAGTATATATATGCAGTTGGCTACTCAAAGGCGTAATGAGAGGGTGACAGTTGCCCCCGGCATAGTTGGAATGGGGTGCCATGTGCCATATTTTGATTAAAACTATTGTTAATTAAATACCATTTCTACAATTGTCTTGGTACTTTTAAAAACAAATTTTCAAAATAAAAAAAGGTCAACACTGCATGACCCTCCTGACAATGCACGTGTTACGATGTGGCCCTCGGGGTGCCATGAGTTTGACATGCCTGCCATACAGCATCGGTAGCCTAACCACTGCCCTGTAAAACTTCCTTTTCAACTTAATTGGGACCCTCCTATCACACAGGACTCCACAGGCGCCGGCTGATAACCAATCAATGAGCACTCATTGCAACTAACTTTAATACAATTTTATCCTCATGAAGGCCTACGTGAAGATAGGCATGGGCCTGACTCCTGTTGCATCGTAGTTATTGTGAAAAAGGTCAGACACCACGCAATATTATAACCAACAAAGCATTAATTTACTTGCCAAAAATTTCTATTTTGGTTGTGTAATGCGGTGTTGGAACAGTGGAGTAGGCCGGCATCCCCCCACAGACAATTCAGCCAATATTTCCTGCTGGCTCCAGACGCCCGGCTGGGGTGTCCCCAGTCAGAGCATGTTCATTGGACCAGCAGACCCGACCCTGCCACAGGCGGAATAAGGATATGATGATGAAGGCCTACATGAAGATGTATTTTTTTTTTTAAACCAAAATGTCGCCTCTAGGAAATACTGAAATTTCTGCTTAATGAACAACACAACGCTCATTAGCTATTCAGGATTGTCACGTCAATATGATTTTTTTTTATAATTTACATCCACTGCGCCAAAAATGCTTCATAACGGTTTGATAAATTACTTTTCGTATAACAATCACAGCTACACGAAAACTTATTTATATACGGATGCTTCAGGTGAGCAATTTTGAAACTTGACTGAGGAAAATTAATCACCACTAACAGTGTAGATGAATTATGAAATTAATAAATCAAAAAAAAGTTCCCATCAATTTTTCAAGGCATTCCACACACAAATGATTTTCATATCATGCGACGAAATACGTTGCATCAAGTAACTATTGGGTTGTGAGAATAGAAAACCCAAAATAGTAAGGAGCGGCTTATAGCGTTGGACACACCAGTTCTCGCCCGATTAATGAAATTAAGCAAGGCAACCCCAGCTAGTACTAAGTGGGTACTGCTAATACCCAATATTGTCGCATTAGTGTAGTGTCTGTGCAGTCTCTGCACTGAAACTATGCAGTGGACGGAGCTCTAATGACCTTGTAGTTGAAGGGCCCTAAAATACCAACGAAATAAAAAAATAGTAGCTCAGAATAACAAAAATAATGGTGGCATTTCATTCTTCAATCAAAAGAAGCAGAAGGACCACCAAACTTGGGTTATTTCAAAATACAGCTCGCGAGGTTGCTCTCATATTCCTCTTTCCAAAAGGAAACCTTCGTTCTGGTAATCGGTTGGGTTTGATTATTTAACGTCGGCCTACCTCCTTTTGAAGGTGATTTACCGACGACTCCGGAGCACAGGTAAAAAATTGAACATACAGTATCTGACAAGAAGCATAATTAGTATGGGGAATGAGCATTCTGGTGACTTACAAATACTTCGTGTTTAGGGCCCTTCAACTATAACGGCCCCGAGTGTGCCTTCTTTCGGATGAGAAGTAAAACTAAGGTCCCGTGTGGTGAACGATGGCATTTGCACATCAAAGATCCCTCTCTACTATGCAACAGTTGAATAAGGCAAAATTTCCAGGTATAGGAGCTCGCCCCTGGCGTCGGTGGAATGCCCCAACGAACAGTAGACTGACGATAAATAAGCCTAGGGGTTGCAGCTTTGGTCGGCAACCGGCTGCGGAAAAACACTGTCAATATATCATCCCTGAGTTCATTCAGAGGGGCAAGATGGTACCCGACCTAGCCATAGGCAGGAAAAGGGTTAGGAGTTGCTTTGGAAACAGTGGTAAGAATGCTAAGTAGGTCGGAAAGTGTGCTACCCGATGTTGTACGTAGAAATTCAAGTGTTTGTCAATTTTCAGTACTGAAATTCTGCTGTCAGGATCGTAAATGTGTACTTCCCCGACTTGATAGTATCATTATGACTTCATTGCAGCATATTTTTCAAAATCGTCGTTGTCATAAACATCCTAACACCACAACATTCATAAACCTCTTTTTCATTTCAATCCATTTATCCTTAGTATTTTGGAACTTCATTTCACCAAAAATATGCGACAGACATTAAAAATAAGTTGTGGTGAGGAAAAAGAAATATTTAAGACGGAAATTATATTCTCGCAGGCCATGAAATACAGCGTATAAAATGCTTCATCGCTAACATGCTATAGTTTGCAACTTTATTTTGGATGTACAAGTACTGATATATTTACGAACATACATTTTCCATGAATAGATGTAGTAATAGGAAAATGTAAAGTTACCTTATTAAAAAACATGACTTCCGATGGTATGTTTCTTTAGGGGCTTTTACCTTCTTCCTAAGTTCCACCTAAATTATACAGAGGACCGCAAAAAAAGATGCTGTTGCATAATAAACCACTTAAGCTTGTTGCAAACTCAGCTAGGGTAAGAGAATCCTGAACAGCAAATCCAGTTTTCCTGGATAAGTTTGCGGAGCATCTTTCCAGTAGTGTCGGGCGGGACAATATGTTTTGTTGGTGCTTTACGGCCCTTCAACTACAATGGTTATTAGAGACCCGTCCGCTGCATAGTTCTAAAGCAGAGTCTGCAAAGACACTACGTTGTTACGTACTAGCAGTACCCAGTCTTTCCAAGCGGTCACCCATGCTAGTACTATCTGAGTTTGCGTTGCAGAACGTCAGTGATCAGACGAGAAGTGGTGTGTCCAACGCAATACAGTCGCTCCTGGTGGGTCAGAAAATTAGGCCAAAGGAAAGGCAACAAATACAAAGATCCTCGACCATTAAAAACGATCAACGACACGCGAGCTTCGAAAACGGGATTATTCTATAATTATTGTTACTCTACGGCCCATCGGAAAGGCCCGGTATTCGAAGAGCTCCAATCCTGCTTCCCAGAGATGATCGGGAATAGAAAGTTCACGGAAGAGCAGTACATGGCAACAGCACAGAGACAGACAAGTGGAGTCCTGTGTGACCGTCGGGTCCCAATAAAATTCAAAGGCAAAGTTTACAAAACTGTGGTTAGGTCCGCTATGCTGTATGACTCAGAGTGTTGGGTAGTGAGGCAGAACCATGAAAGGAGAATGCAAGTGGCAGAAATGCGAATGCTGCGTTACATCACGCAGCACGAGCTGACAGAATTAGAAACGATTATATTTAGAGGTAGCTTTGGGATGAGAAACGTGGAAAAATTGAGAGAAAATAGGTTGAGGTGGTTTGGGCATGTGGTGAGAAGGGGGAGGAGGAACTGATTACGGGATTGCAGGTGATTGGAGGCATCAGGAGTAGGGGAAGACTGAAACGGATAGTACAAAGGGACATGGTGACATGCGGGGCGAATTGGAGATAGGCGGGAGTGGAGGATTAAAACTCGCAGACCCGACCCTCCCACAGGTGGGATAAGGGTAAGATGATGATGATGAGTACATGGCAACAGCACGTTTACATAACAAACTAAGCCTTGTTTGAATTTTAGAGCTGTATATTTCGTTGTTAGGTGCATCCCAGGAATGCAGGTGATCGGCAGCATCCGGGGTAGGGGAGACCAAAACGGACGTGGGAACTGGTTGTCCGGATGAACATGGCAGTGTGCGGGGTGGATGGAGACCTGGTGGGAAATAGACGGGAGTGGAGGACTAGAACCCGCAGACCCGACCCTCCCACTGGCGGGACAAAGGTATGATGATGATGATGATATTCCGTTGCAGGCCGTTACTGTGCCGGTGCTAGATAAGAATGCAGTATAGTTTGGTGGTTTGAAACTTTTCTTTAATCTGGACCTCCCCCATTCCATGGCAATATTTTTAAATGCATAAAGTAAAATACATTAGATGGCATTTCCGTCAATATAGGCCAGTGATAATAAAACTACAGGGCTGGTCAAAATGGCGGTTTGCCATGTCTAATACTAACTATTACGAATAGTGGCCCACTTCCTCTCTTTCAGAGGAAGTTTTGCATGAAGAACTTCAACGAGGTGGTTTAACAATTGTTGGGTTACGTACAATAGCTTCTTTTACTGTTATCCTTAAAAAAAAAAATATACATATTTATGAAACTGATATTGTGCAGTTTGTTGACATGTAGTGGTTTAGTTCTGGTTTGTTATGCTCAGTTAATGCATTAAATGCATTAGCAAGTCACATTCACACACATGTAAAACTGACGTCAATAAAAAAGCAAATAAAACTTTTATATTTTTGTACAGAACTTCAGACTGCAGTTAACATGCTCGCATTTTATAGATTTTTAAAGTATTTCGTCTGCAGTCAACTATTAAGACACTCCGTCTCCTGACAATTCTTTCCTCTCTTTCCTATGTAGCGGTTAACCTAATCACCTTTAAAAAGTTACCACCTCAGACAAGCTGCTTCGACATGCATGATGACTGCTTACAACCAAAATTTCATTTTTGTTTGTTTATGTTGGTGTTTTAGGGCCCTGAGTTGTCTGCTTCAACTACAAGGTCATTACAGCCCCGTCCACAGCATAGTTCTTACGCAGAGACTGCACAGACACTATATACACTAATGCGACGACTTTTGGGTATTAGCAGTACTCAGTTTTCCCAAGCGGCCACCCATGTCAGTACTAGCTGGGGTTGCGCTGCTCAACTTCAGTGATCAGACGAGAACTGGTGTGTCCAACGCAATTCGCCGCACGCCCAAATTTCATGTTGCATAGCAGATCCCTTTTCGGGCGACAGGAAAGCCCCAAATGGTCTTCAGTCCGATGACAAGTCGACGTCTCGTGTGGTGTGCACAATACCATCAGCACATCAAAAAACCCTTTCTCGGTACACATTTTGGGGGCAGGTTGGAGATCTATGTGAGATATTGAAATTAGCTAGATCCAGGTACGCCATCAATAATTTAGCTCAAATTCCACAATTTCATAAACAAAGAATTTCAAGAATGAAGAAGAAGCATGAAAGTTGGTGCTACAAGTCTTTCTTTCTGCTAGTAGAAATCGTTTTTGTAGACACTCTCTTTGTGTTTTCAAAGCTGAAATGCCTTTAGTGGTTAAAAACTAAGATCCACATCCATAAAATATTTACTTCCAGATAATGGATAATCAATAACCAGCAAGTAACTAACCCCAGCACAATTCCGTCCGAATGGGGAATGTCCCCTGGGTCCCACAGCCAGTCTTAATGTCAATTTGTCTGAAATGACTTTAGATTTAGGAAACACATAAAAAAATAACAAGAGAGAAAGAAAGAGAATAGAAAGGGTGGATGTACCCAGGAAATAAAAAGGATCCATAGTCGGTTGAGCGCAAAATATTTATGAGATGGGTCTTGAAAGACGGGATAAAGGAGGCGGTGGCCTGCATAAGAAAGGACATAATGGTTTCGCAGTTGAACCTCCACCCCCTCCCATCAAATACCGTAACTGACCCGTGATGACCGCAACAAGAAACTAATACCTTAGAAGTCATCAATCATTTCCCAACGGATGTAAAAGCCTCTTTGGGTGTCTGAGATTACGTTTGAATGCCAATAACGAAATATGGATCCTGTAACAGACAACCATTTTGTTTTGAACATGTTTCTGCATTGTTTTTCTGGCATCTACTCTATGTATCATATAATTTAACTCTATTTGTCACAAGAATTTCTAAGAAACTAAAGTCATTTACTGGCGGACAGGAATGTTGTGAAAAACTTGACCACAATAACTTTTCATGTGCCCGTCGGTGATATATGACTTGCAGGGAGATGATTTGGCTGTTTCCTAGGAACTAGATATGGGTGATGGCGTCCTTTAACTCCTTTAAAGTCACATCTCCAACAGTGAGGCAAAACGTTTGCGAATGCTAAAGAACGTTCGCAAACTCAATGTGCTTTTGGTTCGGCGCGCAAGAACAAAAAGCATTTGAAAACGTTTTTCTAGGTTCCAATCGATAGGAAAACATCAAAAATGTTTGCTGAGCACGTTACGTGAAGATATAACTTGCAACACAGGCCTCTTTTGTTTAGTTGTTGTTTTAGGGCCCTTCAACTACAAAGGTCATTACAACCCTGTCCACTGCATAGTTCTAATGCAGGGTCTGCACAGACACTACACTGTTACGATGATTTTTTGGGTATTAGCAGTATCCGATGTTTTCAAGTGGTCATCCATGTTAGTACTAACTGGAGATGCATTTCTTAACTTCAGTGATCAGACGAGAACTGTTGTGTCCAACGCAATACAGCCTTCTACCCTGGCTCCACCTATAGCAGTACACAATACAGGTCGAAAGGAATTGCTCATCACTTGAAATTAGAGTCTGAACGTTTCGTCAGCCAGAGGAGGAGGAGTTCAATGTTTTAAAATGTTCCAGAACTCTTTGAAACATTTCCAACAGATGTTTGCTTTGCTTTTATAGAGAACACCCTGCAATAAGATTGAATGTCTACAAAGCGCAAAACGATGTCCGTCACCGGCGAGATAGTCAGCCTCCAGACGCTCCTTGTCTGGGTCATGTACTGCTCAGTTGCCTCCTGTCCAACAATTATTTTGCCCCGCTCCACATGCAATAACCCTGGATATTTTCAAACAGCCTTTTAACTCCTCTGCTCTTTAATAGCCTTCCAGATCAATGGTCTCTTAGATCAAATGAACGTGACGGTTGCCAAATGTAATTAAAGACTCAAATTGGGAGGAGTACATTCAATTATAAATTTCACACTGTCTATATAAATCTGGAGGGTCGCGTGTGTAAGGCCTCCCCCACTGACTCCTGCGTGTTCAAAACTCACGGATGATGCTCTCATGTGTTCGTACAACTTCACGTTCACGTTCGTACAACTGAGTCTCATAATAATAATGATTTCATCTGCTCGCTCAAAGCAGAAAAGACTTCACTGTCCACTAATGTCTCAGGCGGTGCAAGGTTCTCCACTCTAATAATGAAGACCCTTGATTCCACTACCAGTGGAAATCATCCCGTCATATATGTTTTTGGGCATCATTTATGTGTAGGGGGGTGAAATTAGGTTAATATGCAGTACTTAATGTTCACCATCTGTGGCTGGCAAGATTGTATACAGATGTTTGTAGAGGAATTGGGAGAAAAGGGGTGCAGGCCGAAGGCTTGGCAATTTTGAAGATCCATCTTTTAGCAAAAACAAGCACTTCAATTATGTGCAGGTGACATCGTACACACGCTTTGGCAATCGCTTGGAATAATGCGAAATACGAGGATATTTATCTTCACATTCACTTGTAGTTGAGCACAAAAAAGTGAATTTCTACGGGACATCAACTCAGTGCAGACATCCAGACTTAAGGCAGTAAAAACGGGATTTATTTTTTAACAAAAGGTGCTAAACATTAATACAACAGTCCATTCCATCTACTTCAACCAAGCAAAGCAACTCCTAAACCCTTTTCCCGCCTATGACAGGATCGGGTATCAATCTTGTCGCTCTGAATGGACACAAGGGTGATGTATTGGACAGTGCTTTCCCACAGCCGGTTGCCGACCAAAGCTACAACCCCAAATGCTTATTTATCGTTGGTCTATTGTTCGTTGGGGCGCTCCACCGACACCAGGGGGCAAGCTTCTACACCTGGAAAGTTTGCCTCATCTACCCGTTGCATAGTAAGGAGGGTTCTTTTATGTGCGAATGCCATCGTACACCACACGGTGCCTCGGTTTTACTTCTCTTTGGAAGGAAGGCGTACTCGGGGCATTTCTCTTTTCAATCCACCTCGATCCAGTATCGAATTGGGCCCACAGACGCAGTTACCGAGCACGCTACTCACTGCGCCACGGAGGCGGGATATTCCATCTACTTCAACGACCATTAAAATAATTCATAGAACCTTTCTGAACTATTGGATACAGGAGGTGAAGTACACCAGAAATCCACTTTGTGAGGGCCTAACGTCAACTAATATTTCAATTTCCTAAAAAAATCAAACACGAAAGTTTCACGCTGACCTACAAGTCGTCCGTGACCTTACTGTGGAAACACTACAACAATATCCTGCTATAGAGCTACATTTTGATTGAAAAACCAACTTGCAGTGGAGATGAAATTGCTGCAAGATAGTTTTCGTATAAAAAATCTCTAAAATACTTAGTCTTATGCTTAAAAAAATGTATTTGTATATATTTTTTGCACCGAAACCCTAAAAAAAGTCATAACCAAGTTAACGGTTTGTAGCTGTTGAATAAAACAACGCCAGACATGGATTTGGCAGAAGCTCCAGGCACTAAATACAAAAAACATCAAATTACAATGGGTTATATCGGGATCCTAACAAACCTTAGTGTCAAATAACCCTTTAGTCATAAAGTAGAATTGAACTCTTCTGCCCCTTGGCAGGGTCGGGTCTGCGGGTTCTACCTCTCCACTCTCGCCTATCTCCCACCATGTCCCCGTTCACCCCATACACTACCATATCCTTACGTACAACCTGCTCCCACGTCTGCTTTTGTCTTGCCCTGCCCCGGGTGCTTCCACTTCCAACCACTTGCATATCCATAATAATATACGTACGTAGAATGCAGATAACACAAAATTTTTGAATGGTTTGCAAACATTTTAAGCAGGAGGATGAGGAGGAGGAGAGGAATGAATGTTTGCAAATTTCAAAACTGATAATTATAAAAACGGAATTATGCCTCAAAGGGTTGCCTAACAATAAAATGTTGCATCCAGTAACATAAACAAATGACGTTGTTAAAAATTCACTGCCAAATAAATGCGATTTTCAGCTTATCTCATTAAAAATATGACGTTATATCTATTTATATTATTGTATCGATTCAGTTGGATATAAATTGTAGGCGTTTTGAACTAGAATGGATTTCTCTGTTTCTTTTCTTTCTGAACTGGATTGTTTTTTTATTTTAAAAAAGCCTTTGACTGTTACTGAGCGGAAGTATAGGGGAGGATGTCTTTAAGATATTTACTGGCGTAAATTTGCCACACTTGGTATCTGCTTTCTCTCAAGATTTTTGTCATTAATTTGCTTTATGGAGTGTTGGTAATGGAGTTGTTAGTTTCCTTTCCCAAATCGATTCTATTGTGGAAAAAAGAGACGTTGAAACGCAAGACGATGATAAATAAATGGCGGGCTTCTCATTGTCTTTCTCACCAAACACAGAGACAGAGAGGTAAGAGGAGAAAAGAGAGAGAGTGTGTGTGCCTTGCTATCTATTTCAGTTGGATCACATTATTTTCTATACCGGTTCACTGATAATTGAGTTAGAAATGATAGTTACACTTTTGGATCGATTGCCCATCTTTTTTCCCCTCCGATAAATTTTCCAATTTCAAGGTTCTGGTCACTAATCTTGTAGTGAGTGCACTTCACATCACCACACAGAGCACACAAGCTGGAAATAGCCACCAGAATTCCATTTGACGATGCTAATAAAAGTGTTGAAATGAAATATTTTATTTCAAGTGCATTTGCATGCTTCAAATGTAAGAAACAGAGCCATTACAAATAGGTGCAATATAACACCACCGTTACTTGTTCTCAGAATCCCCAATTCTGAAGTCTATTGACCAGGGCCGGCATGATGGGTGTGCGAACTTTAGAATAGAAATTAGCATACTAAAAAAATTTCAATCTGCAATTTTTCGAAGTAGCTTTCATATAAGAGAAGGCCCCGCTTCATTATTTTGCACAGGGACCCGTAAAATATAGCGCCGGCCCTGCTATTGACCGTCATCGAGGGTGAAAGAAACGTCAAGTTCTTATGACTAAAGTAATGGCACATTAAGATTCTGACACACCACGCAGGTCACGGTTATAATTCCTAACTACACATGACATCCTCTCTCTTATTCAAAAGAAACCGCTACACAGATTCAATGTCATCAACACACCCTTATCCCGCCTATGGCACGGTCGAACATACAAGTTCTGTGACCCTCTATTCCCTTCTATAACTTGCAGAGTTGATCTTCGCCAAAGTAAGTGGTACTTTCTGAAAAGTAAGAGGCCATAAACTGTGAATTTCTTCAGATCGGATGTAAAATATAAATTTAGACTGGGAAAGTCCCAAATCTATGGAAGAGTGCTTCATACGTAACTCAGTAGTTGCATGGTCGATCGCGGCCAGGCAACAAGAAAGCAGCAGCCCTTTCTTGGGACATAAAGTCATGATCTCGTATGGTATGTGCAGGCATTGGTAGCCTGCACATACCATACCTTGTTTTGGATGAGAAGTAAAACCGAGTCCCGTGTGGCGTACGATGCATTTGCACGTAAAAGAACCCTCTCTACTATGCAACGGGTAAAGGAGGCAACATTTCCAGGTGTAGGAGCTCGGTGGAGTACCCCAACGAACAGTAGACCGACGATAAATAAGCATAGGGGTTGCAGCTTTGGTCGGCAATCGGCTGCGGAAAAGCACTGTCCAATATATCACTCTTGTGTCCACTGAGAGGGACAAGATGGGTGCCCGACCCTGCCATAGGTGGGAAAAGGGTCAGGCGTTATGTTGCTTTTTGCACTAGAAAAAGATGCTGAAAACAACTACATATGAACTGGTAGGAGCAGTCAAAAGCTTTGGGTTTGTTCTTGATTGAAGGGTTATTGCGGGTGGGTGTACTCGTGGGGCTACCTCCGTTCATTTTTCTTATAATAAACTGTATGGACATAAACCTGCTAGCCTCCATAGCCATATTAAGGTTGGACATAATGCGAACAGCAAGCAGTGCACTATTGTAGATATTGCTGTTATCTTTGGACTTACAATAAATATTGATGACAATTGCCTATTATTCTCAAGCCTTAGAATACCCAAAATACCTATTTTATTAATAGAATCCCAAGATGCCCCAGTAATAAACTGTAAATGCAATGTTGTTTGTTCTTCTATTGATTCGACACGTGTGTCACTTGATCATGTAACACTGCAAAACGACTTATTTAACTTGGCTCAGAATGAAAAATGAGTGACTATACAAAGCTTTCTCTCTGTATTAATGATTCAAATTTGCACAATGCCTCAGAAAATAAAACCACAAAACAATGAAACAAATGATGCATGCCTCCTACGTTTTGGCCTAGTGAGAGCTACATTATACTTATTGATCATGTGCATGCCCTCTATTCCCCTATTTAATACTGTATTTCATTTCAAAGAAAATCTGATATTTTCAAAAAGCTAAAAAGATTAAAATGCTTATCAGATATCATTTCAAACTGTATGCATAACGTTAATTTTTGAATGAGTTGTATATATTTTACATAAATCAACGGTAGATCCATCAAAAACAGCACGGAACCAAGGGAATGACACGGATACTAAAGTGAGGAGCAATTTGTTCATCCAGTTCTCGTGTGATCACTGAAGTTAAACAATGCAACCCCAACTAGTACCTACATGGATGGCCGCATGGGAAAACTGCGTACCACTAATACAAAAAAAATCGTCGTATTAGTGTAGAATCTGTGCAGTCTCTGCAGTAGAACTCCGCAGTGGATGGGGCTCCAATGTGGTAGTTGAAGGGCCCCAAAAATCATGGAATACATTAAAAGAAAGCAACTCCTAATCCTTTTCCCGCCAACGGCAGAATCAGGTACCCATCTTGTCTCTGTGAATGGACACAAGGGTGATAAATTGGACAGTGTTTTTCTGCAGCCGGTTGCCGACCAAAGCTGCAACCCCTATGTTTATTTATCGTCGGTCTAATATTCGTTGGGGAATTCCACCGACGCGTCGATGGAACTCGCCCCTGGCGTCGCGACGCTAGGGGCAAGTTCCTACACCTGGAAATTTTGCCTCATCTCCGCGTTGCGTAGTAGAGAGGATTCTTTTACATGCAAATGACATAATACACCACACGGGACCTCGGTTTTACTTCTCATCTGAAGGAAGGCGTACTCGGCGCAGCTCTCTCGTCCGAAAGAAGCCAATCCACCGAACACGCTCCCCACTGCGCCACCGAGGCGGGTCAAATTTAAGGATACCAGTAACAATGCATATTTTTAAAATAATAATAACACAGAATAATTGATACCCCCTTCAGCGAGGCAGAGATAGTGTACTCGATTACGTTCCAGGCTCGACACTGGACCGAGGGGTGGGTTGATTTCTTACGTTCGAGAGGTAGTCTTTGTTGTATTGGTGGTTTAGGGCCCTTCAACGACAATGGTCATTAGAACCCCGTCCACTGTGTAGTTCAAATGAAGAGTCTGCACAAACACTATACTGTTACGACGATGCAGCACCCAGTGTTCCTAAGCAGTCACCCACGTCAGTACTACGTGGGGTTGCGTTTGTAACTTCAGTGATCAGACAAGAGAGAACCGGTGTGTCCAACGCAATAAGTCACTCCCGAAAAGTTCCTCAATGAAGAGAAATAGGCCGACGCCAAATAAGCATACGGGTTGCAGCATTAGGTCGATTGCATAAAAATATCATCGAATAGATCACCCCTAAATAATAAATTTTTCTTTTGACAAAAATCCCCTTAAAATTCAATACTGTACGACCATTTCTGTTTTTACTCGGATTGTTTACACGATTTTCATTTATTTGGTGTTTTTTTACAATAAAATCTCATTAGGCAAAGACTGACAACCGATTTAATTATTTTGAAAACCAAACCGCTTTAAGAAAATAATATCTATTGTTCATGTTTTAAATAGCTGTCACTCTGACAGGACGTGAATGCAGAGGAACACAAAAATAATACAAATAAGGATTCAACGACAAAAAATGCCAGGGGTGCATAGTAATATTTACAATTGTTGATCATCTTAGATATAACCATAAAAAAGAGCTACTGCAAAATCTTTATATAGGTCATCATAAATCATAAAACATTTTTCAGATTGCTGAAGCATGAAAAAGTAAAGAAAGAGGATGAATTGTGAACTAAAACATATAAAAGTGAATACTCAAAATTACTGAATAATGCAACCCGTATTTTTTTCAATCTGTCAATATAAATTACAACTTCGTATTACATCCATTTTTCGCCCAAAGCTGGGAGGGGAAACTCATGAGTATGGTAAACCCAAGCAAAACCACGGTGAAGTAGAAAGAGCAGGACAGAAAGGAAAGGATAAAGAGGAAGGATTGAATTGTACTTCGTTGGTGTTTTAGGGCCCTTCAACTACAACGTCATTAGAGCACCGTCCACTGCATTGTTCTAATGCAGAGACTGCATTAGCAGTACCCAGTTTTCCCAAGCGGCCACCCATGTTAGTACAAGCTGGGGGTTGCATTACTTCACTTCAGTGATCAGACGAAAACTGGGGTGTCAAACGCAAGAAACCGCTCGCAGAAGAATTGGAGTAAAACTCATTCACGTAAGACCAGTTAGAGCAGGGTTTCCCAACCAGGTCGGTATCGACCCCCTGGGGGTCAATGGAATTTTAAAGGGGGTCAATGATGATCAAGATGTTTATTTATAATCGACCTCTTTTAATTAGTGGGGCACACTTTTCTTCCATGACACTCAGGGGCGAGCTTCTGCACCTGAGATTTTGCCGATCTACATGTTGGATATAGAAAGTGGGTCTTTTAAGTTACATCCCACACACCACACGGAGCCATGGCTTTACTTCCCATCCGACTGTGCACTGGGGGTTCGCTCTCGCCTGAAAGAAGCCAAAACACTGGTCCAGAACGAAACCTGCTGGAGCCACTGACGCAGCAGTCCAGTACGAGCTCCTTAAAATTGCAGAATTCCCAAAACAGAGAGTGCTTATTAGATTATCCCTCGCAAATACCTGTCCTCTAAATGACTTCTCTTGTGGGAAAACAACCACAGGTTACCAATAAAATTTAGGGATATGGACTACTACTGCACATTGAAATTCAAGAACCACTGAAAGGCCAAATCGACTTCAATTTTCAACACTCTTGACCACACAACATCATCTCTGATTTGATGTAGGCGCTGGGCACCACAATGACGACTATTTACCACGGTTGAAAAGATTTTATTTTTAGGTGATGGCTGCCATTCAATAGGCTGTAATAAGGTCCAAAAACCGAGTTTATTAAAGCGCACGAGTAATCATTGTCTAGTCTCCTTTTTTATATCCTCGCAAAATATTTCCCTTTCCTTTTGAAAATGGACCAAAGATGAGGTCAAAGTATTGAATGTAATGAAGCCAGAGCACTAAATGACCAACATTTATCTTCCTTATATTGTCTTTCATCTAATATTAGGGTCTACTGCTAACCATGGACTTGGTTTCAAACTTCAATTTTTTTCTTATAGTCCACCCTTTCTTTACCTTGTTTGCTTGATGTCCAGTGCGTCTGCACACATCTAAATGACAAAATGAACCTTAAGTAGGGTAATCATAATTAGGACACTTTCTGTCTATTACATACAATTATTACTCGTAGTGATGAGAAAGAAAAAAGGGTAAAAATTATCTATCAGCCCTTTGAGTTGACGACAGTCCCAGAATACAAACGCTTTGGAAACGACCATGAGGGTTTTCATACGTGAGGAAATCAATAAGTGTAATTAAAAGTACGTGAGCAAAATCTTTAAAACAAAATCACGAAAAATCGACTGCTCTTAACATGAGGATCAAAGTAGTTCAAAATTAAAAAGCAGTTGTGTTCTAATGGCCATACCAGTTTTCGTCTTCACGGGTGACCGCTTGGGAAAACTAGGTACTGCTAATACCCAAATCGTCTAACAGCGTAGTGTCTACCGATACCATGAGAACAAGATAAATTCATAACCTGGAAAATTAGTTAATAAGAGAATATTGGACAATCCTTGGTCACCTGATGGTCCAATAGTCAACGGGCCGTCATTAAATAAAATTAATTGAAGGTAATACAGTACATTACTGAATAACTAGAAAACTGAGAGGTTAAAAGCAGGGTCGGATCAAGGTGGGAGCACTTCAAAAAAAGTGAGCCCCAAATATTTTTAAATATTCAGAATCCCTTAGTATAATTCTAGCTAGCAATTACAATAGGTCCTCTACTGTCCCTTAGACAATGCCCCATCTCCACTGGTTTAGCCAACTGCAGATTGCACTGGCAGTATAGACATGGGGATAGCAATGCAAAATCATCATTAGTTGCAAAGTTGAATCCTGCATCAGTTGAAATATGCGCCCCATTGAGGCACTGAGGGGAGAGCAATTGCTGCATTGCTCCCCCCTTAGGATCCGCTCCCGGTTCAAAGACCCTTTCCTAGACAAAAACTCTGCAAAATTTACGTAAGACAGGTGATGGATAACAAGGCAAAAATGGTCGAAGACAAGACCAGTATAACAAATAAAATAGTGACCACAAATAAAGACAAGGAAAAACCAGTAAACTTAGCTTTC